>JAOXYA010000024.1:11274201-11288607 GCA_028565675.1 Sorex palustris
CTTTCAAGATGAAATGTGAAAAAAAGAATGTGAAAATTATTTTTTCCTTTCATTCAGTTATTAGCGCCTTCTTTTATACAACTGAGTTCCAGGTTTTAAATGTGACTTGTCTTATCTCCAAGGCAGTATGTCTCCAATACTTAGCTCATAACATTAGCTTGTACCATTAAAGAAAGGTCCATGAGACAAGCATCGTGTTCTTTCCTTTTTATTACATCACTATGGATCAGTTATACTTTAGAGCTATATCAAATAATGCCAAGAATACAGATCTCATATTGCAAGTAGGAGAGCTACTTCGGTGCTATCAGGTAGATTTGAGAATAGAAATGATGATTAAGTCCAAGTTACCTGGAATCAAATTTGTGAATTCCTCACACTTAATTTTCAGTTCAACTTTTATACAGGAGAAGCAAAGTGAGAAATGAAGCATCCCATTTAATGAGAGATTAGCGCCAATAAAAATGGGAGGCTTGGTATTATGGAATTAACCTTCTCCTATAAATAAAATAATATGTTTTGGTCTTCAACATAGTGGCCTGAAGTACTATAAGGTTATGAATCATCAAAAAGTATTTTATCTGGACCAGAGCAATAGTACAGTGGTTAGGATGCTTGCCTTGCAAAAGAACACCTGTATTGAATATCTGTTTTGAATATCTGTTTGAATATCTGTATTGAATATCTGTGTTCAATCCCTGACACCGCATATGACCCCAAGCCCTTACAGGCATGATCCATAAGCATGGAGCTTGGAGTAAACCTGGAGCACTGCTGAGTGTGGCCCCAAAACCAAAAAAAAAAAACAGTAATTTTTCACATAACCAATTTTTGTATAGCATTCTCTATTTGCCAGACATTTAATAATGCAAGAAATGGCAAACCAATCAAGCTAAGGGAAATGTATGAGGTGGAGGTTATTGTTTAGGGTCTTGATTACTTCTGAGAGGTAGAGTCATATATGAGTGTACCTTTGGCTTACGATGCAGGGCTCCTTGGTAAGCTTGAAGTGCGGCTTCAGAGCAATGGCCAGAAGAACTTAGTGGGGTACAGACTGAAAAAGGAGGATAGCATGTTCAAGTATATACTTTTACAAAGAACATGTATGCAGTGGGAAAGAAGTGGAATGAATGGTCACTCTAAAGTAATAAGGATTCAGAGAAGATGCAGATATACAAAGACACATATAACACACCTATACACACGTACCCCCATGGTTGTATGCTAACAGGGATGGAGAAAACAATAGCAGGAGAGGAAGACCCAGGATTTACAATCTCAAAGGTCAAATGTGATAGGATCCAGACTCAAATGAAGAGACTGGCCACAGCTAGGAACAGAATTCTTGGGCCACTCTAACAAATGTAGACTTAGACTTCAGGTGAATGAAATAGACATTTCATGGGTATTCATAAAACCTATCAAGGACAAGGCAGTGGCAACAGAACATTTCACAAGAGAGGAAAAAGTCCTTGCCTCCAGGAAGTTTTTAGTCAAGCAATTGGAGGAGGTGGATAAAACAATTACAGATAAAAGAAATTTAAGACAGACTGAAAGTGCTGCCAAGAAAAGTGAAAATAAAATAATTAAGATGGGAAAGAACATTGGAGTGCTCAGGATGGGGGTGGGCGGTGGTGATGGTGGGGTGCAGTGCTCTTGTACTGGGCACTAACATCACTTCTGTGAAACTACCTTGTGACTCTCAGACATTCATTTTTCAGAATCAGATTAAACTCAGCTTAGTAGGCACACAGTGGGACTTGAGGGAATTTAACCTCGGCCTAGTTTTATTAATCCCCTTCTCGTAATCAGCTCCCCCCACCCAGGGCTTATCTCTCTATAAAAGTGCTTTTTAATCATATGTTTATTTATAAGAATAAATTTTTATTTGATAAATATAAAAATGGGCTGGAGCCATAGCACAGCGGTAAGGCATTTGCCTTGTGCACAGGCGGCCCGGCCAAGCTGGGTTCAATTCCTCTGCCCCTCTCAGAGAGCCCGGCAAGCTACCTAGAGTATCTCGGCTGTACGGCAAAGCCTGGCAAGCTCCCCATGACATATTTAATATGCCGAACACAGTAACAAGTCTCACGATGGAGATGTTACTGGACCCGCTCGAGCAAATCTATGAACAATGGGAGGACGATGACCATGAAATATAAAAATGTATATTAAAATATTTTTAATTATTAAAAATACCTTTTCCTCTGAACTAAGTGCTTTAAGAGGGCAAGTGTGTCTATCTGGGGAAGTTGTCTCCCTAGGACTTGCACTGGTTGGCATGTAATCCATCCAAGTTGTTGAATGAATGAATGAAAAGTGAAAAGACTATTTCCTATAAGTCACATCATCAAGAACTTGTTATGTGAAATCAGGGATGTGGCTCAGTAGCAGAATACTTCATTTACCTGTTTGAGGCCCTGGGTTTGATTCTCTCAGCCCCTGCCCTCCCAAAACAGAGGAAGAAAGAATCTAGTTACTTTATGATTCAGTAAAGTGGCTTTTTAAAGTTTTCCCTTCTAGCCTCACGGAAGGTATCTGGGAAGTTGTTCATTTTAGAGGAGAGATGCTCCCAGTTCTGCAAAGCCTATAAAAGTAGAGTCACCCTGTCGTTTGAATGATCACCTTTTCTTTTCGTCAACAGGACCAATGCCAAAGGCGCTCCCCTGAATATAAATAAGGTCTCCAATAGCCTGATTAATTTTGGAAGAAAGTTGATTTCTCCTGCAACGGCACCAGGCAGTACCAGCGGCCCTGTTCCTGGGGGCAATAGCAGCAGCAGCAGCTCCACCCCTGCTGTGGGGCCCCCCAGGACCCTAGCGGAAACGCCCAGGCATCATTTGCAGCAGCAGCAGCAGCGGCTGATGAAATCGGAGAGTATGCCGGTGCAGTTGAACAAAGGTAAGGAGAAATGCAAGGGAATGTGAGTGAAGCTCCCAGAATCCCCTGGGATTTCCTCACTGGCCCTCTAGGAAACAATCTCCTCGAACTGGAAATTAAGCCAAAACTTGATTTCTTTCTTTCTATTTTTTTTTTAATTCTGTAATGGTGGATCTTTTTGGATGTTGGAATAGCAGGTGCTAGACTCAGTTACCCAAAGACATTCAGGGGGTCGTTTGTGAGGACATTGCTTTGATGACCTAGTGTCCTTGCTTCTGGGGCCTGTGATGGCCATACAGCGTGGCACAGACCAGCAGGCCGCTTGTGGTCTCTTTCGGCTATTCCAACAATGCTTCTGACAGAAGGAAATCTGAATTCCATTCCAGTAGCCTGAGATTCCCTAGCTGTGGCATTTCTCAGCGTGTCTCTGGTCCAGCTCTTTGCCTCTGCTGAAGATATGCTAGAAGCTTGGGGTCGTTATAGCGGACTGGAATCTCCAGTAGCCAAGAGGAAGTGCCTGAGTCCAGGCATTTCAAAGGAAGAAGACAGGGATGTGGGGGCTAGGAGCCTGGCTGGCTCAGATCTCTCACGGGACAGCTTGGAGCACTGTGCTTGCCACTGGCTTCCTGATATGCCCCGTTGCTCCCACAAGCCCTGCTAGGCTTCTCCTCCTCTCTGGATTTATTCCCAAGAGAAGCCTTGGTGTCTTCCTCAGAACTTTATTTCCACATACCTTTCAGAGACAAAATATATCCGTCCCCTATTTGTGGAGCAGATTAGAAACAGCTGCATTTATTTTTGGTGGTGAAACTCTGCTATCTATACTAAAGCAAGAAATAGTAACAGGATGGTGGAAAATCTACAGAAATCAATGCTCAGGCCTCACAATGCTCGGGCTAGACCGTTTAGGGAAAATACCCTGACTCGGGCCCCTTTCAATATCTGGTGTTGGCAGTAACAAATAATACTGGCCTTTAGTTATGTTCCACTCTTGTTTAAGAAACTGGCATTTAGAATATTATACTCAGGTCATGGAGATAGCTCAGAGGGATGGGGTGCATTCTTTGGATGAGCAAACCCCAATATCTTCCCTAATATAAGCATAGTGCCCTCGGGGACCCCAGGGGTAGCCTAGGTGGCACTGGACACCCCCAGCACCAGTGAGCCCAGATAACACCCATGTCACCAAGCCTGTAGCACCAAAACCATCCCACTGGGCTTGAGTATCATTGGGAGTGAACCATCACTGCTGGGGAGAAGAAAAACAAATTTACAAATAAAAGAACTTTACTGACATTTAAATTGCCCAACTTACGTTAAATATACTCTATTCCCCAATGACAGAAGATGAAGATTACTCAACGATGAATGTGAATGTTTTTCCATTAATTAAGCACATTGTGTCCTTTCCTATATGAAAGGCTAGGCTTTTATGATTAGTATTTAAATTTATATGCGAATATCCAATATACCTTACATAAGATATCTCATTTGAAAGTGCTTTCTCTTTGTTTTTTTAATGTAGAGCCATCACAGATGATTTAAAGAGAGGGAGACTTCAAATCATTAACATGTTGTAAACGGATGTTAATACCAGGAGACATGCCCGCTTCCAGAGTGGAAATGAATGTTATTTTATATATTTCTTAATTGTACTGTTTTATTGTTCTAAACAAATATGATTTCAATATTGCTTTGATAACAAGCTGTAGTCAGTAGTAATTCTAACTGATGGCAGGCAAATGAGTCAGAGAATCTCTTAATGCTGTCGCTTAAATTTTCTGAGGAACCAAGCCAAATGACTATAGAAATATAAAGTTGTGTCTCTGAGGAAATGTCAAGTATTAATATCACAGTAAGTGAGAAAGGAAGTGCATGAAGATGGAACAATTGATGAGAACGAAGTCCCCAGTTATAAGGAGACAACAGAGCACTTAGGCAACATATTTGGAACACAAGTGTCACTAGGGCATTTTCCAACTGATCCCTGAGCTGAGAGAAAGTGGCCTTGTTTGGCAACTCTGCTGTCTGTTTATTCCTAGCTCCTTCTAGTCAAGCGACAAAAAGAAAAAAAAAATCTTGTCTACTTCCATATTTCAGATAAATACGTCTGCTACTGCCCCTTCCTGCTTAAAGGGATGAGGATAAAACAGAGGTTCAGGGAGATGGCATGGGGTTCATCCCCACCACCCGCAGGCCCTCCCCCAAGTGCCCCTCAGCCAGATGTGGCTCTGGAGTCTCCCACAATACTCTGACTAATTAATAACAATTCAGACAGAAGGAAAAACAGTGGAAACGAGAGTCAACTGACTCCTTATTCACTTCAGTGGTTGGCCGGTGATCCGAGTGTGGAACTGGAAGTTCTCCGACTCTATTTCCTCCTCCCAGCTCTAAAAACAAAGCCATAAAATGTACGGTTCTTCCAGTGCACAGGCATGCCCAACATTGGTTGTCTGTGCTGATCCATCCCTCTCATGGCATGCAAGTCTACAAGTGTGTTCCCTGCTCCCAGAGATTCATTCATGAGCACCACCATGAGTCAGTCAGGAGGCTTGTGTTGGAGTGTGACTTCTGACTCGAACAAGAGTGCGAGGTGTTTTAAGGAAAGAAGCCTTTTTTTCATGTACTCTGCTGGAAATTTTGGAGGTGGGTTTGAAAAAGTGGCTGTTTTTCAAAGATGAAAAATGCCAACGATTTGCAGAGGACGATGAAATTACTCCTTTATCTGTGCTTCTGTGAGGGAACAATTGTGTGGAAAAGCCAGCTTCGTTCTGGAAATACGTTCTGAGGTTGTGTAAAGTCGTGGGGGGTGGGTCGCGAAGGAAAGAAGAGGAAGCACAGATGTCCCACATGATTTTCCTGGTAATTTTTCATATTGAAATGAGCTGTCTGTCTTTAAATAAGCACTGGTAGGAAAGCCAGAAGCAGCCGAGTGAAATGGGTAGCAAGCCTAGAATTGAAAATCTCCTTTAAATATAGAGACAATAGGCCCTCACACAACCTATATGAACATTCCGGGCCTCATAAGTTCCACTCCACGCTGTTTAGCCCTTGTTTGGAATCTGTACCAATTAAAAGATTTCATTTCAGTCATAGGAGATTACAAATGCGTGTACTATTAATTGAAGGGGGCGATATAATTACAGCCCAGTAATTTCCAAATGAGCCGGCTGTGCTGTAAATCATAATTGGACAAGTGGTCAGCGCACAGAGGGTATGTGACTTTACTCAGAAAAACTAATTTTTTTCTACTTCTCAAGAAAAGCAGCAGAAGTAAGTTGAATAACCAGGCGTTCTTATATGTACAAAATGAGGGACCTCTGAATAGATACGAGTTTTGTGGGGCTTTTTTTTTAAGGTTCTTCATCTCAAAATAGCACACATCTTCCCGTGGTGAGCTGTCCAGAGGGTTATTCTGTGCTCCACGTGGAACTTTGTTGCCCAGAAAGGAAATGAAAGAAGCTTCTAAGCATCAGGGCCCCCTCAAGTTCTTCGCAGAATTTCCTCTTGGGCTGCTGCTTCCTTTTCTATCCTCCGGTCCTAAAATGTACTTCTTTTCCCTACACTTCCTGTGTCTATTTTTTGAATTTGACACTTCGTTATTTTAAGCATTTACCACAGGTCCAATTTGTAGACGAAATCCTGCCTATAATAAGTATATCAAGTTTAAAGGGTACGCAGTTCACAGATTTATTTTTACATGTTGACATTTATACGTACATGTGGCAACTTATGAAATCTTTTATTACTTAATATGAAATTAGGTCCTTATCAGTGAAGAATCTGGTTTTGAGTTGAGTTAAAAATAAATTCTGTCTGATACAGGAAAATCAAGTTCAAAAGAATGTCTCCTTTCTAAATGGCATATTACTTACTTTTGGATACATAATTTTTTTTAAAAAAAGGCAGAATCAGAGCAATAGTTGTAGCTGAATCTTGTCAGATTAGAATCCTTTGATTTTGAAAAATCCTTTGATTTTTCCTAGTTTTGAAATGAGTCGAAATTTGTTTGCTTGTTCTTTAAGGATAACATACGCAAAAACCTTTTGGAAAACGTTTTTAAGAAATTATTTCTTTTAAAAAATATTTTGTATTTGTTTCTAAGAATTGTTTATTTTCTGTGATATATTGGGTTGATGGGAGTATTACAGTATTATGGGGGGAAAGAAAAATTGCTTTTTTAAATTTTTTTATGCAATCTAATTATTTTTTCTTATGAAATCCAGGCGAAGTAGTTACAGGAAGTGATGCTCAGGTTTCTGTTCCTGCCCAGACTCTAACTGACCTCCAAGGTACAGCTACCGTGGCAACGTAGCATCTCTCATTGCCTGCAGCATTCTCATTGCCTCTCCCGAACTCCCCTTTCCTTTTTTTGCTCACCCGCCATTCTTACTGTTTCCTAGTCCACTACCATTGTGCAGCCACTGAGTGGCACTGTTGTGTAGAACAAAAGTCTCTTCATCTCTTCTCGGTTCCAAATCTGACTGCAATGTGGGTTTTCTATTAAATTTGCACCTGCCTCTTTCTTCACAAATATGATCACCCTCCATCCCGTGGTTATTTTAGCACTCTACTGTGTGTAGCATTCCACACCAAGTTTTGTTGCTTAGGTGTTCTGTGACAACATTTGACAAATTAGTTATGATGTTAGATGATGTGCATGTGAGTGTGTATGTTATTGGGCAAAGGTTTTTAGTATATTTTGCCTGAAATAATTATAGCTTTATTTACAAGTAATATATTTTAAAAATTTTATGAAAGGGCCAAGAGATACACACACACACACACATACACAAACACACACACACACACACACACACACAGATGCTAGAGCACATGCCTTCTAAGTATGGAGTTTGGACACCAGCATCTAAAAAAAAATTTTTGTGGTTGAAGAAACGTTTTTGTATTCTAAAAAGTCAGCCTAACTGCACTAGAAAATAATATCTTTATGTACTAAATTATGAAAATAAATTTTTGTAAAGGTTTTATATTATAAATCCTATTAACAGAATTCAAGTCCATTTGGACAAATTTCCATATACAGTAACTGGGCAGTGATTTGAAATAAAAGGATAACATTTTAATAACAAATAAATTTGATCAAAGTTCATATCATATAGATATTAAAATACACATTTAAATTGGTTTAATGTCTTTTATTGTGTATTATTTCAATAAAAATAGGTGATTAAAGGACTTTCTGTATTAACTAGAAGCCTAGACGGATTAAAGATTCTTCAGTTCTCTTTCAGACTAAGGAAAGAGGTTTATCAGCCAAAATTTACATCATCCTTAATTTAAAATATCTGCAGGATAAATTTGTGCTACCAGTATTAAGATACTGTTTTAATAATCCTATATCTTCATCATATCCATGCTATCTTGTGTTGTGACCAGAAGACGAGTGATGTTAACTTTGAACAAAAGCACATTGTGGGACCAGGGCATGACTCAAAGTGGTCGGACACATGCCCGCTATGCCTGAGGCCCTGAGTTTAATCTCTGGCACCTAATGGAACCCTGGCACCACTTAAGGTACTGAAGGTTGTTGCAATAGCACACACACACACATACACACACACACGTGCTGTGGCAATCAATAAATGAAACATCCCCTCTCTATCACAGGTACACTTTCTGGGTATCTTCTGGGCATAAGACTAGCTCACCTTTTTAGGGCTTTTCCAATTTAGTAACTGTAAAGTCTGTAAAGACTATAAAGTCTTAGTGACTATAAAGTCATCTTTGGAATAAATAAGAGACTACAGTACAGAGGACCCTAAAAAGAAGGCAGATAATCTCCAAATGATTTCTTCTGAGCTTTGCCAATACTGCAGTTCAGCAAGTAGATAATTAATATGATCATCTGATACAGTAAGGATTCATAGGACTTAAATTTTCTTCTAAAATTACAATTTGAGCCACCCAGGCAAAATAACAAACAGTGTTTTGTCACCTCAAAGTTAGTTTGCTAAACTTTGTGAAGTTAGTTTTCTGCAAAGCAAGTCTCTGACTTTGGAAGCCCAGTTCACATCCATGAGTGAGTAACATCTGAGAGGAGTCAGAATAAGCCAGCTAAATCTTGGCATGAGTCTTCTCTGCTGTCGACCTGTCCATTTTCCCTTGCAGATCAAATCTGAGCAACGTTGAGCCCCATGAGGAAGAAGAATATATAATTTTGTTCAAATAGCTCACCTGAATAAATAGAATTATCTCATTTATATATTTTTGAAATTTTTTTCCTACTGTGCTAAGCTGTATATTTCTGTTGGTCTCTGGCTTTCCCTGCAATGTTACCAGGTTGTTTGGTCCTTGGCCAGTGCTGGTGATGGCCCAGGCAGCCCCTCACCCCCGGAAGCCTTTTGGGGAAACATGGTATCAGGATTCTCCCAGCCTGTCATGTTCCAATAGATGTTGTATCAGTCTGTTCAGGGGGGGTCTAACCACTCTTGGGGTGGGAAGTCCAGAATCACAGCTTTCCATGTGATGATGAGATCCACAGTGATGATAAGACAGTGGGATGATTTGGAGAAGTCACCATGCGTTGTCCTCAGCACTCTGGAGGTCATTTCAGAAGCAAACAGAAGTAGAAGAAAGCCAAATAGTAGCAATAAACAACTTTTTAACAAGCTGTGTATGCCTAAAAGGATCAGTAATATTAGAGGTTGGAGAACTTCATCAGAGGTATCAAACCCAAGAGGGTCCCTGTTTAATATTTCGAGAGCAAATGCACATTTCATTTAAAGAGAATAAAGCTATAACTTAGACATCTCCAAATGCCTCTTTTTTTCCCAAAGTAACATGTAAATTTCCAGAAAATAAAATGCATGCAGAATAATTATACGAATTTTACTTTTTTGAAGGAAAACGCAATATAAAAATGTAATTCCACAATTTAAGTTAATAGCTTTTGGAAATTTGGAGAAAAGTTTCATTATATATCTCAGTGTAAGTTGTAATTTTTTTTAAAAAAAAAACAAAACGCCACAGAAGAATTTGATGTTTAAAGACTTACATGATTTCTTCAAAATTATTTCTGGAAATTTTACCTTTATCTGAGAAACTTTTAAAAGAGGTACTTAGAGATTTATTCACAAGCCAAAAAACTTTCAAAGATAAGCAAATATGTATATGAAAACACAGACCAAGGAGAATTTAGACTCTCCAGTCACACAAATATATAAATATGATCATATGAACTGGTAGGAACACCAGATAGTGCTCAGAGCTTACTCCTGGTTCTGTGCCCTGGGCTCCTGTGGGCTCAATGGACCCTATTGGGTGTTGGGGAACCTACATGGTCAGCTACATGCAAGGCAAAAACCCCTTCATTCTAACCCCACTATCACTTAAGCTCCATGTTTCTGTTTCTTAAGAGATTGCCATAGGCATTTAAAATATGTGTATTTGTGTATTTACCTCATGGATATACATGATAGTCATTATCAGGCAATGAAAATCAAAAATAGGAGGTCAAAAAAAAAAAGCTTCCTATCTAGATGAAAAGCCTAAGGGTAAAAGGAAAACACACATAACATTAAACAATCCCAATTAATGAAAGGCTTTACATGAGAAAAATAAACAAACCCTCCTTTTTCTCCTGTCTCCTCCTCCCACTTCCTGCCATCCCCTTTCCCTAAGGCTAACTTATAATTATTTCCTGGGGGAAACTGTCTTTAGAGCCTAGGAGCAGTGTACTGGTAACGTTAGTGTGATCGCAGTTCACCTCTCTGTTCCCTTTGGACTCAAGAAATAAATGTCCAGGGTAGAGGACAGGCAGCCAATTGTAAGAACTAAGCAAAGGGAGGGAGACTTAGCAGCGGCCAGCAAGACACTTACTCGCAGTAACATCACAAAAATTCTCCTGTGAATGCCCCCATATTGGTCCTGGTTCTTGTTGAGAAATGATCGTCCTAGAACAGAACAAACTGTTTCATTATGTTCTGCATAATCACTTTAAGAAAGGAAAAGGAAGATATATGTACATATTTACATAATATGCACTTACTGTGTAAAATTCATTTTGGAGAAAACAGCAGTTAGCTTGGCGTGTGTGTGTATGTGTGTGTGTGTGTGTGTGTGTGTGTGTGTGTGTGTGTGTGAAGAACCTATTCCAGAAGACATTAAGTGAATGAATTGTTCTTAGATTGAGAACAAGGTCGCAGTTTGTCCTTCACTTTCAAAGACCTTATTCCATTTTCCTTTCATCCAGTCGTCTAATTTTAGGTCACGCCAATGACAGCCCACTTGGCCCAGCGCCAACACGGAAAGCACAGTGGCACGGTCGTGCCTGCAGTGGGCTCTGGAATCAGGTCCCCATGGGAATTCTGACTACTTCACTGCCTTGCCGGCGACTGAAGGAGGTCACTTAGCCTCATTCCTGTAAAGGTAGAACCAGGACTACTGCCTCCAGAGCATTTCTAGGAAGTTATGACCACTCCTACCTCATAGGATGGGCTGTCGGTGCTACCAGCCCTGGTGGTGTGGTAAGATAGTTCCCGCATTTGCTTGCCTCAAATATCTCCTTGGTTCTTGGAGTCAAACTATGAAAGAACCCCCTCATCTGTCTTTCCTCTTCTTAAAAGTCACCTCAGACAGTCTTAAAACCACATGTTGAGCACCCATGCCAGATCCAACCTCTTCTGTGTTCCAGCCAGTCTGTTCCCAACCTTCTCTGTCACCCATGGTTACGGGCCGTGGGCTTTCAGTGAGCAGTTACCAGCCTCTGTGCTGCCATTTCGTCATTCAAGCCTGTGCGGTTCACAGAATGTTACCACACAGAGCCCTGTACTTTTGGTTTTCTCATCAGTTGCTTTAGAAAGATAGTCTTCTTCCTGGGCTCAACTCCATGGTTTACACCGTTTCTCTCTCTCCTGTTCTGGGCCAG
The DNA here is from genome assembly GCA_028565675.1 of Sorex palustris. Lineage (NCBI taxonomy): Eukaryota > Metazoa > Chordata > Mammalia > Eulipotyphla > Soricidae > Sorex > Sorex palustris. The sequence continues at coordinate 11,285,972 of JAOXYA010000024.1, forward strand.
CCGCCTCATCCACACCGTAAAGACCTCCTGGCTTGTCGAACAGGAAAGAACAAAGGCAAAGCCTTTGGGTCTTCACTATCCAACACCCTCAGCTTTGCTTCGCTCTTTCCCTTCCTTAGCTCTCTCCCACCCATTCAGGGCTCCTTAGTGTTGTCTAGAAAGCTATTTCGGCCAGTCTAGGCCCTTGACAGGTAACATCCATTGACACAGAACCTCTGTTCAGTTTCTCAGAGGGAAAGAGGATGAAGGCAGATCTCCTATGCCTCGAGCTGTGTCTAATTCCAAAGGGCACCTCAGTGCCTCTCAGCAGGACGTGTGTCTTAGCAATCACAACACGGCTGGAGATCAGCTGCTGCCGAGGTTGTCTTCTATGCAGTTACACGTTCGCCGAAGTCTGTGGGAGTCACCGAGAGGTGCAGCCATTGTAAGAATAGCCAAGGCAAAACCAGCAAATCTGCAGTGCAGATTTCTGCTCCTGAAAATACCTGGCTTTTATTTAGTTAACAGTTCACCAGTTTGCTAGTTCATGGCAACTAAGTACTTGGGATATTCTGGGCCCACACTGAGCCTCAGGGGAGAACCTGGTGACTCATCAGAACACACAGCACGTACAAAGTAACCGCCTCCTCACTTGCAGAGGCTCATGCGGGTCAAAGATTTGTTCAAATCTCATGGCTTGATAGTAGCTAAGCTTCAAGCCTAGCTAAGTTTGACCCAGCAGGTACTGGGCTGCCTTGAGCAGTTGTACTGTGGATCCAACTCTCAAATCTTCCTCCTCAGCTGTAGTCAAAGGTCACTTCATCTCTTACCTGGATGGGTAGTGGTACTCAGTTCAGCCAAGCTCCTGTAATCTTCACTGTAGCCAAAACACCAAACAAACCAACCAAAGTTTGCTAAGTTGGAGGAGGAGTCACTTACAACACTGGATGCTGTTTCTCCCTGACAGAACAATTGTTTTCAAAGCCTTCTGGATTGTAGACTTCTTCTCACCTTGTAAATAACAGACAAAGCATTTTATTGGTTCAGGTCTCCTAGATCCATCATTACTGTCTTTGTTGCCAGTCTGCATGCTGCAACAAAAAATATTTGGAAGTTTAAACTGTCTGTTGTTTATCCCTATGCCAGCCTGACTCAGGACTCTCAACCCAGTGTGGTCACTGAACTGCTGGCCATGAATATAAAATAGGAATTGGACTTTGAAGCCTAAGTACGAGAAAGTGAATTTAAAATGCATCTTTTTAAAACTTGGTTACCTTGGAATGATAAAACAGTTTGCATTGAGGGGTTCAATCAAATAGTCAAAAATTAATTTCACTTTACTTTTGAACTATGATTCATCGAACACTCAAATTGGTTGGTGTAGCTCACATTACAGTTCTACTAAACCACATTGGTGTCCGCAGAGACTTGGATGTTCCAAGCCAAATAATGGCTAATCCTTATTGCAGTCCCACCTGAGGCCCCACGCTGAGCCAGTTTTCCCTAACAGGTGAACCCACCACTATGGAAGTCAGCCTCAGACACTGTCCTTCAGGCTCAGGCCTTTAAGACAAATCACACCTTTGACATAGCCAATGAAACGGGGGGGGTGGGGGGGTGGAGGGCCTGAAGGGCAGCTGTTTCGTTTCTGCAAAGAAGCCACCTCCAAACATACGTGTGCTTAAGATGGGGTAGACAGACATTCTCCAAACCTAGTATGTTGGTGAAGTTCTGTTTTGTTGGTTTGTTTGTTTGTTTGTTTCTTGTTTGATATTTTGACTCCTTGGAATCCACCTCTGTGACACAGATGTGTTGTGATAGGGGCTAGAGTGATAGCACAGCAGGTAGGGCATTTGCCTTGCACGCGGCCAACCCGGGTTTGATTCTCAGCATCCCATATGGTTCCCTGAGTACCACCAGGAGTAATTCCTGAGTGAAGAGCCAGGAGCAACCCCTGTGCATCGCCAGGTGTGACGCAAAAAGAAAAAAAAGAAGTGTCGTGATATATGTTGATATCATCTTTAAGTTTGGCCAAGTCTTTGGACATGTCTGTAAGTCTGAAACTTTGGGAGGTTAGGCTCTCCAAGCCCCACTGCTCCACATGACCACTTCACAGTGTCCTGGGAGTTAAACAGGATGTGACCTGTCTGTCTGTAGTGCTGTCCTCCCGTTGCTCATTGATTTGTTCAAGCGGGCCCAGTTACGTCTCCATTGTGAGACTTATTGTTCTTGTGTTTGGCATATCAAATACACCACGAGGAGTTTGCCAGGCCCTGCCGTGCGGGCGGGATAGTCTCGGTAGCTTGCCGGACTCTCTGAGGGAGCGGAGGAATCGAACCCGGGTCGACAGGGTCAGTTGCGTGCAAGGTAAACGCCCTAGCTGCTGTGCTATACAATGGAGTGATATTTGGCAATAAAAAGGAATGAAGTACATACTGGGCTGGAGCGATAGCATGGCGGTAGGGCGTTTGCCTTGCACGCAGCCAACATGGCCAACCCGAGTTCGATTCTTCCGCCACTCTCAGAGAGCCCGGCAAGCTGCAGAGAGTATCTCGCCCGCACGGCAGAGCCTGGCAAGCTCCCCGTGAGGTATTTGATATGCCAGACACAGTAACAACAAAGTCTCCAATGGAGACGTTACTGGGCCCGCTCGAGCA
>JAOXYA010000024.1:11307961-11328842 GCA_028565675.1 Sorex palustris
TAACGTCTCCATCGTGAGACTTGTTGTTACTGTGTTTGGCATATCAAATACATCACGGGTAGCTTGTGCCATTATAACCCCATGCTCATGTAGTCGTATGTCAAACACTACTGCTTTAAAACTTAAAATTGATTCTGAGAAGGCCTGTTCAGGAAATTCCTCCAAAATATTTTTGTAACTTTCTGTATTCTGAATGCAAATTTCTTTAAAAAGGAAGAATCTTTAGTATCGTTTATTCTATCCTGAAGCAGATAGGTTTGCTGGTTGTTCAGTCTGGTAGAGTGACAATATGAAAACAGAATGATGTAAAGCTAGGGATTCCATTTAGTCATTTCATTATCATAATAACTTCAAACCTCACGTATTTACATATCTTTTTGTTAGGCATGTCCATTTCATTTTTAAGGACACACAAATGTACTCAGAATAGATTAATCAAAGCATTATTATTTTGCAGTCAAATACTAACACCATATTCAAATACTAATACAGTACTGTCCATGCAAAACTGTTGCTCAAGGTTCTAGGAAAATTAACTCCATTATGAGAATGTAAGGCAACAACTTTTACATTTGGCTTTTGCAGTTGCTTGAGAAGCATCATGAAATATCACTGTGCTCATGATAGGTTGAATTATTCCTGTCTCATTCTGCTTCTTACATTTGTTTGTTTGTTTGTTTGTTTGCTTCCAGCCTGTCTGCTGAGACAGGGTGCCAGGACCTGCTTCTAACCTTTTGAATACCAGAATCATGGTAGGTCAATGACACACAGGATTGCACCCCTGGCCTTATTTGAGCAAAATTGCATGTTTCTTGCATCCTTGCCTAATGCAGCCATCTTGGTATCCTGAGGTTCACTTTGTAGCCGGTCAAGCTGCGACTATAGCTCTGGCCAAAGCAATAAATGCAAAGTAACCCATGATACAGTGAGCCAATTGTCTTCATTCTTGGATTTTGAACTGGAAAAGAATGAAATAGTTGGCAATTTTAGGCAGAAATTTGCACAAAAATGATAAAAATGTATATGATACTACAGAAACTATTACCATAAGTATCACTGGCCACTGAAATTACGAGGCCAAATAAATCAAGGGCAAATGAAACTATGAGGCAGAGACTATAAAAAAAGAAAAAAACCTTTTGAGTAAAAGAAAAGTCACAGAAAAAGCAGGGCATGTTTCATTCAGGAAAAATGAAGAAGGTGGTAATTTCTGGCCAGTCTGCTCTTCTCCAATTCCTATTTGTCTTCATTTTCTATGACTTCTGTTAACAAGCTACCACAAAGTTGGAGGTTTAAGTTTTCTTTCTAAATGAGGAGACTAGATGTCAGGAATCAAGGTTTCAAAGGTCCATGCTGCCAAAAAAGCAGAAAATCCTCCATCCTGCTTTGACCTTCTCGGTTACAGACAGCTTTGTCCTGCTGTATCACCATTGTTTTTTCTGGTGCCATCACAATACTGGCTCTTCCTGTGTCCCCCCTCTCTCTACCCCTTCTAGGGACACTTGCCATCTGGGGAACACTCAGATAATCCCAGAGCATCTCTTCATTTTTTAAATTATTAACTTAAACTTTTAAAACTGTTCTTCCAAACAAGATAGTATTCATCTCTTTCTGGGGTTAGGATATAAATGTACCATTGGAACCAGGATCAATTTATTGCACCATTCCTGTGACCTTAACAGTAAAACACATTTCTCAGAGGGAGGCCTGACTCTCTGCTCTGGTGATTTTTCAGAAAAGAAAAAATAAACAATTTATTTTTAGAAAGTGGCAATCACTCAGCAAGCATCCCCTCTCCCTGCAAGTCTCACTTGTAAAGTGGGTGGGAAAGGGCTTACTCTTCACGCCCATATTCTCTCTGAGAATATGTATCTCACATGGTTGTTTCTGGTTCTTTGTTTGTCTTCCCAGGTCTATGCTCTTTCTTTAACACTGTACCTTGCTTGCTTGTTCTGCTGTTGGAGAAGCCTGTGTTCTTTCTTAAAAATGCATTCCTTGAATTCTCTCCCCTCACCTTTGCCCACAAAATTTATAAATAAGTTTGTTGAATCAGAACTATCTTGGGGGGCTGGAGTGATAGTACAGTGGGTAGGGCATTTGCCTTGCATGCGGCCAACCCAGGTTCAGTCCCTGGCATCCCTTATGGTTCTCAAAGCACCGCCAGAAGTAATTCCTGAGTACAGAGCCAGAAGCAACCCCTGAGTATCGCTAGGTGTGACCTAAAACAACAACAACAACAACAACAACAACAATAACAACAATTATCTTGTTTAACTAAAAATAAAATAAAATGTGTAAGAAATAAAGTTCTGTGTGTCTTCTTGACAAAAAATAAAATACTTCAGAGAGGCCAGAGAGACATTATAGGAATCAAAGAACTTGATTTGCACAATGCTGACCAAAGTTTGAATCCCAGCACCTCATATGTTCCCCAAGCACAGCTAAGAGTGACTCTTGAGCACAGAGTCAGGAATAAACCCTGAGCTGTGCTGTGTGCATTCTGTCCCCCCTTCAAAAAACAAAACCAACCACCAAAAGCCTTCAGTATGTATCTGTTATAATTACAACAAAGTCCCCAAATGTTTGTGTTCACAAAATGACTTCGAGAAAGGGAGTAAGAATTCTCCTGCACCGTTTGTAAGGTACTACTTTACTATCAATTATTTTTGTCATTAATTCAAAAATAATGATTTGTTATGTATAGTTTTTCAGTTTCCCTGTGAAACCTTTGGTTGCAGATTTAGAAAACCAGCCCTTTAAGTGCTTTCAGACTGTGGAGAAAAACAAAAACATATACAAACAATCACAAAACTGTCTGACACCTGCTATGCACAGGGCCCAAGAGCATGAAGAGAAGGAGAAACTTGAAGAATCCATGATAATAAGAAAGAAGTACTGGTTGGGTCTGGGGGGGGGGGGGTGTAGATCAGAGCCTAAGGTACTTGCTTTGCACATGACTGTCCTATAATTAATCTCAGCACTGAATACGTTCCCCTAAGCACCACCAGGAGTGACCCCTGAGCAAAGACTCTTGAATAGTTCCAGTGCGGTACCAAGTGTGGCTCCCAAAATGAACAGGGAAGAATACTCTGGTTGGAAGACTTTGAATGATGAGAGCAACAGATGGAAGACAGCATTTAGGAATTCTAGGAAAGATTCCCTTTCCAAGGGAATACCTTCTTTGGTATTCCATCTCCTGACTCATAAATTTCATTAGGAGTATTTTTTTCTTTTCTTTATGACTTAAAACTCTGTGACCTGGTGAATTCCTCAAAGGAACACTCAATTTGTTATCAGTTATTTACATTTTTATGGCAATTACTTTTGTCAGCTTTTTACATGAAAGATTTAAAAGATACTGGCTGTAAAATAAATGAAGTAGCAAGAATCTCTGTGTGTATTTTGTTGAGGAGTCCTTTGAAAGGAAGGAGATATTGTATGTTACTAGACTTCTGCTTGGTATGTCATATTAACTCAATTGGTTTTCTCAACAATCCTGTGATTTTTTTTTATTTCCTCAATTTTGTGGGCAAAGAAAGTGAGATTCAAGAAGAAAATTAGCTTGCTGGAGCTCACACAGAGTGTATATGGCAGACCTGATGTTTTAACCATCTAGGTCAGAGAAAGATAGTGCAGACTCAGGGAATAGCATATAAGGGCACAGAGGCATGAGTCGCTAGAATATTGCTTAGGGAATGCTAAGTACCTCAGTATAGTTGAAAATATAATTAAGAAGTTACAATTAAGAAAAACATAATTGAGACGCTACAGATTATAGACAAAAATTACTTGTATGGAACTCTTTATCAATTGAAGATGATGTTATTGGAAGCGATTTTTCTCAGTTCTATGAATATTCAGTGGGAGTTCATTCCACAGACAGTCAATTGGCAGATCTTCTTGCTTTTTCTATTTCCCGTGTCTTAGTGCACTTCGCAGACATTGACCTAATTTAAAGTTATCAGCCTTTGCTATTTATAATAGCTTTCTATGTATCCCTTTATACCAGCTTCACTTAATTTCCATATGTTTGAAAATTAATAAACAATTCTTAAAGGCAATTTGAGGTATACAGTAAAACTGAGTGGAAAGTAGAGATTCCCTACTAAAGTTTAAAGTTTACATTAAAGTGAATTCTTGGTGTTGTATTATCCATTGGTTTGGGAAAATGTATAAGACATATGTACCATTGTAGTATTGTACAGAAGAGCTTCAGTGACATAAAAGCCTCTCTCTTTTGCCTTATTGTCCGTACCTTTTCCCAGTCTCTGACAACCACTTGTCTGTCTTTGTCCAGAATGTTAAGTATTTGGAATCCTGCAGTACAACATTTTTTTTTTAAGATGGGCGTCTCTTATTTAGTGAGAGAAATTTCCTCTGTGGCTTCGCATAACTTAGTGTTGTGTAATATTTCTTTGTTTGGATGTTTCCTTACTCATTCAACTACTGAAGGGAATTTTGGGGTTTGTATGCCAGACTTGGCACAAAGCAGAGAAAACTCTTGGCTTTGTGCTTAGAGATCACAGCTGGTGTTGCAAGAGGGACTGGGTAGTGCAGTATTGAACTAGGGTCAACTGCATGTAAGATAGTTGACTTAGCCTCTGTACTATCTCTAGGTCCTTAAAGAACTTTTTGGTTACCAGGATTTTTACAACCATGAGCAAAACATCTAATGAACACTTACACGCAGGTTAATTTGGATAAATTGCAAGCAATATGATTGTTGGATCATAAGTCAAGAGTGTGTTTAATTATGTCAGAAATCAATTAGTTTTCTTCCAAAGAGACTATATATTTTACTTTCTCATGAGCAATTAAAGAAATTCCTGCTATTCTACACATTAAAAGCCACTTGATGCTGTCAAATTTTTCATTTTTTCACAGTAATAGCAGTTAAAGTGATACGTGAATGCTATTTAATCATTTATATTTGGAATTTTTTTGGTGGAGTAAGCCATATTCAGCACTGCTCAAACATTATTCCCAAATCAGTTCCCATGGACCGCTTCTGATGATTCTAAAGGGAGTATGTGGTACATGTGACTGAAACAGGGTTGTTCAGTTAATTTAACAAATAATAAATTAGGGGACACTGAGTTTGTACTAAATATCTGTAATCATGAGCCTTAATTCCAGGAAACATAATATTGGAAATATACATATAAGAGAGAAAAACAGACCCAGGAAACTGCAAGAACACCACCCTCTCCCCCTCGGCCAAGGTGCCCCTTAGCACCCAGGCCAGAGGGGTTCCCTGGCAAGCATTAAGACTGCATCAGAAGTGGTACTTTAATTCTGCTCAGGCAGCCAATTCCCTCACAGGTACAATGTGACAGGGTCACAGTTATTTTCCCTCTGAGAAGAACATCCTGAATATTCCAATCACATTAGGCCAACAGTCCTGTAACCTATTCCAATCTCACCAAAATAACGGTGAACACAAGAAATTGAACAAGCCTAATATAAAAGAACATACCCTCCGAAGCTTCAGTAGAGGCCCCATATAAGTCACAGAGGAGCACCAAAGAGGAAGATTGCATTCTAGAAGGGGAAAAAAGTGACCACCATCGACTGAGCTCATCCAAAAAGCTTTCCGGCAGAGAGAGGGGTAGACTATCAGTAAACTGGAGGGTCCCACCTCCATACGACAAAAACCACATGAAGAAACAGTGAAAATCCCCACCATGAGGAGTGGATAAAGAAAATAGTCCAGAAGCCTCAAAAGGGATGATCCACAAACGCGATCTCTTCAATAAAGGGATTTAAAAAAAAAAACTCAATGGAATGAACACCTCACCAAGAATTCCATATCCGGCTAAACGCTTATTCAAACTCAAAGGAATGATAAAATATTTCATGGATAATCAACAGGTCAGGGACTTCATAGACACAAAACCAACCTTAAAAGAAGGACTAATGGAGGCTACTGTAAGATAAGACAAACCTCTACAAGCACAACAAACCTCTACATAAAGATGGTACAAAACCCCATGACAATAATCTTTCTCAAGTCAGTGGTCTAAATACACCACCACAAGAGACAAAGAGTGGCAAAATGGATTATAAACTGAACCTAACATTCTGCTGTCTACAAGAAACACATCTGAACAGTCAGAGAAAAACACAGACTCAAACTCAAAGGATGGAAAACAATCCTGCAAGCAAACAACTCCCTCAAAAAAGATGTGGTGACCATACTAGTATATAAACAACATAGATATCAGACTGAAAAATATTATAGAGACAGTGAAGGTCATTTTAAATAATCAAGGGATATGTATGGCAGGAAGAAATCACACTCCTAAACATGTATGCACCCATTGAGGGACCCATAAAAACTTAAAACAATTGCTAGTAGACTAAAAGGAGGACATTGGTAGCAACGCAATAGTAGTCGGGAACTACAACACCGGTTTTTCATCTCTGGATAGATCAGAAAGATTAAAACTCAGCAATGAAGTACTGTCTTCCAAGGAAGAAATAGAAGAGAGAGAGAGAGAGAGAGAGAGAGAGAGAGAGAGAGCTAACAGAGGCCTTCCATCTCCAAAAAACTGAATATACATTTTTTTCAGTGCACATGGAGCATTTATTTTCCAAGATAGACCATGTGCTAGGTCACAAAACATATCTCAATAGAACCATGAAGTTAGAAATTGTATCAATTATCTTTTCAGACCACGGTGCACTGAAGATAGAAGTTAATCACACACAGACACATGGAATCAAATCAAACACCTGGAGCCTAAATAACTCAATGTTGAACAATGAGTGGGTCACGGGGGATATCAAGGAAGAAATCAAAAGATACCTGGAAACAATTGAGAATAAAAACATGAGCTACCAGAACCTGTTGGACACATACAAATCAGTGTTAAGGGAAAATTTATAGCCCTGCAAGCTTTTCTCAGGTAGGAATAAAGGGCCCACAGAATTCACAGCTCAAGATCTTAAATAGAAAACAAAAAAAGAATTCCAAACCAGGCAGAAAAAAGAAATAATAAAATTTAGAGCAAAAATGAATGACATGGAAACCGAAAAAACGATTCGAAAGATCAGTGAAACCAAGAGCTGGTTCTTTGAGAAAACAAAACAAGATCGATAAATCACTTGCAAGATTCACAAATAAAGAGAGAGAACCCTAATGAACTGAATCAGAAATGGAAAAGGGGACATCACAACAGAAACCAAAGAAATTCAAAAGATCATCAGAGATTACTTTGAAAATCTGTATGCCACGAAACAAGATAACCTTGCAGGAATGGATAAATTCCTGGATTTCTATAACCTCCCAAGGCTGAACCAAGAAGATTTTTTTTTTTTTGGTTTTTGGGTCACATCCGGCGATGCACAGGGGCTACTCCTGGCTTATGCACTCAGGAATTACTCCTTGTGGTGCTTGGGGGACCATATGAGATGCTGAGAATAGAACCCAGGTTGGCTGTGTGCAAGGCAAATGTCCTACCTGTTGTACTATACTCCAGCCCCGGAACCAAGAAGATTTTGAACACCTGAATAGACCTATCACTATCAAGGAAATTGAAACTGCAATCAAAAGTCTTCCCCAAAACAAAAGCCCAGGTCCAGATGGATTCACTAGCGAATTCTGCCAAACATTTAAAGAAGACCAATAGCTATTTCTATTAAATAGCAATTGTTAGTTCTTTTTAAGCTTTTCTAGGAAATTGAAGAAACGGAAACACTCCCAAAATTTTTCAATGAGGCACATATCACCCTAATAGTAAAAGCAAACAGAGACACCACAAAAAAAGGAAAGAAAATTAGAGGCCTATATCCCTGATGAACATGGATGCGAAGATTCTCAACAAAATATTAGCAAACAGAATTCAATAACTCATCAAAAACATCATCAAAAACTCATAAAAATCATGGTATACCATGACCAAGTGGGATTCATCCTGAGGATGCAAGGATGGTTTAATATTTGCAAGTCAATCAACATAATCCATCATATTAATGAAAGAAAAGATAAAAAATATGTTCATATCAATAGATGCAGAAGAAGCATTTGAAAAGATCCAGCACCCATTTATGATGAAAATTCTCACCATAATAGGGTTTGAAAGGAACTTTCCTCAATATGGTCAAAGATATCTACCACAAGCCTATGGAAAGCATTAACCTCAATGAGGAAAATCTAAGAGCCTTCACTGTAAGATCAAGGACAAGACAATGATGCCCACTCTCACCACTACTATTCAATATAGTATTGGAAATGCTTGCAATAGCGGTTAGGCAAGAGAAAGCTATTAAGGACATCCATATAGGAAAGGTAGAAACCAACCTCTTACTATTTGCAGATGATATGATACTATACTTAGAGTACTATGAAGCCTCTACTGAGAAGCTCCTGAAAACAATATACTTGTATAGTAAAATCACTATAAAATCAATAATCAAAATTCCATGGCTTCCTATAACAAAAAAATGAGAGAGAAGAAAATGACATAAAAAAAGCAGTCACATTCACAATATGCTCAGAAAATTAAATACCTTGAAATCAGCTTAACTAAGGAGGTAAAGGACCTGTACAAAGAAAACTACAAAACACTACTTCAAGAAATAGAAGAGGACACAAGGGAATGGAAACACATCCCTTGCTCATGGATTGGGATAGTTAACATTGTCAAAATGGCAATACTCCCCAAAGCATTATATAGATTCAATGCAATTCCTATAAGGATAGTTACGAAATTCTTCAAAGAAATTGATAAAACACTCCTTAAATTCATATGGAACAACAAATGCCCATGAATAGCTAAAGTAATTAATAGGAAAAAGAAGAGGGGAGGCATCACCTTCCCCAACTTCAAACCCTACCACAAAGTGATAATAATTAAAACAGAATGGTATTGGAAACAAAGGCAAGTCACAGACCAATGAAACAGGGTTGAATATCCTTACATACACCCCTAAATATTCGATCATTTAGTCTTTGATAAGGGAGCAAGAAATGTGAAGTGGAGCAAGGAAAGCCTCTTTAACAAATGGTGCTGGCAAAAATGGACAGCTACATGCAAAAAAATGGGCTCAGACCACCACCAACACCACGCACAAAAATCAGATCAAAAATGGATTAAAGATCTCAACATCAGACAAGAATTCATAAGGTACATTGAAAAAAGGTCGGCAGAACCCTACACAACACTGAAGCTAAGGATATTTTCAAAAATGACACGCCACTGACCAACCATGTGGAAACAGAGATGAACTAATAGGACTATCTTAAACTAAGAAGCTTCTGTACCTCAAAAGAAACAGTGACCAAAATACAAAGACAGTCTACATAAAGGGAAAGGATATTCACCCAATACCCATCTGATAAGGGGTTATTATCAAGGATATACAAGGCACTGGTGGAACTCTACAAGAAAACATCCAACTCCATCAGAAAATGGGGCAATGAAATGAACAGAAACTTTCTCAAAAAAAAAATTCCGACTGACCAAAAGGCACATGAAAAAACGCTCTTTGTTACTAATCATCAGGGAGATGCAGATCAAAACAACAATGAGATATCATCTCAAACCCACAGACACTGGTCCACATCCAAAATAACAAAAGCAACTGGTCTTGGTATGGATATGGAGAGAAAGGGACTCTCCTTCACTGCTGGTGGGAATGCAGACTGGTTCAACCCTTCTGGAAAACAGATGGATGCTTCTCAAAAAATTAGTAATTGAGTTCCCATTTGATCTAGCAATACCACTTCTGGGAATATGTCCCGGAGATGCAAAAAAACTATAGTAAAAATGACATCTGCACTGGTATGTTCATTGCAGCACTGTTTACAATAGCCAGAATCTGGAAAAAACCTGCTGAAAACAGATGACTGGATAAGAAACTTTGTTACATCTACACAATGGAATACCATGCAGCTGTTAGAAAGGATGAAGTCATGAAATTTGCACATAAGTGGATCAACATGGAGAGTATCTGGTAAGTGAAATGAGTCAGAAAGAGAGATTGACAGAAAAATTGCACTCATTTGTGGAATATAAAGTAACAGAATGGGAGACTTACATCCAAGAATAGTAGAGATGAGTACCAGGAGGATTCCTCTATGACTTGGAAGCCGGCCTCACATTTTGTGGGGGAAGGCAGCTCAGATAGAGAAGGGACCACCAAGTAAAGGGTGCTTGGAGGGTTCCACCCGGTATGGGAGAAGCATGCTGAAAGTAGACTGTAGACTGAATTATGGCCACTCAATACCTCTATTAAGGGAATGCCGTACCTCAGAGGTGGAGTTGGGGTGGGATGGGATGGAGTGGTGGGAGGGAAACTGAGATCATTGGTGGTGGAAAATGGGCACTGGTGTAGGGATGGAAACTCAAACATTGTATGACTGAACAGTAATCACTAAAGTTTGCAAATCTGTAACTGTGCCTCACGATGATTCATTGTAGCATTGTAGCACTGTCTTCCGGTTGTTCATTTATTTGCTCAAGCAGGCACCAATAACGTCTCCATTGTGAGACTTGTTGTTACTGTTTTCTGGCATATCGAATACATCACGGGTAGCTTGGTAGCTTGCTGGGCTCTCTGAGAGGGGCGGGGAAATCGAACCTGAATCAGCTGCCTGCAAAGCAAACTCCCTACCCACTATGCTATCATTATGGCCCATAATGATTCATTAAAAAATAAAATTTAAAAAAGTTGCAATCTATTACAGATCTTCTGAAACTAAAGATGGGGTCATATCTCACTAGACTCACACTTTCTGGAAATGACCTGAAGTTAAAAATGCTGTGCAGGATCCCAGCACCCCCACACTATCCCTCCCTGTTTCTATTGAGTGTTTTTTGCTTTCATGCCATTGTGAGATCCGAAAACCATAAATAAAGTTGCCATAAGCTTGGGCTTGTCTATATGAGTATTCTTAGAATAACGTTCTGGAGTCCCCCCCAAAAATGCTCCCAATAGCAATTTTTGTAGAGGGTTACTCAGGCAAGGGGACACAGAAGGTCTGATGACAGTGCTTGAACTCTTTTTTTTGTTTGGTTTTGGGGCTACACCCTGTGGAGCTCAATGAGCTCCAGACTCATTGCTCAATCCCAGCATGGCCCAGGGGACCATATGCGGTGCTGAGGATTGAACTTGGGTCGGCTGCATGCAAAATAAGGGCCTTACTGGCTGTATTATCACTATAGCCCCAGTGCTATAGATCATTAGATTCCACAGAATCTGTGACCCTCTGTGCAGGCTGATTATATCGCTGTGGGGTGGTGCCAATGGCCTAATGTCTGGGAGGGGACGCTGGGTATGGTTAAGGGACACCAGGAAGGAGGGGGCAGAAAGAAGCTGGTCGGTATCAGGGCCAGGGAAGAACAGTTTTGGGTAGGATGAATGATGGAGACTGAGTCCCCTAGGATTTGGGTTGGGTTCAGAAGCATATTCTTGGGTGCATATTCCCCTGAATATTAGACCTCAGGCAAGCTATTCCTTTGTTCAGTGGGTGACTTTGATGCGTGGGCAACTGATGACCATGTTAAATTAGACACGACTTCTGAGATATATCTTATTCATGTTTATGTTCCTGGCCATTTTTTAAAAACTCATGGCTTTATTTTTTGCTTTTGTTTTGTCTTTTAAGTTATTTGAATTCCTTATATCTTTTAGATGTTAGCCCCTCATCAGATGTACAACTTGTACTTTTTTTTTCTCCCATTATGTAGGTTCTCCCTTTATTAATGGTTTCCTTTGCTGTGGAGAAACTTTTCAGTTTGATTTGCTTTGTTTCCTGTGCTTTAGGAATCTATGGAAAAATAACACTGCTCAGACCAATGTCTAAAAATTTTCCTCTGTGTTTTATCCCAGTAGTTTTCAGTTTCAGGTTTTATCTTTAATCTCTTTTTTTTTAAGATTTTTGTTTGTGGGCTACAACCAGTGGTGCTCCAAAACTACTTCTGGCTCAGTGTTGGGGGTAGGGGTGGGGGTTGCTCCTTCAAGTGCTCAGGAGATATGTGGTGCTAAGAATTGAACTCCACAAGCAAAGCACTTCCCATATGCATAACATGCACCCCAGCCTTTTGCTCTATCTCCCTGGCTTCTCTTCAATATTGATTATTGATTTTTGTATATGCTGTGATGAGGGTCCTGACTTGTGCATATGAATATTCAGTTTGGTCAAGAACTATTGAAGAGACCATCTGTTCCCCATGATTATTCTTGTATAAATGTGTGTTTATTTCTGGGCTCTCTAGTCTGCTCCTTTGATCTAGAAAACTATTTTTAAGGCAGTACCCCACTGTTTTATTTATTGTTGCTTTGTAATATGTTATAAAGGAGAATATGTTACTAGGGAGAATGATGCTTCTGGTCTTGTTCTTTTCAGGATTGTATTGAGTAGTTGGAACCCTATTGTAGATCCAAGTGAATTTGAGGGCTTTTGTTTTCAATTTCTGTGAAAATACTAATGGAAATTTGATTTGAAAAGCATTGAATCTTTGGGATTTCATAGCTGTTATATAGCACCTCTGTCAAAAGTACCATCTTAACACTCAGTTACATATATGGAAAAGAGGCTGTTGGTTAAACTTGATCTTTTGCTTAATGCATAAACATTAAGCAAAAACGTTTAACTTATAAATAGCGACTCTAGTGGTTTCTGCCTCATTATTATAGAAATTTGTGAGTCATTGCATAGAATGGCCTTTGGCCACCCAGCAAAGCTACTTTTTTATTGTGATGCCCAAAATCAACCTCATAAGGAAGTTTTGTCGTTTTCAATTTGTATACAATCTAATATAGGTTAAACATTTATGATTTATTCAGGGCGTTGCCCCTAACAGATGAGAAAACTGGGGCATAAGAAGATGAATCAAAGTGATCAAGGTCAAAGTGAGGGGCCAGAGTCCAGAAATCTGACTCCTAGCCAAGTATTTCTTGTTCCCTCCCATGTCACTCCTGTGCCCAGACCAGTTTTCTGGGCCAAGAACGATGTGACCTTTCCCTCTTTCAGTCGAGAGAACACCACAAACAGAAATCTACACAGGTGTTTGGCATGGCTTTTTTCTTAAGAGATCCAGACTAATCCTGGATTTAAAACCCCTCAAAGACAAGACCATTCTCTTCAATAAACAGTAAACAAGATGACAATAAAAGGAAAAATTATAGTTGCATGGGGTTATATGGCCTATTTATTTGAATTTAATTTATCGTTATGAGAATTTTAGTATATTATCATCGTGAAAAGCATTTATCCTCAGGCAGCTGAAGCAGTAAGAAAGCATAGTATTTAACTTTATCCACACATACTTTAATCCAATATGACATTACAAAAAGAGAAAGAAAAGAATTGGTTAGAATTTACTGGCTCAGGATAATTCCTAATTCTCAGATGGCAGCTGCCTGAAAAGCTAATTAATTCAGATTGACTGTTGGGTTTCATTTTTATTTGGATTAAAAAAAATAAATGAGGGTAGCAGATCAAGAGCATATGTGCAGCTTGGACTTATATTCTAAGAAATTGCTTGCCAGCTGGGTTCTCTGCCCTTCCGAGCTATATCCTGTACAAAGAGAAGGTTTCAGGAGGACAGTGCCTTGTAAATATTAACAGATATTTCAAATAGAACGCATTGCACTCTGGGCTGGGTTCAAGAACAGGGCAATGAGGAAAAGTCAGAGATCTGAATTCAGATTGGGCTGCTCCTCTTCTCTCACTTGACTTTCTTGACTATGGGCAAGTTGATTCTGAGCTTCTAGTTCCTCACTGATAATGGGCATGATTCTATCCATTGCCCAGGCTAGTGAAGGCCTCTGTTACATCGTAGATGGTCTTTGGATGGTAATTGGAGCATCACAGACAACACTTCATGTTCCACCAGGTCTTCTAGGTGTACGCTGTCTTTAAGAAAGATTTGTCCTTTGGTTCATTTGTTCAGTATTTATTGAGCTCTTCGAAGAGGTCATGGCACTGGGTTGTGGGGAGGCATCAATAAATAAAAGGACCATGACCCAACCATGTGGTGTTTACCTTCTCAGCCATGGGCGAGAGGCATTGATCAGTGAGTAGACACAAGGGTTTTGAAAAAATTAAGGAAATTGATAAACTAGAGAGTAAGAAGAGAGAGAAATTGAATGTTCCCATTTGCCTTTTCATGTGGCTAACTCCAGTTCAACCCTCAAACCATATATAGTCCCCTGAGCACTGCCAGAAGCAGCCGCCTTACATGGAACTAGGAGCAGTCACTACCTCACATCCTCCCTGTACCCATTTTCCACCCCAGACAGTGGGATTGCGAGTAGCTCTCATGGCTAAGTTTTATCCTTGATGAAAGAGCTGTGGAGAACAAGAGGAATTGGCAGCAGCATAGTGACAAGGACAATAACAGCTAACCTCCCATTGGCTTGGAAGCATGGGCCATGACTTGCTCATGACATGCTGGGGTGGGGGGCCCAGAAACAAAAAAAAAACCAAGGCCACTTCACATTACCCAGCATCATTCATGCTCTTGGTCGTTGGCCAAGAAGGCATTCAAACCCAGGTCATCTGGCCCAGAAAAACAGAAAGAGGTGCCCACACTTAGAGTGTTCTTGTACTCCTGCTTAATTGCCCTCTCTGGCCACTGTGGACTTGGCATGAAGGAGAATGAGAATCCCAGCAGTGGTGCCATAAAAGCCCCAATCTTTCCTGTGTTCTTTTCACTTTCATTTTTTAATTCACACATGGGTGTGTGCACTCACTCCTGCCTTCAAACAGCACTAATTGTGAACGTGGCCTGCAGAACCTTTGTTCTTGGTGGGAGTGGGAGCCAGGCAAGAATAGGACAGAAAGAGGTTATTCTTGGCCTAGAGAGATAAGCACAGGGATTAAAACACATGCCTGGTGCGTGACTGATGCCAGTTCAATCCCCAATACCACAGAGGGTCCTTTGAGCACCACCAAGACTAACCCCTGAACACAAAGCCAGGAGTCAGTCCCAGGTGCATACTTCCAGGTATGCCCAAAGACAACCAAACAAACGAAAAGGAAAGTGGCTGCTCCTTCACTGCTCTCTGGCTCCAGGCAGATCTGGGTCCTGGTGGGTAGCCTGACTTCCTCCCCACCCAATTGGAATCTTGGTATCACCCCATCTTTCTTGCACTCATCAGTGAGCTGGGGTCCTGAAAAGGGGGCCTGGTCATGCTGGAACTCATGGGGGCTGAGCCCACCAGAGCACAGAGCCCCCATCACTGTGTCCTGCCTTGTACCCCAGGGGGCTGCTTGCAGCAGCTTTGACATATGGTCAGTGACTCCTTGATCTCCCTCCCAGGGACAGCTGGGTTCATGTCACTGTGTCTTGAAAGCGGTGAGGTCCATATCTAGGCACCTGCGTCATGGGCCTGAGGCCACAGGCTCATCTCTGACACCCAGCATGCATGCCCATGCCTTGGCGATATGCCCCATCTCTGGGGCTGCCACAGTTTTGGTGGCATCTCCCCTCATGCCCTGCCATAAAGTGTTGGAGAGCACCAATTGTTTGTGAGTGTGGCCAAGGTGGCAACCAAGGGGTGTGAGCACGGCAGGCAGATGTGTGGTTCCCGGTGAAGTCACCACCAAACTGCCACCCCTGGGGAGCACCATCTCCAAGTGTGAGAGAGCTGCAGCCAAGCAGGGCCACTTCCCCCAGCCCTAACACAGTCCCTACAGAAATAGCAAGTAGAGTAGGGGAGTGGGGGGCTCAAGGGATGAAGACTGGACCAGGAGAGTGGGGAAGTCCTCTGGGAAGAGGGACCCCAATGCTTGCAGTATGATTTTCCTACTAAATTTTACCCGCTAAATCACCCACAACTGTCCAAATAGATGAAGGCCAGTGGAGGTGAGATTACACTTTTCTTCTGCTGATGGAACCTTTGGGCACTTAGACCATTGTTCTGCTCCCTCTCTGCTACCCTTGGCACTTTGTAAATAGAATGACAAGGAACATAGATATGTGCATGCACAACTTTTATTTTTTTTAATTTTATAAAGTAGTCCACAATATTTCATTACATTTAATATTCAAGCACCAATCCCACCACCATTACAGTTTCCATCCTGAGCCCCAATCCCGGCCCCAAAGCAAAACTGAAATAATATATTTTGTATTGTTTGTTATGAAAAACCACTGAAAATGCTACCAAAAAAAGTATCCTTAGAGGAAAGAGTGTGGAGGTTGTTGTATTTTATCCAGGGTCCATAAAGCCCTTCTATAAGCGATCACTAACATGTTGTTAAAGGTTGAGCACCTTTTGTGCTATATGTGTGTGTGTGTGTGTGTGTGTGAAAATGTATATTTTCCTCTAAGATTGGTTCCTTTCTACTTTGAACCCTATCAAATGTGGCGCAGTAATATTGGAGTATGGGTAGGGTGTGTGATTTGGAACATAGTGTGGCCGCAAATGCGGCTGCATGGTCCAGGAATAGATTCACCTGTGGGTTATGCTCAGCCCAAGCATATGGAAGGTGGCCGTGTGCATGGCAGTGGCTGGGTTCTGGAGGTTTTTGGCTGCTGGGGCTGGGTCCCTTGGGTCTGAGAGGGATCTCATCCTCCCCCATCCAGGGTGCCCTGAGTGAAACAGCCTGGCGTGGGGTCTGGTGGCATGGTTATGGCAAGTGTCATGTTATGCTCTCTTCATGCGACTTGGATGGTGACCAGTGATGCATGCACATATTTTTGATCTAGTGTTTTGGTCCTCACAGGATGGATACCAAGGAATGGAACTGCTGGATCATATGGTAGTTCTATTTTTAAATTTTGAGATGTAAGAGACATCTCTTAATCTGTCATTTATGTTCCAATAAAGACTGTAATATTTCAAGATTTTAGTCTTATTGAGCCCACCTCAGACCTGTGAACATGATTTCAGCCTGCCTTTTTCACATCTTCATATGAATAATCCAACTCACAGTGAACACCATGAGCCAACAGTAGGTGTGGGAGGAAAACTGTAGAAGGAGCTCTCCCGCCTACCCACCCCAATCCAGGCAATTCTTTTCCTTCTGTACCATCTCTGCAAACTTAAGCAGAGGTCTTGGTGCTCTTCCCGTTGGAAGTTATGTTGTAAGCAGTTGGAAGAGTGAAAGAACCCTACTGCAGCACAATAGTTGTTTGGTAACTGTGGATGTGATCACAATTCAGGAGTTCCCCAAGAATGGGTGATGCCTCCAAGATCAATCACACATTAATGCTGGAGCACCACATTGGTGGGCAACCAATCTCAATTAACAAGATATAAACACACAAAGCTTAACCTGTAACATGTTAGTTATCTCTTATACAAGGGCTTAAGGGCTCCATAGCAAGATACAACAATCTTCACACACTTTCTTCTAATGAAACATGTTTTGATCATTTGGAGCAAATTATTTCTAACAAGCAATATAAAATAAATTATTCAGGGCCTGCTATAGGGGCAGGCTTGAGAAGTGGTTGGGAAAAATTGGAAATAATGGTGGTAGGAAGGTGCAATGGTGGTGGGATTGGTTTTGGAATATTTAATGTAATAAATCATCATAAACAACTTTATTAAAAAAATAAAAGAAAAAATGCTTGAGACAGGGACCTCTGGATGCACTTTCTGTCAAAGATATGGATGGGACACTGTGTATTCTGAGGAATTTAGGTATGACTGGCCGCCATGTTGTTGTTGATGTTGTTGTTATTTTATATCACTGAACCTGAATTAGAATCTCTTCAAACGTGCCAGTTATTTGCCATCTGGTCACAAACCTCACTGCTCCCTTGTGTACTCCAACCCATTTCACATATCACTGCTACCAGCCTGGGTCCTAAAGGCATGCACATTTATAAGCACTTGCCATTTCCTCCTTCCACTCATAATTCATCTTACCTTCCCACCTCCCTTCGAATATTTCTGATTCAGAGTTAGCCTCACATGGGTTTCCTGATACCTCTGTGAATAAGCTCTGACCCACCTTGCATTTGGATCCTTCCTTCTCCTTGTATCCTTTCCTTTGAATTTGTCCTGTGGGTAGGGAGTCTGTTGCTAGAGGCCCCTTTTTACTAAAGTGTTCATAAAATATCCAAATTTGTCTTTTCAAGTTGCCAACAATGACATCCGGTTCGGTTTCTTTCATAAATCCCAAAGATATTTTCCTATCTGCCGCTAAAACACTGGAAATGCAGTGAACTCCAGTTAACCTCATCTACGCGGTTAACAAAAGTGTGTATTCCAAAAATAATTTGCATCTCACATGGAATAGAATCACTTACCTAATCGCAGACACACACTTTTAGGAGTAATGCACACTGATATTTTCTGGTCAAATGGACTTCCTCTTTGGTCATCGCTCACATCAGTATCGTCAGCATTCCTGACAGTAGAGACTGAAGTAAATCCCCACACATTTAACTTGAGTCACCTCTGAGTGAAAGGAAGGTGCTAGATACCAAAGATACCAGATACTGAGCATCTCCTCTTAGCAGACTCTGAACTGCAGGCCCTGCTGCTGTCACCCTTTGACAGGAGGTAGTGTGAAGGAGGAGAGATTCAGGAGAGATTTCTGCTATGAGAGATTTCCCTTCCACATGTAGCACAGACCAATAATTTATGTCTCTAAAACCTTGATGAATGGGCTGCATCTACCTGGGCATGTGTCCTGATCTGTCGAGAGCTCACAGGACTGGTGCCCCTTGTCTGGGTGCACTTTGCTACATGGAAGGTGTGTGGCAAGTGTGGCAATCCAACTTCAGTCTCTCTGCATCGCCTTCCAATGGCAGGTACCCATGCCGTGTGTGTGTGTGTGTGTGTGTGTGTGTGTGTGTGTGTGAGAGAGAGAGAGAGAGAGAGAGAGAGAGAGAGAGAGAGATATTTTGGCAATTCTCATACTATTTCACACCTCTCACACCTTTTTTTTTATAGTTTCTTTGATGTGTGTAGTGATCTTTGACACTCCCATTATCATCATTTAAAGCGTCACTAGCTGCACCCCTTCAAGATGGAGAGACTTAATGGAGAAAAGTTGCATGTATTTTTCTTTCTTCTTCTTTTTTTTTCTTCATTTTTTGGGTCACACCCGGCAATACACAGAGGTTACTCCTGGCTCATGCACTCAGGAATTACTCCTGGCGATGCTGGCAGTGCTCAGGGGACCATATGGGATGCTGGGAATTGAGCCTAGGTCGGCCACGTGCAGGACAAACGCCCTACCCACTATGCTATTTTTCTTTTTTTAGTTTTTCTTTTAGTCACACCTGGCAATTCTCAGGGGCTGCTTCTAGCTCTGCACTCAGGAATTACTCCTGGAAGTGCTCAGGGGACTATATGTGATGCTGGGGATCGAACCCAGGTTGGCTGTGTGCAAGGCAAATGCCCTACCTGCTGGCCTATCGTTACAGCCCCAGTTGCATGTGTTCTGACCACACTCTCATTCCCATCTTTCCCCCTTGTTACTTCTGTTTCTGATTCACCACATTATTGAAATCAGTTTGATGATGGGCCCTCGTGAGGCCAATAAGTGAAGGAAAGAGTCACACACTTCATACTTTCAATCTAAAGCTAGACATGATCAAATGTATTGAGGAAGGTGTCTTGAAAGCTGAGAGAGAGCGAAAGACAGGTCTCTCGGTCCAGTGAGCCAAACTGTAAATGCCAAGGCAAAATTCTTGAAAGAAAGCAAAACTGCTGTACCCACAGACAATAGAAAGTCAAACAGGAGAAAGTTTGTAGTCTGGAGAGCGAATAAAACCACAGGAAGAGGAGACAGTTCAGATAGAAGTTATGGTCTCGGACCTGAGTTTGATTCTTGATGCTACATATTCCCCTAAACACGACTGGGTATAGCTGGAGAGGTTCTGGTGGTCCCCAGATCAATGAGGTCTGAGCAGTTTCTCACAGTCCTGCATCCAACATTGAGCTGTCTTGCCTGGTGGGCAGATATTACCAGGAGTGGACTCTGGGCCCCTGAGCACTGCTAAGGTATCCTCTCCCCTGCAAAAATAATTAAACCAGCCCAAGCATCCCTCATGCTAAAGCCTAACTCAGAGAAAGGACCTGGCTCTCTGCAATTCTGTAAATGCTGAGAGAAGTGAGGAAACTGCAGCAGAGTCTGAAGCTAGTACAGGGATTTAAGGCAAGAGGTTACCTCCACGACAAAGACAAGGAGAATGTATCTTTGGATGAAGCCCTCCCAGATTTGCTTTTCAAGCCAGTCATTTTTCCATCCATAAAAGTCAACAGTGCACCATGGGACTCCTGAGAAAACATTGATGCAAAACATTGGTATGAAAGCATTAGACCCAGGGAAATAACACAGGGGGAAAAAAGTGATGTCAGCAGGGTCAAAGCAGTGCCCTAACAACAGTCATGAAGTGGAACAGATTGTCACAAAAATAATAATGAGCGATCATCAGAAAACCAAAAAAGTGTTAGAAATAAAAAGTTCAAAAGCCTACATCACACCACCTGTGATTCCATGTAACAGCCGGACAAGAGAGGAGTTAAAAAAAAAAAAAGACTTGGACCAGAAGGACAAAGAAATGGGTAAGATGAGGGCAGAGTTGAGCCTTCCTGAGGATGGATCCAGAGGTTTTGATACCCACCTCCCACGAATCCTGGAAGGACAGACATCATGGAGAAGTCGTCATCAATATGATAAAAGGGAAGCACACCCGATGCTGAGGATATCCCAGTGAGCCCCGGTGCTGAGGATGCCCCAGTGGCCCCAGTGGAAGTGCAGGTTGAGTAGGAAGCAGGAATTGAGACCCTCCCTTTGCAGTCAATTCCCACGCAAACCCCCACTCAAAACACCCACTGACAAAATTTCTATGACTGTATCTTAGAACTTAGCTTGTCCTCCATTGCTTGTGTAAAGGTAAAGGTAAAGGTAAAGGCCCTCCCGTTGATCGTCGATTTGCTCGAGCGGGCCCAGTAACGTCTC
>JAOXYA010000024.1:11345595-11361620 GCA_028565675.1 Sorex palustris
AGGGGCAGTGGGGTGGTGGGGAGGGAGGGGGAGAGGGAGAGGGAGAGGGACAGGGAGGGAGGGAGAGAGAGAGAGAGGGGGGGGGAGGGAAAATAAGGCCTGGAGAGCTCAAGCAACTAACAGAATATCCCACAGCACATCACAGTGTGGGGCTTAGAAGATGAAGGTCAGGATCCCAAGGGAAGAACCTTATCTCTAAAACACAGCTGAGAAATATTCCAACAGACATAAAATCAAAAGGCACAGTCCCGTGGGTCCGTCTGACAAACATTTTCAAACAGAACCTTCAAGGAGTGCTCTCAGAATGACACTTGCGTGGGGCAAGATAACACTGTGAGAAGGGGGGAGGGCATGGTGGTGGGTCACGGTCTGGGAACCTCAGCCCCTAAGAACAGTTAGCTCGGAGGAGTTTGGATACACAAAGAGTCTTGGAGCAGTTGCCTCCCGGGCTCAGGGGTCTGCCCTGGCCCTTAAGGAGCTCACCTGCTCTTATTATAGATGAACCTACTAGGCTTGGCCACCTGCTCAGTGAACTAACAGCAGCAAATCAGAAACGCAGAGAAAGGGGTGAGCAAAGTGTGATCAGCAGTGCGGAGAGAAAGCGAAGAAAGAATCATAGGGAATGAATGGGACCCGGATAGGAAGGGCATGAGGCTGGAGTGCAGGAACTCTGGGTACCCGCAGGACAGGCTACTGGGGGTGGGGATCTCTGTACTTGACCCTTGGTGCCAGGAACAGCTCTGAGGAGGGCACCCACGTGCAGGGTATCACCGAGACAGCAGGGAATTCTGGGAGCCGAGGATCGAAATGGTCCCAGGAAGCAACTCGAACTGCCGGGCTGAAGGCTTGGAAAGTGACCTCTTCGCCATGTCTTCTTACTGGGGATAGGGTGGCCCTGCCATGTCTAAGGAGACCTCAGAGCTCCTAAAAATCAGTGGGGGTGGGGTGGGGGGGGTTGAAATTTCTGGTCGGGGGGTCTGGGGGTAGGGGGAGTTGCTAATCTCTCCTTCTCCAGCCATTCAAGGGCACTACAAAAGCCATTCTCCTGACCCGGGAGAGCTAGACCCTGTCACCCTGCACCCAAATACCACGTCTGTCTTTGACCCTCAAAAAATCTTGCTAATCGTTAAGTGACTTTTATTTATTTATTTATTTTGGTTTTGGCATCACACCTGGCAATGATCAAGGTTACTCTTGATTTTGCACTCGGGAGTCACTCCTGGCAGTGTTTGGGGGACATATGAGATGCCAGGGATCCAATCTGGGTTGGCTCTGTGCAAGGCAAGCACCTTACCTGCTATACTATCTCTCCAGCCCCTTTGCAGGGCATCTCACACAGATGGGGCTGGGCCCCGAGCCTTGCCCTGCGGGAACCTCACCCCCTGAGCCCCCAAGTCACATAGTCCTGGGGCCTCAGAAATGAGAACCTCATTTCTGTGAACACTTCAGCAGGGATTCCCCCTTTGTGTTATTTCTGGTCCACTTCATCACTTCCATCCAAGTGGAATCTAGTAGCATTTGAATCTTTTTTTTTTAATTTTTTTTTTATTAGTGAAACACCATGAGGTACAGTTGTAGATTTACAATTTTTACATTTGAATCTTTATCAGAATTAAACGTGCACAGTGTAACAAGACAGAGTTGTCACCAACTCCCTGCTCTGGAAGCAGCAGTACTCAAGCCCTTGGCTGGACTCTCTACTTGCTTCTATGGTGCGTATATTTAAAAGTCTCCATTTCTATGCTTATTCCTCAACAGCAGATTCTATTGCTGTTCCCCCGTCCCCAGCATCACCTATTGAAGTCCTGCTGAGGTGGAGGCTGAGAATCTTTTTTTCTTTTCTTTTTTGGGTTATACCCGGCGATGCATAGGGGTTACTCCTGGATTTGCACACAGGAATTACTCCTGGCAGTGTTCAGGGGACCATATGGGATGCTGGGAATCGAACCTGGGTTGGTCACGTGTAAGACAAAGCCCTACCCGCTGTGTTATTGCTCCAGCCCCCTGAGAATCTATTTTTAACCTCCCCACATTCAAGATACATGAGGCCCACATTGTCTGGTGCTCCAGCTCCCAGTTCCTGCGTCCAGCTCCCAGACCATTCTCTTCTCTTCCTACCTCTGCCCCAGTTTCCAAGAGCACCTGGACGTACCAGGCTTGGAACCAGTAGAAACAGTTGGCTCTACAAGTCAGACTGTTCTCGAGCTTTCTTCAGTCAATAAAGACGATCACCAGCTCCTCTTACCTGTTCCCTAATATCTGTTGCTTCTACTTGCTCTGCCCTTGTAGGTTGAGGCCTTAGACAATCCAACCCAAATACAAACCGAACACCCTGATATCATTGCATCTGCCATTTTTAAGGAGTTGCAGCGGGGAGTGGGGATGAAATGCCCATGTTAATTAATTTAACTCTCTGATATGAAAGGATGGCATTGATTTCTTTTTTCTTTTCTTGTTTTTTTTTTAATTTTCCTTCCCATAGGACTAATTGTTTTCTATTTTAAATCGCCTGCAAGAAAGCTTCTAACTCTGGGAAGCAAAGCACCTTGAGTTCCCCCTAAGTCATCGTATCATTTAGGCAGATCTATTCAGTGATGTCAAAAGAAAATTAAAAATCAGAGAGAGAGCTGCCACTTTTGGTCACTGAAAAGAAAAGAGACATTGAAAATGGAAAAAAGTCCAGAATAACAGGGGGAGGGAGGCTGGAGCAACAATACAGCAGGTGAAAGCATTTCCCTTGCACACAGCTGAACCAGCTGGTTCTGCTTGGAGTGATTCCTGCATGCAGAGACAGGAGTAAACCTAAGCACAGCTGGTGTGGCCCAAAACAAAACCAAAAAGAAAGTAGAAAAAAATGACCCTCAAAAAATCTTGCTAATCGTGAAGTGACTTTTATTTATTTATTTATTTTGGTTTTGGCGGTCACACCTGGCAATGATCAAGGTTACTCCTGGTTTTGCACTCGGGAGTCACTCCTGGCAGTGTTTGGGGGACATATGAGATGCCAGGGATCCAATCTGGGTTGGCTCTGTGCAAGGCAAACGTCTTACCTGCTATATTATCTCTCCAGTCCCTTTAAGTGATTTTTATAAACATTTTAAAGAAAAGTTTTTGAGAGAAGCATAAACGATAGACAAAAAAAAAACAAAACAAAAAACCCTTAACACACTGGGAAAATGAGACAGCCACATGCAAACATACACACACAGACCACTATCTGACACAACACAAAACAGTCAAAGCAGATGACTGACATGGAAGACCGAACCCCATAAAACACATACAAGAAAGCACAGGTGATATACCCTGATGCCAGCCTGACATGTAGGACACTCAGTTCTAACGGTGGGGAAGACAAAAGCAAAAACAAGAAAATGGTTCTATCTTGCACTAAGATAACCTGAAAGAGCAAAGGAGCAAAGAAGCTTGAGTCAAATGAAAAGGATGGGCTGAACTGCATCTCAATGGCAGAGCACATGCCTTCAAGGCCCTGAGTTCAGTGCCTGGCACTATAAAATACAGAGAAGAGGACGTCTGACTGTATAACAGAAGATGACTGGATTCCGTATGTCTGACTGGGAATTAATATCCAAATATGCTAAGAACTCATGAAGCAACAAAGATCAACTCAAATAAAATTTGGGCTGAGAAATTGAATAAATACTCTTCCAAAGACATACCAATGGCCAGTAGACAAACAGAATGTTCCCTACCATCTTATTAACAGAGACTTACAAATCCGTACAATAGGCAGGTATCGCCTCCTGCCTGTGAAAACGAATGCTCTCGGAAAGGCAGGAAGACAGTGATGAAAAGAATGTGGAGGGAAGAGAGGCCCTAATGCAAGACTGGTGGGATGTCACCGGTATGCTATTACAGAAAGTGATCCACTGGTTATATGAGTCACTAAAATAGAACCCTTGCTGACCTAAGTATCCTACTCCCAGGTATTTATTAGTCTAGAGAAGAGGAAAATATTACTTTGAAGAGATAAATGTACTCATATGCACTGCAGCATTATTTACAGTAGCTGGGAGTTAGTTAGGTGTAACCTAAGTGCCTGTCCATAGGTGACTGGAAAATGTAGTACAGCCACATGATGGAATTCTTACTCCGCCAATAAAAAAGGTAGAATCCTGCCATTTGTAACAACACGGATGAGCCTCAAAGGTGTTTGCTTAGTGGAAAAGAAAAATGAAAGCAGTGCCAGTGTTGCTGCTGTGAGCTGGTATCTAGGTCTTGTTTGGATTTGCTTTTCTCTGATAAGTGATAGTCAGGTCTCCAAAAGAGGAATTGAAAGAGCTGTGCTTGGAGTATCACATTTCACTCAAATGAGAGAAAGAATCCAGAGTTTCGACCTCCATCGATGGTCAAGAATCAGGGACACTGTCTAGTTTGCCAAGGCATCGAAAATCAGATGGGCTGGACATATAATGAGATTTGGAGACAACCACTGAACTAGAGCCGTTACCAACTGGATTCCACGGGATGTCAAAAGACCGCATGGCCGCCCACCTACAAGATGGTCAGACTTCTTTGTCAAGACCCCGAACGATTGATGGTTTGAGGCTCTTCGAGTTCCTAGAACGAACAGACGCCATTGGGCTAGCACGTGACAGGGATGAATGGAGACGTTACTGGCACCCGCTCAAGCAAATCAATGATTAATGGGAAGTCAAGTGATCAAGTGATCAAGAAGTGATAAGTGACAATGAAAACTTTTGCATAGGCCTACTGGCTGCAGGTATCTCCTCTTCAGGGAAGTGTCTGGTCACCTCCTCTCTCTGTTTATTTTTTTTTTATGGGTTGTTTGTTGCTGTTGTTACTGAGCTTCACGTTTAACATTGCTTCAATATTAGTTCTTTTTTTTTTCTAATGAATTATGTGCAAATAGTTTCTACTATTTATTAGGTATCAATTTTAAACCAAGTTTCTTTTTTTTCCCCTCTTTTTTGGGTCACACCCAGCGATGCTCAGGGGTTACTCCTCGCCCTACATTTAGGAAGTACTCTTGGCAATGCTTGGGGGACCATATGGGATGCTGGGGATTGAACCTGGGTCAGCCGCATGCAAGGCAAATGCCCTACCTGCTGTACTATTGCTCCAGCCCCGACCCAAGTTTCTTAATCAGCATTGTCAGCACTGTCCTCCCATTGTTCATTGATTTGCTCGAGCGGGCCCAGTAACGTCTCTATTGTGAGACTTGCTGTTACTGGGTTTGGCATATCGAATACGTCAATACCTGCAAAATACTTTCAGTTTAATATAGTCCCACTTGCTTGTTTTTTGGTTTGATTTTCTTTATCAATGGAGTCAAATATGGCGATCTCAGCTTCTGTTTTCCTCAATGTTATTTTATGACTTCTGTTCTGAGCTGGAGGTATTTAATCTACTTTGAATTAACTGCTGCATATTGTGAGAGATATGGATCCAGTGTCTTTTTCAAAACCATTTCCCGAAGAGGGTTCCATGCTCTACTTCATGCACCTGGCTGCTATGTCACAGACAAACATTTCTTAGAACCAAGGGTTTATCTCTAGCTCTCGACTCTATTCCGGGTCTCAGAGTCTGCTTTGTATCCAGCACCACGGTTCTCTCACTGTGCATCATCGTACAATTTAAAGTGTTGGCTGGAATGTGGTCATCAGAGAACCCTACTCACTGTTGGTGGGAATCTTGTCCGGTTTAATCTCCATGAAAAACAGTATGGAAAATTCTCAATGAAAGTAAGAACAGAGCAGCCATTTGACAGTGATTCCTCTTCTTGGCATCTACTCTCCCAAACACAAAAGCATTAATTTGAAAAATATATATAAACACGCCTAGATTCACTCACTGAGTGCTAAGTACAATAGTCAAGATATGGAAACAACCTATCTGCCCAATGACAGGCGAATGAAGTAAGAAGTTGTGATATTTCTACACAACGGGATACTATTTGGCTATGAAATAAATTTTCGCAGTTCATCATACTTGGATGGAATGGGAGGGCATCATGTTAAGCGAGAGAGGAGGAATAAAAACCTATTGTAAAGAAGTAAAACAAGGAGACAGAATCAAATGATGACACATCCTTGGCCATAGATGATAAAACAGATTACCAAGCAATGCTAACGTTACTCTTAACTTGTTACCTAAACTACAATAAAAATGAACAATTAGGAAAACAAAACATGAAAACAAAAACACAGAGAAAGACAAAGATAAGGATTGAAATCAGATTTCACTGCTACGTGGCATCAAGAGAAGCCAAAGGAACAAATGAACTAAATAAAACCAAAAAAACTTAAGACATTTAGATTAAGACCAATTAATGGTTACCAGAAGGGAAGGGTAAATGGGGCTAGAGGGGTCAACTTGTGAAGAACAGAATTGAACTCTGGGTGCTCAAATTAATGTAGTGTAGACCTTGTGATGTCTGCAGACCGGTGGTATTCCACTGACCTTGACATAAGCTAATCATTGTTACTTATGCACAATGGACACGTATGTCATGGTAGGTAACATAATGCTGAGTACAATAAAAGTGAGAGTTTCGGAGCAATAGTGCAGTGGGTATGGCGTTTGCCTTGCATGCAGCCGAACTGGGTTCAATCCCTGGTATACCATATGGTCCCGTGAGCCTACTGCGGGTGATCTTTGAGCACAGCACCAGAAGTAAGTTCTAAGTTCCACCAGGTGTGGGTGCAACCCCCTCCCACTCCCTCACCCCCAACCCTATCCTCCCCCCCAAAAAAGTAAATAAAAGTGACAAAGAATTTTCATGCTGCTTCTCTCTCTGCAGCTCACTGCTGCCCTTGCTGTTTACTGGAATATGCCAGTTTTTGTCAGATATAGGCGAGTGCATGAGAGGGCGCCCACTAACCATGTACAGATGCCTCCCTGCACCCAGGCCTCGTCTCCCACATGGCTACCTTCCCTGGCACTACTGACCTCCGGGTCCCCACAGGCTCCCACCCCTTTTCACTTCCTCACCCCCAAGCTGGGCTCCCGTGGGGCGCTGCTTCCTGGCCCACCTTCTCCATGGAAACCACTCCTCCTTCTCAGAACTTGTCTCAGGGTCACCCTTGTTTTCTCCAGGAGCTGAGAAGCGGACCTTCCCCTTTTCTGAGGTCACGACACTGTTGAGATGGGACTTGATACCCCACTTCCTCCATCCCTGACTCATCTTTCTGAGAGTCTTAGTGCCACCTCCTTACACACAGACCTGTTCCTACACCTCGGAACTTGGTTTCCTTCATTAACGGTTTCTTTTCCCCATCCGGCCCACAGTGGGACCCCATCTTCTTCTGAAATGAGGGTCTGCACTCATGAACCATCTCCCCAAGCCATGACATTGCTTTCAAAGGCCTTCTGGAGTCCCTAGCTTCCTGGCCTCCTTGGATTGGGGCGACTTCACATCTCAGCATTCCTCTCCTGTCCCCCTCTTACAAGGGCCGGGACTTGGCCAGGCGGGGCATCCTCTGCTGGGACCTGAGGTATGAGTGTACTTCATTTTCTCCATGAAGCTTTTACCCATCAACACTGTGAGTTTTCATCTGAAAGTAGGCAATATTTTTAAGAGCTCACCCTGCCTCAGGGTGCTGACCAGTCTCTTGGTTCTGTCAACTCCAGATCCAAGGTCTCAGTGGGCAGCAGTGGAGGCTGAGCAATTGCTTATCAAAAGTAAAATCTTATACAAATGTTTTTGAGCCCAATACAAATTAGCAATTCTTCAGATGACTAATGACTGCCAGCCCTACTGATAACTGTAAACACAAGAAACAAAAGATCAAGGGACTCTAAAATAAGTACTTGTGATAACAGAAGTGCTATGTAGGATGTAGGCGTTGGCAGTAACTATGAAACCAAAAGGGAATGCTTTTTTTTTTTTTTGGAGATCTTTCAACCCAGAGTAGCAAACAGGGTTTTTCTTTTTTGCCTTTTTTTTCTTTTTTAACCCCAAGCAAAAAATCCTTTAAAAAAAAAAAGAACCCTCTTGGCTATTTTACTCCTCCACTTTTTAAATACAAACAAAAACAGCCTTCACTAAAATCAAACAGAACGTTAAGCCGTGAGATGGTAGAAATGATGAAATTACACAAATCAATGAAGTCCTAAAGAACTGACTTTGTCTCGAATTGTTGATTTAATACCCAGTTCTTTTTTTCAGATAGACATAGTTTTATGTTTGAATCATCCATAATTCTCACAGTAGTACACAGGCTTAACAGCAGTAAATAAATAATGAAAGTCAAATCGCATTGGCCAGTTAATGTTTGAGTGACTATACTGTACGAAATATTAAGAGCAGCTGCTAGAGGTGAAATACAGAGAGTAACTCAATATTCAGTCTCATGGGCATAAGACATTTCTGTCCTGTTGAGAAGGTGGAACAACAGAAAAACACACAACAGCTTCAGAAGCTCTATCAGGTGAAGCAAATGTAGGGGCTGGACAGCTGATGTGAATGCTCAGTTAGGGAAGTGAATCCAAGAGTCATGCACAATTTTCTATCTTTGTACGCTTCCGGAGGCTAGAACACTCACCATGCAGGAACCCCAGGTTCAACTCTTGGCACTGCATGGTTCCCCCATTCTGGGAGGAACCCCTAAGCATTTCTGGTTATGGTCCCCAAACCAAGAATTTTTTGGCGGGGGGGCTTTTTGGGTCACACCCAGCAATGCTCAGGAGTTACTCCCGGCTTTGCACTCAAGAATTACTCCTGGTGGTGCTTGGGGGACCATATGGATGCTGGGAATCGAACTTGGATCGGCTGCGTGCAAGGCAAACACCCTACTTGCTGTGCTATCACTCCAGTTCACCAAACCAAGTATATTTGTAAAAAAGACATTTGAGTTAAAAAAGGGAGAAAAGTTCTGGTTGGCAGGGAGGAGAGGAAGCCAAGTCCTCTAAGAGGGATGACCCACAAAAATTCGATGGGAAAAAAAAAAACAGGCAATGGGAGAGAACAGCCTTACTGGATGAACATGGTCACTTCCCTTCCTCGTTCATTCTCCCCTCAGTCTCTGGTCAGGTCTGTCCAAGAAAGTCCTGCGTTCACACACAGAAGTACTCAAAATATTGGACCATGTGTGGTAACTCTCATAGCTCCTATTCGAGGGAAGGTTATCTTTATAAAGATTAAGTATTTTTTCTTTTGTCATGCTGGGGATTGAACTCAGGGCCTCATGCATGAGAGGCCAGTGCTCTACCACTTGACCTATATCCCTGTGTCTCCCGTCCTCCCTGCTACCCCGGTCTTAAGGGATGGTGCTAGAAGACAAAGAGCAATCTTCCTTTTTAATTTTTTGGTGTGAATAGCTCTCCAAGTTCTTTAGGCACAGACATACAAAGCATATGCAATGAAATGGCAAAATGGGCGGGCAGTTGGGAGATGGCCTGGCCTGGAAAGCCAGAAGCTGAGTTTAATTCTACGAACTCCAGTAAGCTACGTACATTGTGCAGAATAATGACAATGAAGATGGCATCTCAAGTAACTTGTTTTAGTTGCAGCTATAAAGAACGCGGGTTCAGAGAGAACTACAAGTCGAGATCACACTTGGCTACCAGTACTTTTCTAGCAGGGTAAATATTAGGGAATCCGCTGATCCATCACTATATGACCATTCCTTCATATAAATGCCGAGAAATTATCAGTCAATCCTTATTTTCAACCTACTTTAAATGAGTTCACGTCTAAGAAATGCTCCCCCCCCCCCCAGGTTAGGCAACAATGATAATCTCTCAATTTTGGAAAACAGCAATCCCAAATCTTAGAAATTATTAGGAAGACATTTTGATTGACGGCTTACAAATACTCTCCATATTAGAATTTTCCAGAGTCAACCAAAATTGAGAACTAGGGGGATGAAAAGTCCAATTTTAAAATTGGGAGGAAAATTTAAAAGTCCAATTTTAAAATTGGAGGGAAAGTCCAATTTTAAAATTGGAGGAAAAGCCCACTTTTATTACAAATGTTGAACACTTGGCTTTTGATTTGGTCCAGCTAAAGTTAGAGGGTTCTTGATGCAAGTGTTATCCATGCATCTACTGCGGCATTTGGATGTTAAGTTAATGAACTCATCTGCATTTCAAGATGATGCATTGCTAAAGAGAAAAAAGGCTGTAACTGGTCTCCTTTCCAAGAACCCATTCTTTGTCTACTCAAGACTATGCCTCATGCTACCAGAGTGGGGAAGGCAGCAGAGGTGACAATGACCAGACAGACATTCCCCACCTCAGCAGCACATTCATTCCACAACCCTAAACTCTGAACACCTCTGAATTCACATGCCACATTTGGGACGAAGCTCAGATATTTGCAAAACTTCACTCTGTTGAATTTGTTACCCAGGTTCAAAGATGAGTCAATTAGGGATAGGGAGATGGCTGACAAGTCTGAGACACAGGCTTTGCGGGTAAGGGGCTAGGGTTTGGTCCCTCATGGTAACCCTGACCCCAGCACCATGAGCATGACACCCAAACACCAAGCTAGAAATAATTCCAGGATGTGGCCCCCAAAACAATGGAAAATAAAAATTTAAAACAATACCCACCACATTAGTATTTTCTTTAATCATGGAAAAACAATTTCTCTATATTATTTTTCTTTGCAATGTCACACATTTAAAACCGTTTAGGGGCACAACATGAGGCCGGTAACTTCATGACGAAGGAAAGAAATTTGACAATTGCTTACCAGCCTTTTGACAATGCACGATCTTCTCATACACTGCATCCGCATTTTCAATCAACGCCTTGAGGGACTGGATCATCTGCAAAGGGCACACGCAGAGATGAGAGGGCAGGCACCTCACAGCCGGATGCCCGCATACGGACCTACAACCCTCCCCAAATGGTCTCAGGCTTGTGTCGAAGGACTGGTATGGTCACGAGAAATGCGTGGAGGCTTTATTCCCACGCTGCAGAGCTCACTGGTCTCAAGGTGTCAGAGAATTGCAGGGAGCTCCATCCTGACACCATCCCCCAGGACATCATCAGATTCCACAGGGCATAAAAGTCACTCTCCACTTCAGAAGCCCTTGCCCGACTCCAGGCCACTCATCAGTGGCGTCTCTGTCCCAGTGGGGCCATCAATCCCAGGTTCTGGGGCATATTCTCAGGTTCGGGACTTTGTGAGAGTGGCTCAGAATTCAGAGCTCTCGTTTTTTTCACTCGGTCACTGGTTTATTTCAAAGACTGTTACTCAGGAATACCAGAAGGAAGAGGGATACAGGGTGAGCTGTGGGCCAAGGCTCGTGGCTCCCAGGCACCTCCCCACGCCCCCAGGAACTAACCCCACAAAGTTCACCAATCCGGAAACTCTTCCACGCTCCTCTTTATTTCTTTGGTTTTGCTTTTGTTTGTTTGTTTGTGGTTTGTTTTATTTTTTGAGAATTCTTAGCAGTGATCAATGTAATCCTTGGCTACTGGGGACTGGATCTGCCTCTAACTCCTCTCCCCTCCCTAAAAGTCCCACCCTCCACCGCAATGGCTCCCCTGGCAACCAGTCCCCAACCTCAGGTATCTTTCAGAAGTTATTTCATTAACAGAACAAGAGACAGTTTCACCACTCACAGCATTTAAATTCCATGCCTTTGGGGAGCTTGTGAGCCAAAAACTGGATGAAAAGCAAATCCACAGAAATAGATTTTGGTCCTTTGAATGACATATATATATATATATGTAAATAAATAAATTATTTATTTATGATGAATGGAGACGTTACTGGCACCCGCTAGAGTAAATCGATGAATAACGGGGATTAAGTGATTAAG
Source organism: Sorex palustris (assembly GCA_028565675.1). Taxonomy (NCBI): domain Eukaryota; kingdom Metazoa; phylum Chordata; class Mammalia; order Eulipotyphla; family Soricidae; genus Sorex; species Sorex palustris. The sequence continues at coordinate 11,357,355 of JAOXYA010000024.1, forward strand.
TGATAAGTGATATATATATATTCCCTCTAAATCATCATGGCAGCTTCCCAGTTCAAATTCAAACATGTGAAAGATGATGACATCATGCACCCGCATGTAATTACATTATTATTATTATCATATTATTTAGTTTTTGAGGTACACCTGGTTGTGCTCAGGGCTGGCTCTGTGCTCAGGAGTAACTACTGGCAGTGCTTGGGAGACCAAAGGCGTGCTAGGGATCAAGTGTACTCTGTCACACGCAAGGCAAGCTCCTCACCACTGTGCGACTTCTCCACTGGCCCCATCTACGAAAACACTTAAACAAGACTTTGAACACTGTCATGTCTCTGGTGGGGTCAGGCGACCTGAAATCTGCACCTGGAACCAATTCTTTCTTTCAGCGTGAAAAGTCACAAATAAATGCACACACATCTGACCGGTGCTCTAAATATTGTTTTTGATATTCATTTGAACAAAATCTTACAGAAATGCTCCAGCATCTACACACCCTGCTCATTTCAGCCCAGATGACTTCATCTAAAAATGAGTTCAATCCCAAACCTTAGAATTTGGTCTTACAATTACAACGAGGATCAAAATGCAGCACAAGTCCAATCACTCCAACTCTTTTCTTTTTTCAGGGATGGCTCAGTGAGTCAGTGAGGCAGTCCCTGGGTTGGAACCTGGGACTTCCACATACAAAGAATGTGGCCCAGTCTCTCCAGCTCATATTTTTTCATATTCCTAACCAGGGTTTACAAATATTCAATGTTGAATTCTGTTTCCAAGTTACAGACCTCGTATTAAGAGCAAAGTTCTAGCAAATCCCAGGGGGCTATTGAGATAGCTTGGGAGTGGAGTTATTAATATCCTGCACAGGTGGGGCCCTGGGTTCAATCCCTCACACCAAACATGTGCATGAAAGAAGGAAAAAGGAAAACAAAAAAGGACCCAGGCACACCTGGTCAGTCACCCTAGACCAAATGCCAAGAAATGGAGGGTCTGAAGTCACCCTTTTGACTCGACAGGGCACAAAAAGGCTCAGTTATGATGCAGGCCTTATGCACAGAGTCTAACTGTTTTTTTTTGTCTTTCAGTATGAAAATACTTGATATGATATTATCACACATCTGTTTTTCCCAGATAATCTATTTTAAATAACATGAACCATCCTCCACTCTTCATCTCCAAATTCTGCTCTGTTTCTCTTTTTAGCATTTACTTGCCACTAACTAGCCCCCGTCATTATTTCATGAAAAATAAATATAGGTAGGCGGGCTTATTTGTGTAACTCAGAAAGTCATTTTATTTTTGGGGGGGGGGTTGTTTTTGGGACATGCCTGGCTATGCTCAGTGGTTACTCCTGGCTCTGCACTTAGAAATCACTTCTGCGGGGTTTAGGGGACCATTTTGGATGCTGGAGATTGACCCTGGATCTGCTCCAATCCCCCAAACACTGATTTTCATATGGTAACGCTTATTTAAACTACAGAATCATTGACATGTTTCTGAGGACTGTTAAATCGAGTGATAGAGCATTTATTGACTTACGTTGTTCTGTGAACCTGGAATCTGAAAAACCTGGAAGGGTTTGCAACTCACTGATGGTCCCATGTCCTCTTCTTCAGTATCCATGGGAAGCCCATGGCTGGCAGCTCCTGAGTAGGAACCGGGGACCCTCAAGAGCCTGCAGATGGGGGTCTCCACTGCACCAGTTCTGCAAGTTTTCAGCCTAGTGGTGCAACTAACACTTTCACATCTATTCTTCAAGTTCTGAGTCATTCCTGTCAATTCAAATATTCTCTTCTATTTTACAGCTTGACATAGCGAACAGGCAGGGATAAAAATGAAGAGCTAAGGACCTGATTATACCGTCAGCAAGTCATATGTACCAGGGCATAATTTGCATAGAGAAAAGGCTCAGAGCCGTCATCGGTAACCTTTTCCAGCTTTGATGTCAACGCCAAATGAGAGCTAGGAAGAAGTAAGGAGGGCTGCGGGTGATGGGCGACACTGTCAAAGCAGTGGCCAAGCTTGCCTCAAGCATCTCAAGAGGAAACACACACACACACACACACACACACACACACTCACTCACACACACACTCACACAGCAACACACAGGCACGGGGTCAAGAGGTGAATAATGGGCAGGATAGAAGCAAAACTGGCAGGGACAATGTTGACAAAGTAGGGGTCCTGCCTGTGGACAATCCCTGTGAGAAAGGTGACCTGAACAGGCACAGACTGAGGGTGCTGTGTGATGGAAAGAGTGTGTAATTCCATGGGTTCCAGTCCTACTTTTCGCGATCCCATTGTGCTGGCAGTAAGAACAGGGCAGTAAGCTTGGTGGAGCCAGAACTCCCCACCCGTGAAAGGAGTTTAATGAAAGACGCAACCCTGAGTTGGTGTTGAGGGTTCGACACAAGGCTGCACGCTACCAGCCCCATGGTGAAGACACCCACAATTGGGAAGTGCCAAGGTTCCTTCCGCCATTATTCAGAGGGCCTGGCAGAGGACTTTCTGGTCCCTCCCAATCAGGAGAATGATCACGCCTGCCTTTCACATGTTCACTGGCAGTGCTTCGACCATCCCTTGCACACATCAGCTTTATTCATGAAGTGTGGCGTGATGGAGTGAGAGGAATGACAAATCGTGCCATTATTCTTACAGGCATCTTTCAGTTGAGGTATTGAGGTGACAGAAAGCACCGTTCAGCCTTAAAACAAATGCCAAAGTTAAGAGATGCGTGGGCACATCTGGGACCAAGAGAGGGAGGCTGCCTCTGCGGCTGCTGGTTATTCTTGGAGAATCACTGGCCTATCTCTGACTGAATCCCCCCTCAGGGCTGGACCCTGAGCGAAGTGCTGAGAATGAACAAAGACCAGCTGCTCCTCTGGGACCACAAGAAAACAGACATCACAATAAAAGTGGCCTGGCCTTTACTGCCCATGTGCTATTGTGGGAGATTAGGACTCCGAAGTCTTGGTGACCTGGTGCAATAGTTAATTGGGGGGGTGAAGAGTGGGGGAGGGTGTTGTGCCAGAGTGTCATGGAATCCATATTTATGACTTGGGTTTCTCTCAGGGATGGAAGTCAATGCTCTCCCGCTCTAACTCCTTACTAGGAGTTAAAAACCTGAAGGATAGACACCAAAATGGGAGGACGCACACACAGTAAGAAGCCTTTCCTTGAATGGTGGTGGGAAAATTCTAGCAAACCATAATGCCCGAAAGTAGAGAGAAAATATGGGGGAAATTGTCTGCCACAGAAGCAGGAGGAGGACTTGGATGGTGGTGGTGGGGGATACTGGGGACATTGGGGTGGGGGGAATGTGCACTGGTAGAGGAATAGGTGTTTGATCATTGTATGACTGAAACTCAAACATGAAAGCGTGTAACTGTATCTCACGGTGATTCAATTAAAAATAAAAAAGCCTTTCATTTCAGGACAAGAAGCAACTGGCCATAGTTGATATTAGACATATAGACATAGACCCTGATATTAGAGAGAAACCAGCTCAAGAGAAAGGAGGCAAGTCAAGACTCAGTGGAACTTAGACAAGGCAGAAGAAAACAAAGCAGAGGAGGTTCACTGTCCCTCATGTATAATTCTGTATTCTCACCACTTAATTTTCAAAAGAACAACTGCCGGTTTGTCTCATCTTGTAGTCTGGGATATATAGTTATCAGGAGGAGACATATTTCTAATGACATACATGTATGAGAAACAGTCCTTGCCAATCACCTTGAGTCCTTTAGTCCTCACCTGGCATAATGACTCAGCTTCTCCCAGAGTGGAAGAGCACATCTAAGGAACAAATTTTCTCTGAACCGTCAGCGCAGAGAAGAGAAGTGGCAGGGCATTCCCTTTTGTTCTCTCTCTCCTTTTGGGTGCTGTGGTTTGCAAAAGAGGCATTGAGCGGCAATCATGTTTGTTCTATAGTCTACTTTCAGCATGCATCTCCCTCCTGGGAGGATCCTTCCAACACCCTTTATTTGGTGCTCCCTTCTCTATCTGAGCTGCCTTTCCCCCTACCCAGGTACTAGGGTTGGAGTGATAGTACAGCCGGTAGGGCGTTTGCCTTGCACATGGCCGACCCAGGTTCAATCTCCAGCATTCCATATGGTCCCTCAGCACCTCCAGGGGTAATTCCTGAGTGAAGAGGCAGGAGTAATCCCTAAACATTGATGGGTGAGACCCAAAAAGCAAAAAAAAAAAATTATTTACTTCTCACTGAGCCAGAAGTAACCCCTGAGCATCGCTGAGTGTGACCCAAAAAGC
>JAOXYA010000024.1:11373680-11395548 GCA_028565675.1 Sorex palustris
GAGGAATCGAACTCGGGTCGGCCATGTTGGCTGCGTGCAAGGCAAATGCCCTACCGCTGTGCTATCGCTCCAGCCCCTTGTCATAAGGAAGATATCATTTCAAGGGGCAATTTGCCCTGCACACCCCCAAGTTAGAATGTCCTTAGACTTAATCCAAATGTTTGCATCCTACTAGCATTTTCCTTAGTTCATTACTTTTGATTTTAAAGATTATTGCAATACTAAATATTCTCAAAATTCTCCAGAATGGTATTTTTCAACTGGAGAGGAAGGCGTACCATCTTCTCTGGGTCCCCAAGATAATACAAGGAAGCTACAGATAAAAATTCCATAAACAGTGGACAATAGTATAACATGAGGGGATCAACTGTAAGGATTAGGGGTAACAGGAAGGAAAAAAATGGAATGAATCACAGTCAGAAAAAAAATATATGGTTAAGAAACACTAAACTAGAACTCCAGAAATTTGTAGAAGTTCCTTAAAATTCTCTATAGCATAAGGGCTGATAAATTAGAGCTAATATGAGTTAATTTGAGTTCTTACTCAATCAGCAATTTTGAACAAATTATTTAAACCTTATGAATATTTATTTTATTACATACAAAATGGAACCAAACTGAAGAGATGTACATCCAGTACACTGGCCTTACAACACAGGTCAAATTTCTAGAACCATCTATGGTCCCCAGGTACCAGCAAGAGTGACATCTGAGCAGAGTAAGGAACATCCCTGAGCACAACCAGTGTCACCCCAAAACAAAAACCAAACAAAATTCTGGTATCAATATAAGTACCTAACATCTAGAACTGTGTTAGAATGAAATTGTATAGAAAGATGTCCCAGAATAAAGTGTGACACAGTAAAAATCTCAAGAAAGTTTACTTCCTGTCATTGTTTCCAAGTTGAAACAAAAGAATGAACTTTCTCCTGCCCTATACACAGTTACTGATGAGAACAGGATCTAATTATATCTCAACCTCACCAGCTCTCCAGAGCCAACAATGAAAGGTCATTTATTCTCCTGGAAACTAAACTTTCTGTCTCTGCTAGAAACCTCAGTACGAGCTTTTTTTGCCATCGCCACTGAATGTCAGTGTGGGATAGGTCGCCTGAATCTATTCCTCTGAACCAGGATCTGGGCACCCCCACCCCCTGCTATTTTGTATTCGAGACAAGTCTATCAAGACAAGCTCTAAGGGCCCACAGCAGTTGGGGCACCTATGCCCAATCCAGATTTGATTGCCACCACAGCACGACCCCTCAAGCACCTCAGGGTGCAGTCCCGAAAACCCCAGAACACAACAGGGGTGGCCCCAGTGACCCCAGGCTTCTACAGAACCTGAGCTGCACCGTTGCTTGCATTGAAATGACAGCAGGAGGTGACATGGCTTCCTGAGCACGGCGTGGGACCCCCCCTCAAATCCCCACCCCTGGAGGGGAAAGCTCTAGGACTGCTACAACATAGGTTTGTTTGGGTTTTAGTTTTTTCATTTGTGGGCCACACCTGGCTGTGCTCAGGGCTTACTCCTTGCTTGGTGCTCTGGGATCACCCTGGTGAAGCTCAGGGGCAATGAACAGAACACGGGTCGGGTCCATGCAAGGCGAGTGCCTTAACTCCTAGACCATCTCTCCAGCCCCAACACAAGAATATGAAGCTGGTTTCTACCGAGATCACTTTATTGGTTACCTCCCACCACAGTTGGAATTGGAGAGTGGCCTTAAAGCAGCCCTGTTGGGCTTGCAGTCAAGGGGTTATTGCTGGGGATAAAGCAGTGTGACTTTCAGCTTCCTGCCACAGTCTCTGAGACACACCAGAGACGTTTATACCAGGTGTTTCAGCTTCCTGATGGACACGAGGACACACGTGGCAGACCCACTCCCCTTCCCAGTGTTCTTTTTCGCCCTGTAGATCTCAGCCGAAAGGCTCCAGACCTTTTTCTTAATGAATGGCAGTTTCCTATACATCTCTTCTTATCTGTGCGCTGCAGTGTGTTTTGCTTAAGCCATTTATTCTCTCCCTTTCTCTGTCTCTACCCACACACTCTATCCCATTTCACCTCTGAGAGAGACAGCTTTCAAAGAGGGCCTAGACAAATTAAAACGGGGATGCAAATGTCCTCTCACATACAGAAATGATGGGTTGGCTTCATTTGGAAATTCCGAAATCATTTAAAAAATGTTCAAAGAGAAAAAAGACATTCACAGATACGCGGTCATTCAATCACAAACAGAAATGGGCAGAGGAACCAGGAAAATCCAGGTACAAACAGGCAACCTTGACATCCCCCTCCCTGTCTTCCAAAGATGTCATTTAACAGCCAAAAAGTGTGACAGTCTCCAAAATGGTAAAATCTGAATTCTCAGAAAGTTTGTATGGTCCTGGAAGCTGATGCCAAATAGCTCCTGAAGTAGTCTCTTTCCAGAAAATTTTGGCCACGATCATGATGGCCTGCTTAGAGCCCTGATAGAAGCAGCTTGAATATCCTGGTCATAGGAGCCAAGCCAAAGGTTTATAGCAGAAAAGTGTGGGGAGGAGGGTTCCGTTACTGGAAAAGCAACCACTTGGCTGCAGGAAAATTTGTCACACCTCATAAAGAAAGTACCAAGGAGTCCATTAAAAACCTATGGAAAACATACGAAGCATTCTTGGATGCCTCATGCAGAAGGTTACAGTCTCTGTGACCTTCAACAGTTCAGACTCCAAAATTGTCCTTGTCACCTGTTCAGGAGGTGGCCAGCTTATAGAGTTCCACAAGAGACCCCCATACACACACTCTTCCTTCAGCAGATCTCAGCCCCATGGGTCTAGGCAGCAGCCAGTCTCGCGACTTGATTAAGCCTTCTCCAGGGCACATTCGAACAGAAGTTCACATTTATGTGATACATGGGAAATGTCTTAAAACCCTATTCTAATAGTGAGAGCCAACACTTCTATAACAAGATAGCAGACGCCAGTCCCCATATGCTATATCCTCATCTAGCTGATGACTTTGCTTCATGAAAGTACATTTCAGTATGAGAATGGATGAGATGGAGTTTTATACAAAGAAAGAGTTGCATTGTCACTGTTCAACCGATTACATTGCAAGAAACTTGGGCCATGTCAGAGCTGGAAAAAAAAGACCCCCGTTAACTCAATGGGCTCCAAACACTTCAAATGTTGTGTCCTGTTTAGGGCATAATTCTTCAGACAACTGTAGCGAGACTGGAGAAAAGGACTGAAGTAAATGTATCTTGTAAAATGCCTGGAGATTATATGTAAGAATACATTTAATAAACTATATTGCTTATCATAGCAACATATGTAATACATGTGCAATATTATATGTAATACAGATACATATAATATTACATATACATATTATATTATATCTAATACATATGATTATATATGTGATTACATGTACATATACATATTATATTATATGTAATACATGTGATTATATCCTATATATAATATATTCTATAATTAGTAATATGGTATATTTTATATAGTACTAATATATATAATTTACATGTAATATTAGTTCTTGTATTAGTAATGCAAATAGCTATATATTTTATTTTTGTTTCTTTGTTTGGACCATTCCCAGTGATGTTCTGGGATTATTCCTGACTCAGCACTTGAGAATCACTCTTGGTGGTCCTGAGAGACCGTATGCTATATTGGGGATCGAACCTGGGTTGGCCATGTGCAAGGTAAGTACCTTTCCTGCTGTAATAATGCCTTCCCCCCTCTGCACAGCACTGTCTAATAAATTAATGAATCTTCTCTCAAACAACAGCAAAGACTCTTAAGAATGTGATTATACATAGAACCAACATCATAATGGGGCATTATTGGTCTTAAGGATAGTTTTTAGGCCACACCAAGCTGTGCTCAGGGCTTATGCCTGCAGTGCTGCAGTGACCATAAGTGATACCCAGGGTTCAACGAGGGGTCACCTTGTAAGTCCCTAAAGCACTGTATTAACTATTAATAGGCCCCAAGGCACTATTGTTATGAAAATGTATTACCCTACATAGTAACAAAGATCCAAAGGCAACATAATGGGAGAATGACCCACACAATTGAATCTGTGGGTGTTGAGAGGGAGGGGTGTTGGGGTCCCTGGGAGAGGGAGATGGGAACACACGTGTTGGGTGTGGTGCTGGGATTCTCTGCATGAAAAACCCTTATTCATGGTATTGTAAACCACAGACTCAATAAAGAATAAAAACAAACCAAAAGAAAATCCATTGATCTCATTAAATAGTGGAAGTTGTTTTATATAAAAGGGTAAAATTATAAATCAAGCAAGAAATTTATAGCCCATTTATTCCCATTATGAAATCCTGGGAGAGAGGATTGATCCTAGTCCATCTTCTCTAATAAACACTAAAACCTGCAGAATGGGGAAAACAGAAAGAAAGAAAGAAAGAAAGAAAGAAAGAAAGAAAGAAAGAAAGAAAGAAAGAAAGAAAGAAAGAATGTTTGCTTACCTTAGAGAGTGGTTTCACCCTGCTCTGCTCACATGCTTACATGAGACATCAGATGTTTATCTGTGCTTCCATCCTGAGCACTCAGTACATAAAACTGCTCACTATTTCCCACTCAAGGTCCATGTGGAAACTTCACCATAATGACCAGGCTTGACCCTCACCCCGAGTCTTGAGTCCTCAGGATACTGCACACCCAAACGCACCACTGAAGGGACCAGTCAGAAGGAGCCAGTGGACAAGATGTCAGCGGGTCAGAGGGGGTACCCAAATTTGGAGTCGCAGCTCTCCCAGCCCCAGGGTATCCAGCTGCAGTCACGTCCTTAAGGCCACCCATCAGCATCTCGAGGCTTCCTCCCCAGCGTTCCCCCAGTGCCCCCACTTCTTATGCAGCTTTCAGCTCCCAGGTCTGTCCCTCTTTGGCGCTGGCCTTCCTCCTGCAGGGTGGAGGGGTGAAGCTGGCACCTTTGGCCGACGCCTTCGTGCACAATGGGATTTTCTCCTGGTGTTGTTGGCAGGGAATCGAAGCAGGGCAGGGCTAGTTGCCCGAGTTGATTTGAGCCTGAGGACCAAGGTCCCGGCCTGCCTATGCAGCGGATCCTGGAAGGGTCGGAACCACCTGCCTGGGTTCTGCCAATCACCTTACTAGGTCTAGCTAGAGGAAGAAGCAGAAAGTAGAGTGTTGGTCCCTGGGGCTGTTTGGTTGAGATTAGTATAGGAAGCATCTCCCAGAATTAAAGGATGAGTCATCCCAGTAAGAAGAAGCCAATCCCTCTTCTGCAAACCACAGCACCAAAAAGGAGAGAACAAAAGGGAGCGCCCTGCCACAGAGGCAGGGTGGGATGGGGGATGGGGGCGTGGGAGGGATACTGGGATTGGTGGGGGTGGAGAATGGGCACTGGTGGAGAGATGGGTATTCGATCATTGTATAACTGAAACCCAAGCACTAAAACTTGTAAGTTGACAACTGTACCTCATGGTGTTTCACTAATTAAAAAAAAAAAGACTTGGGTAGTCTGCATGGGCGCTTCATTACTCCTGCATCTGATACTTGATACACTTGCGTGTACTTACACTGCCGGGCACAAGCATTCTGGACAATGATACAACAGAATTAGCTGAGGGTTATTCTAATGGGAGGTGGAGGGGGGCGGGAAAGATATTTTTCAAAGTAAATACGGCTGATAGACACTTGCGAGCTTAGTTTGTTGAAAATCTGGAGGAGACAAATAAATTCAACTCTTCTAAAGGACACAAGCCTCCTTACAGCTCACAGTCCCTGCTGTGCTGCGATGCTGTGCAGGCAGTTATGGGCCAATCACAGGACCAACCAGCTTCTGTGTTCAAAACATCGGATTTAAAATAAAGTCTCCAAATGCCAGCCACGGAAAGGGAAAGGAGTGTTTGTGGCAGAAACCGGGAGTTGCTCACACCTGTTCATACCTGCTGGTTCCAAATCTACCGAGTTTTGGGGGACACCAGGGTTTACCAGCGGGGTCTGCCCAGGTGACCTCAATAACCCAGGGCCCTAGCAGCATCTTCAACAAGCAGCGTTGCTTGGTGCTAATCACCAAAGGTGGGCCATGAAAACTTCCCTCCGAGAAGCTCTTCAATGCTCTCCGAGGCCACGAGCTGGCATTGCTAGAGTGGTTGGTGGCCCTGGAAAGCCCCGGTGGATCCTCTCCACATGCGTGTGTCTGTGGAAGAGCCTGATTCTTGCAGTCTCTTCCTGTCACTCTCTTGGGTCACTCAACAAGGAAGCTCAAGGGAGCCCTGGCTTGAATAACAGCTGTCAAGGATGATGGAAGATTCTAGTCTCTTTGCTCTGATAAAGAGACACATGCTCATCACTCCTTGAGTTAGGCATGTTGTCACACTTGCCTGCATCCTGACACAGAAAAGCACAGGGTAGCCCAGGGATGGACGCAGACCTTGCAGCCTTCTGCTGTTTGATACCCAGGATGCTGGAAATAAGTAACTCCTTGGAGTCCTCAATGCAAACATTTGCTTTTTAATTCATAGTGCTTAAAAATATAAGGGGTGTGTGTGTGTGTGTGTGTGTGTGTGTGTGTGTGTCTGAGATGCGGCTGCCCGTTATTGATGGTTAAAGTGGGGTCTCCCTGCGGTTCACTCCCATGGCTGTGCTTTGCTCTCCTCCCAGTGCCCATCTGAACCCACGCTGTCCTGTCTAATCACCTGCTGACTGTCAACTCCCCCAGCCATGGCGGAACACAGCCCTCAAGTCTGTACCTGACTGTGTCACCACAGCCTGGCCTGCCCTGCATGCCAGGTGCTCCCTGATTGTAGCCACCAATAGTTTTGCCACGTTCCATGCTGAGAAAGACGCTGCTAGCACTTGGCGGGTCCTCGGAATCCTCCATCACACGCACGGTGGGGGTTGTGATGTGGGAGTCCTGGGCCTTGCTCAGTACTTGGGGTTTAGAGACCAAACTATGCCCCTGGGAAAAAGGGAGAAGTCGTTTCCGTCTCCTGGATGCTCTTGGTTCCTGGTTTGTTTTGTTTTTTTTTTTTTCAGGTGACACCTGGCAATACTCAGGGGTTACTCCTGGTTTTACACTCAGGAATTACTCCTGGTGGTGCTCGGGGGACCATATGGGATGCTGAGACTCGATGATGCAGGTCTGCCGCGTGCAAGGCAAACACCCTACCCACTGTGCTATTGCTCTAGCCCTGCTCTTGTTTTTTGAGAATGAAAATAAACTATGTCTATTGAGGTAGTGAGGGGTGTTTGCTTTTAATCAACTGGGTAGCCACAGATCCAGTGGGTGGGTAAAAGGATTGAGGAGACCCAGGGAGACAGCTTTTCCCCGTGGCTTCCTCTCTCCTTGCGTGGGACGGACGGGCAAGGGCTGGTATTTCTGGGAGGTGGCCGCTGCTTCGTTATTTTGCATCACTCATGGGCCCAGAATGCTGGGAGACATGCAGACGGTCCTTAATTACACACATAATTCCTAACGGACTGCCTTTAGTCATTAGCTAGTTCAGAGGTAATTATTATCTTAAACGCCTAATAAATACACCACATGTCTTTTACTTCAGCAGTTAACTGGCTGTCCCCAGAAGCAGAGGACTCAAGCCTCAAAGACTGGCTCACCCAGGGGCTTGTTGTGTTTGGCCAGCAGTGGCACTCCAGAAAGAAGGGATGGGACATGTCCCTTCTATTTTACCAAGCCACCCAGTCACATTCCAGCTAAGGAACACTCAGAAATATGGGAGACTCCCAGGTACACACAGATGGAGAGCAGAGAGTGGCATCGTGGATTCTGACAGCTGAGAGAGAATCAAACACTCGTCAGATGCAGGGAGACCATTCCCTCCACTCCATCAGTATGTGCAGAGCCAACTTTAGTTTGGGAGATTTGTTCTGGGGATGGAAGAATTTGGGCTATACCCAGTGATGCTTGGGGATTACTTCTGGCTCTGGGCTCAGGGATCACACCTGGCAGTGCTCGAGAAACCCTCTTGCAGTGCTGGGGATGGAATCACTGTAAGTTGTGTGCAAGACAAGTGTGTTCCCAGGGCAATACAGCACAGCAGCCTTGCACGAGGTCAACCCGGGTTCAATTCCCAGCATCCCATATGGTCCTCCCCTTCCCCCGAGCACTGCCAGGAGTAATTCCTGAGTGCAGAACCAGGAGTAACCTCTGTATATCGCCGGGTGTGACTGAAAAAACAAAAACCACCACCACCACCACCAACAACAACAACAAAAGACAAGTGCGCGCTCCGCTGGTCTCTCTCTCTCTCTGGCTCTGGTTTTGGAAATGTTAAGCGATGAGAAAAAAAAGAGGCCGTAGTTAACTGACTGTCCTTGGAAGCAAAGGACTCAAGCCCAGCATCAGTGCTCCCGTGGTGATAAACACAGGAGCAAGTAATAGGAAATTAGGGATGATCTTACCTCACCTATATCCTACTCCTTCTGCACTCTTCCCATCGACCTGTCAGCCCGACACAAGCACAAAGAAGGAAGCCCGGGAGCCAAGACTTGCACTCCGGCACGTACCTGCATGTTCTCCCGGAGGTCCGTGGCGTCGCGGATGGGGGGCTGGGCATTCTTGAACACCTCGTCGACGGTTTTAATCCACAGTGTTCTCAGGGAGGCATATTCCCGGGATTTCTTCCCTTTCCGCACGGAAAGACCCCTTTTGTGAGGCTTCCCGCCTCCTCTGCGGTTGGTGATGGCCACGTGGACGAACAAAGACGCATGGGCCAGGACCTCCCCGGTCAGCGACTGCAGGGGCACGTGGCGGTAGCCTGTCTGTAAACACTCGAAGGGGATGGTGTACTGCCCGATGAACTCATCCCCGATGTAGTCGTCATCCAGGACCACGAAACGCACCATAGCCAGCTCAGGCAGGTTGATCTGAAACTCGAAGCTCTCGTCGAAGATGGGCGTGTCCCCATTCTGGTGCACCGTTTTTGTCCTCTGCTCAGCACAGTCCGCGGGGATGCCGTGGATCTCCACGTAGACGTAGGGGTCCACCACGTCCCCTTTGGCCCCCGAGCCCTTGGGTTTGGGGAAGTTCTGCCCGCTGATGATCTTGATGTGCAGCAGCTGAGGCGACACCCCGGGGACCGAGTCCTTGGTGTTGGCGCTGAAGAAAGACACCTCCTCCCGCATGATAGCGGGCCGCAGCACATAGCCACAGTTGCCGTTCTGCCGGAACCAGCCGATGTTCAGGTCCATCATCAGGCCGGGGGTCTGGAAGTTCATGGCCACAATTTGGCAGCCGCATTTCCAAAAGTCTTGAGGGTTCATGTTGCTGGAGTCGATCCTCATGGGGCTCGGGAACACCCGGGCCAGAAAGCGTTTGTTGTAATTCACAAAGTCTCCGGGGTTCTCATTGGCGTATTTGCTGGCCAGCACCTCGTTGAAGGAGCAGACCTCCCAGTACTTCTGCGCCTGGAACGACACCTGGAACTCCTTGAATTGCACCGACTTGCAGATGCTCACCAGCTCCGACAGTTCTTTGCACAGCTGAAAGCGCTTCCCCGGCACGTTGTTGAGCTGCTCCACGTTCTCCTTACCCATCCTCTGGGACATCTCTGCTCCCTCGTCCTCGTCGGTGACGTCGCCTTCCACCCCGGGGCAACTGGAGGACAACTTCTTGGCTTTAATCAGTATCTTCCCTTTCAGCACGTCTGGGGAGGGAAGGTACGACTCCTCCGTGTTGGGCAACGTGGTGTGGAGCTTGTCTCCCAAGATCTTCTTCATGTGTTGCACCATCACCTTCTGCTGCTTGATGGAGCAGTGGTTTTCCAAACACAGGATGAGCGGATACTCGGAGGCGAAGAAGGCATACTTGTTGATGATGTCGATGACGCTGCGGAAGACGATCTGAGACGTCATGGTGTGGCCTGTGTAAATGACTGGCTCGTTATCTGGGCCATCCCACACATCTAACTCCACGCTCCGGCACCCCATTTTAAGAGCTCGGATATAGCCCGTGATGTCCGAGGGCCCTCGGAACTGATCCTCTATTAAGTATGTATTATGAGATGAGTTTATAAAGTAATGAGACAAAGGCTGCTTCATGTCCTGACAGACCTTCTTATGCTCCGGGTCAAAGATATAGCAGTCAGGGGACATAAGGTAATTAGTGAACCCATCGATAGAAAGCCAGCCCTTTTCCCGGCCCTCAGCCGATGGCTCATACTGGTGGATGATTTCGAGGCTTATCTCCTCGTTGATGTGGGCCACCCCCTGCTCGGCCTCCAGAAACATCATAAGGTCCTTGGTGTCGAGGAATTCTTTATTGCTTGAAAACTGAACTAAAAGGAAATAAATTTCAGGCCTGGTACAAAGCTCGTGGAAAACCTCGACGAACTCTTCCTTTGTGACGTCAGTGTCTGCTTTGTCCTTGGATTTGTGCAATTCTTTGAACTTAAGCTCGATTTTGCTAATTTTCAAGCCGGGGTTGAGGTTTCGGATACACTGCACAGCGTTACACAGGGTTATATGTCCAAGGTTATCCACGTCAATTTCACTAAACATCTGCGAAACCCAAGAAGTCCTCATGTTGTCTTGGCTATTTTCTAGCATATCCAGGGTATGTTTTCCGTAAGAAATTAGGTACCGTAGTCCTGTAACCCAGATGTTAGCAACATCTGCAGAGTTGGCAACCAAATCAAGGGACTCGTAATTCTCCCCATAGATGACCGAAAACGCACAGTCTTCGGATATCTGATCAGAAATGCCATTGCTGCGGAAGATGTCTGTATTCTTTCCTGTTCTCACTTCCTTGATGGATTTAATATCGATCTTGGCTTTCTCAGAATCCTTCTTAGATGGCTCCCATCTCAGGCTCTGCATATCGGCATCCAGTAAAAAATACCGATGGTAAATTCTGGAGTTGGAGCGGACCTTTTTGAGTTCTGAGCCCTCGACCATGGAGTTGATGCAATCGCTGGCACTGCTGATCTTCTTCTCTGTTGGCATGCTGCTGAATGAGACGGTCTTTTTCCGTTCTCTTTTCTGTTTTGTACCATCCTAGGATAAAATTCGGAAGAGCGTATTAGCATACCATAAGTATAAGCTATTATATAAGTATAAGATGCTTGGCAGGGGTGGAGGGGCTGGAGGAGTAGATAAGAAGTGAGTTTATGTTTGGTATGTGTGAGGCCCTGGGCTGGATCCCTGGCATAGCATGCCCCCAGCACCCCCAGCTGTGCCACCAGGAGTGGCATCCTAAGCCCAGACAGGTATGACCCCCCCATCCACACACACACACACACACACACACAACTTGAAATACAAATCTCATTTCTTTTAAAAAAATCATGCTGTCAAGATGTTCTCTTTTGTGCCCCATGATAAATGATGCTAATTCACTTTGAAATATTAAAGCTTCACAGCCTAATAATACAAACAGGTTAGGAATAATTATCGACTAAGTAGAATCAGTGTCAAAAGACAAGTTGCAGTAATGCCCAATGAAACTTTGTGTCAAGGACTGGCTACATAATGTGCAGGAGTCAGAGAACAAAGAAAATGTAAGGTTCCTTGTCCAAATTTAAGGATTTTAAGAATGTAAAGAGATAACTAGTACAGCGGTAAGGTGCAGGCCTTGCCCTCAGCTGACCATGGTTTGATCTCTGACATTGCATATGGTCCCGTGAGTATACTGCCAGGAATGAACCCTAAACACAGAGCCAGGACCATGAAATAGAATTTGTGGAATAGACGATCATTAAGTGAAGCATGGGGCCTGTCTGAGCATCCTGACAGCAGCAAGGCTATACATTCATGAGGCAAATCTGGCTTGCCAGTTAGTCTCCTAAACCAGTGCTTCTATAAGGGTTGTCCCTACACACTTTTTTCTCAGAACCACCTAGCTTACCTGGATGAAATGCAGATTTTCAGACCCTCGGAATTCTACTCTCTAGTAGACAGTAGCCAGGATTTGCATCTGAGGCATAACGCAGACGATGGCCATACACACTAACATCTGAAAACCACTTCCTGAATCTATTATACATATGAACTATTCTCAGAAATTCTATCAAATGACCAGAAACGGCCAAAAACGAACTGTTAAAATACCTTCTATAGAAACAGACACTGGAATACCAGCAGAAATTCCTGGCTCTCCTGAATCTCATAGTAGAACATAAGGTCCTAAATACTTTGGATCGAGATGGTTTTACCACTGCAATTGAATTAAATCTGGATGGGAGGCCCACGTTCTAGGTAAATTCTAGCTAAATGTGCATTCTAAAACCCTAGAGTTTCTTCTAATGAAGCTTCCTACCATGCACTGGACAAGTGCTTTAAATGATATTGTCTAAATACTTCCAATATCAATAGGTAACAATAACATGACCAAGTGGAAAACTTCAGGCAGTCCTGTTTGGTTTGGGGGCCAAACCAAGGATCACCCTTGAACAGCTCGGGGTACTAGATATGGTACTGGAAATTGAACCGAGGTGGGCTATGTGCAAGACCAGTGCCCTAACCATGGTACCATCTCTCTGGCCCCTGGACAACACCTGTTTGTAAAATCCATATTCCCTCTACCCACTTTCAACCATATTCCTAACAGTACAGCTGCCAACCTTAAGAAGCCACCACTGTATCGTATGTGTTAAAGTTCCTTCATGGCTAGATATCTTTGTTATTAATGTCATTATTTTCTTAATGTTCAAGTGATATCCTAGCACCTTCCACCATTTTCACCTAAAATGTGATGGTGCCTTTCGGAGGTATAGGCAAACGTGACCATTTTTCACTATAAGTCACTGTATTCATAAATGAGGGCAGGGATTCTATACGTTTCATGGCACTAAAGGAAAAGACATGCAAAAAAAAAAACAATACAAGGCCAATTTTTAACATTTCTGTTTTGGAGAGAATCTTCTTTGAATAAAATCGCTGTATTTTAAAAAGCCATTATACTATCCTCTATCTGAAATTCAAAACCACTTTTACTTTTTGATGACCTATACTTCCAAAAGTAATTTGCAGAAGGTAATTAAACTTAAACTTTAAATCATATGGGTACTGTTTCCCTCCAAGTTTCCAAATGAACCACAGAGGTTTCTGTGATCTGAATGCCAAGATAGAACATAAAAGACACAAGGCAAAATATTTCTTTATCACTGCATCCTTGAACAATAAAGAGCAAAAGACATAAAAACTGTGGTAATTGTCTCCAGAAGATATACTGTTATACTTGCTCCAAATTCCCAAAAGGTAGACTGTATTCTATCTATTCAAGCAAGTGTGCATGAAATTAAATTTGTAATCAGCCACGCAGAAGAACACGAAACGAATATATAAATGTCCTATTTTTTTCAGAATGAAGGTTGTCGTTACCTTTAAAAAGACGCATTCATCTTTAATAAAGACAACATGCGAATTAAATAGGAGAATTTTATCATCTCTAAACATTACTTCAAAGGTGCCACTCGTAAAAAAGAAATCACAAAGATAAACGGAGGCACTAATCCATTTATCCATTAAAAACATATAAACGGCATCTCCCCAGCACTGCAATCTTTCATTCTGTCATTGTAACGTATTGATTAATATTCTATTACCACTCTGTAATCTATTACACGCGCCACATTTCACATTCACGATTCTCTTCGTTATTCAGAGGGACAAAGCTGAGTCGCCTTCAAGTAGGCTAATCACCTCTCTCCATGCTCACATACCCATCAGCTGTGGGACAGGAAGTGGCTTAAACATGTCTCCTTGTAGCTTTAAAAACACTGCTTGTCTTCCTTTTTAAGAGGCATTTTTTCCTAGTCTCAACTGGGGGCCTCGTGATCAGGCTGCAGACACAGGAACAAGTCACTCATGCTAGCGCAGGCCACTAAAATGACTTCCCAGAGACTTCCCCTCTCTTCTTTCCTTTTCTTGCCCGTGTTAGCTGAGAACTATTCATCCTTTTTCCAGGACAGGCAGGCCCGAATGAGAAAGTCCATTTCTTCCTTCTTGCAAGCAGATTAGAAAACACCAGTGTGCTTGCTTTGGGGCCAAAATTAAATTAAAAACCCAAAATGAGTGTGAGCTGGGCCAGGCCACTTGGAGCTGGAAACAAAGTTGGGATTGAGCCCTAGCGAGTTCCCCCTGCTGAAAGGCAAAGCACTTATATGGGAGAGAAGGCAAACTGAGGCACAAAAGCAGGATTTGGGGGGCTGGAGCGATAGCACACCAGGTAGGGCGTTTGCCTTGCACACGGCCGACCCAGATTCAATTCCCAGCATCCCATATGGTCCCCTGAGCACCGCCAGGAGTAATTCCTGAGTGCATGAGCCAGGAGGAACCCCTTTGCATTGCCGGGTGTGACCCAAAAAGCAAAAAAAAAAAAAAAAGAAAAACAAAACAAAACAGTGCTGGCTGCCTGGCACTGAGCCAGAAATTATCCTGAGCACAAAAGCAACAAAAATAACCAAAAAATTGTATAAGGTTAAGGCATTTGTCTTGTGTGCAGGGGACCTGGGTTTGATCCCTGGTGCTACACAAGGACCCTGAGCTTTGCCAGGAGTGATCCCCAAACACAGAGCCACAAGTAAGCCTGGTGCACTGCCACATGTAGCACAAAAACTTAAAAATTATGCAGATATTACTGGAAAAACAAAACAAAAAAAATAGGATTACATGATGAAATGATGATACCAAGGATGAGAGCAGAAGCAGAATTACTAGGCTTCGGGCCGCAGCAATAGTACAACGGGAAGGGCATTTGCCTTGCACATGGCCAACCCAGGTTCGATTTCTGGCATCTCATATGGTCCCCCGAGTACTTCCAGGAATAATTCCTGAGTGCAGAGGCAGGAGTAACCCCTGAGCATTGCCGGATGTGTCCCAAACCAGAATTACTGGGCTTCCAGATGGTCGGTCATAAGAACTAGGAGATCACAGTGGTGATTAGGAAATTAGATTATCTGAAGTCAGTTGAGATTTCTAAACTGTAGTGTAATCATAATTATATGATGGGAAAGTCACCCATGTGTGCTTAAAATCTGGGTAAGGATGTGGTCCTCTTGATTGCAGGTTTTATTTTTTGTGCCAAGGATCAAACCCAGGGACTCTGACATGCAGAGCAGAGGCCCCACAGCTGAACTGCAGCCTTGGCCTTGGGCTCAGTGCTGGGGCATCTGCTGTGCATGTTAAGATTAGTAATTTGTGTCTTCTCTTTTTCTGCATCCATTGGTAGGAGAATTATTAATTTGTTCAGCTGAAATAAAACAAAAACACCGTCCTCCCGTTGTTCATTGATTTGTTCGAGCAAGCCCAGTAATGTCTCCAATTGCCCAGTAATGTCTCCAATTGTGAGACTTCTCGTTACTGTGTTTGGCATATTGAATACTCTTGGTAGCTTGCCAGGCTTTCCGAGTGGGGTGGAGGAATCGAACCCGGCTTGGCAGGGCTGGCTGTGCGCAAGGCAAATGCCCTACCGCTATGCTATGAGGGCGATCTGGCTGCGACATCTGTTGCCCCATCAGTCGCCAGGGTTGATTCAGCTGATCTCGCTGGCTAGGCGGGTGTCCCCTTCCTCACTGCTCCATGTGCATCCCTCCCGAAGCTGCGCGCTTGATCGAAGAGGACGGCCTTCCGTGAAAAGAGACAGACCGGTCTTTGGTCGAGGGTATATGAGTAGCTGCGCTCCCCTGCTAGAACCTCCAAACAAGCTCTCAAATAAAATACACTTTTAAAATTTGTTTCTGGGCCCCTCCTGGCTGTGCTCAGGCCACTGTGCTTAAGAATCGCTCTGGTGAGCCCTTGCGGGTATCATGGATCAAATCCCAGTCTGCTGCGTGCAAAACTAGTGCCCTACCTATTGTACTATTGCTCCAGCTCCTGACTTTTTTTTTTCTTTATTGAGATTCTGTGGTTTGGTTGATTTTAATTGATTGAGATTCTGACATTGTTAATGATGGTTTCTCATCCACTTAATTCCAGCACCACACCCATCACCAGTGTACCCACCTCCCTCCCCCAAGAACCCAGCACCCCTCCCATCTCAATTATGTGGACTGGTCTCTTGTTATGAGAGAAAGAGGCAACAAAAAACAATGCTGTTGCACATGTGCAACTCCAGAAAATAGAGAAAAGCAAATTAAGGGCAGGGCAGGTAGGAGGCCTCACAAAGGGGTACAAGGAAACTAGGGGTGACTATAGATATGTTCCTAACTCTGGCCCTTTCTGACTGTTTTGAGTGAGCTTCGGTAATGTGTTTAATGGTAGTTTGTTTAACATGGTCAGATGTAAAAATAAATTAAAAAAATAAAAAAGAAAAGAACCAAAGTGACACAACAATAAAAATCTGTTCAGTGGGGGAGGAAAAAATACATAAAACCACCTCTTTTTTCTCTTAAAAAAATGTATTGCCATGGGTTGTTCATGGTACCTTTGTCTTGGCAGTCACAGTCACTTGTTGAAATTAGTCATTTGTGTTTTCTCTTTTACTGCATCCATTGGCAGGAGAATCACCAATTTGTTCAGCTGAATTAAGGCTTGATTGTTTTCCTCCTGTTCCGTATGTATTTCTGTTCTTTTTCTTTCTCCTTTGGCATAGCTTGGAAATCGGATCCTTTCTTAGAATTGTTCCTTTCTTCCTGGCTGGAGTAGGCCTTGTGATGTCCAGCAGTTCCCTGATGGGGATCACAGGCTTGCACACTAGGTCATGGAGTGTGCACTCGCTTGCAGTGCTCTGGAGCCTGACCCTGCTGCGTGTGGTCGTGGCTGTGGGGGTGAGACCTGCCGCCTTTGGTCTCCAAGCAGGCATTTAGCCACTGAGCCATCCCCAGGCCCCAGAACACTCGTGATTACTTTTTATCTCCTGTATTCACTTTTTAGTTATACCACTTCATTGTCTCTATTTATTTTTGTGATTCTTTGGGGCTTTAACTTTCGATTTATACCAGTCTACATTGAAGTGTATTCCGCCCACATGTCAGAGCCTGGCAAGCTCCCTGTGATATGTTCGGTTTGCCAAAAACAATAACAAGTCTCACAATGGAGACATTAGTGGTGCCCGCTCGAGCAAATCGATGAACAATGGAAGGACAGTGCTACGGTGCTACATTGAAGTGATAGTATCCTACTTCATAATATATAACATTTTCATTTATCTTTATTTAGTCTTTGTGCTGTTGTCATTTTTGATTTTTATATGAATCCTAAGATTGCAATAAATCATTTTTTTCTTTAACATTCATTAAAAACTTGAGATATGATTAAAAAGTCATGCTTTCCCATGTATTTGGCAATTTGGGGGGTTCTTCGTTGCTTTGTATAGTTCTAATTTTCTTTCTAGCATTGTTTTTCTTCTCTCCAAAGGAAATTCCTTTAATATTTCTTGTCATATGTTCTAATTCATCCAGTTTGCAAATGTCTGAAAGTCCTTTACTTTTTTTTCCCGGTTTTTCTTTTTTTCACTCCTGGCAGTACTCGGGACCATATGGGATGCTGGGAATTGAACCACGGTTGGCGCATGCAAAGCAAACACCCTGCCCACTGTACCATCGCTCCAGCCCCCTTTTTCCCAGTTTTATTGACAAAATTGAAGTATATGCTTTGATAAGATTTAACATTTATTGATTTATTCGAGAAAACTATTCATCTCATCTTAGGAACGTGCCTATAGTCACCCCAGTTTCCTTGTACCCCTTTGTAAAGCCTCCCGCCTGCCCTGCCATTAGTTTGCTTTTCTCCATTTTCTGGAGTTGAACATGCATGACAGAATTGAGTGTTTGTTGCCTCTTCATTGTAATTATTTTGAGATTTATTCATGTTCTTGCGTGCGTCAGTATGACTTTTTTAATTGAAGATCACCTTTTCCCCTTTAGTAAAATTTTGATGACCCAAAATTCACTTTTAACACTTTTTTGGTTTTGATTTTTGTACTTGAGCCACACTTGGAGATGCTCAGGCCTTACTTCTGGCTCTGTGTAGGGATCATTCTTGGCAGGGTTTTGGGGACCATATGGGATGCCTGGAATTAAACCAGGGTCGACCACCCATGTGCAAGTTAAGCACCCTGCCTCCTGCACATTGTACTATTGTATTGCTCCAGCCCCCATTTAACCACTTTTAGGTAGTGTTTCTTGTTTTTTTTGTGTGTGTTTGGGTCACACCCTGCGGTCCTCAGTGCTTAATACCCAGCTATGTGCTCAGGGGTCAGTCTGGGTAGGTCAAACCAAGGTTGACTGTGTACACGGCAAGCACCCTCTGGACTATGGCTTAGTGTCCAAGTTCAAGTGGTCTGTTCATATATACAGGAGGCTGTATATTCGCCTGTTATATAACCATCATCACCATGTCCAGAACCTTTAAAAATCACCCTCTAATCCTTCCTCTGTAATATATCACCTGCTGTTGGTCCCACTTTGCGTGTTTTTTAAAATATCAGGTACTGATTTTTTTTTTTAAATATAAACAGTTTGATTTAGGCCTTTTTCACTGCACAGTGTCCCTCCTGATCTTGTTATTTTCCCCCCTTTACCCACATGAACATATTTTAATGTTCTTGTTTAATAATTCTGCATCTGTCATTTCTGAAGTCTGTTTTTGTGTGTGGGTGACTCCCAAGAAGTGCTCATAAGGACTGAGGGCCACTCTTGGGGACACTCAGCCCAAATGTTCAGGGCTGGGACCTGGTGATGTGCACTCAGGCCCAGTGATGCTGGAGGCCACACCCAGCAGTGCTCAGGGACCCAGTGCTGAGGGTTGACTTGGGGTCTCTGTGTGTAAGCCCAGCCCTCCGGCCTTCCCAGCCAACTCCCTGGTCTCTCCCAGGCCAGTTGCTTTGCTGCGGGGTGGAGATTAGGTACACACAGCACTACTCTGCTCAGAAGTGTCCCCGGCGGTGCTTGGGGGACCATATGTGGTGCAGGGGATTCAAACCAAGCACCTTAATTCCTGTAGTGTCACTGTGGACTGATTGATTTTTCTCTTAACATGGTCTTATTTCAGGGCCCTTAAAAACGTGTTTGTGTGTTTTGAAACTGCATACCAGACATTGATACTAAGTTATTGGGTGCTAGATTTGGTGGGGGGGGCAATCTTTCCTGGCAGCGCCACTCAGGGGCTTGTCTTGGCAGAGGACTGGTGGCATTCTCTGCTGATAGCTGCCCCCGCGTCCTGGGTCACTCTCTTCCTAGCTTCCACCTCCTCAGCTTCCCTGATGTGGAAGCCTCCTCTTAGCACAGGCCCCCCTGAGCTTGGGCCATGGGGCAGGGGTGACTTTCCTCCCGCTGCCACGGCCTGGAAACTCCCACACAGTTTTGGGGGCAGTTGGAGGACTGTGAGGAATCACGACTTCATCTGGTCGCTGACAGCTGCTCTGGGATTCTTCAGGCCTTGGCCAGACAGGCAGGAAGATCATCTCTCGGATGATCTCTGAAAGGAATATCTCTGCACTGTGTATGCTTTTGTGCAGTACAGCTCCCACGCAGTACTCAGTGCCCCAGGACTGCTCCCAGCCATGCAGGTCCAGTGAGCAGGTCCGACAGTCAGTCCTCAGGCTAACTGATGCTGAGGGTCTTACCCAGCAGTGATGGAGGTTGGTGGGGATATGTGATGCCAGGCATTGGCCATGGGGTCCTGTGCCAGCCAGCCTTTGAGATCTCCCTGGCCCCTAATGGCATGTGTTACAGGTTAACAGGTGTTTTTTTTTTTTTTTTTTTTTTTTTTTGCTTTTTGGGTCACACCTGGCGAGGCACAGGGGTTATTCCTGGCTCTGCACTCAGGAGTTACTCCTGGCGGTGCTTGGGGGACCATATGGGATGCTGGGAATCGAACCCGGGTCAGTTGCTTGCAAGGCAAATGCCCTACCCGCTGTGCTATCTCTCCAGCCCCTATAGGTTAACAGTTTTTTTTCTTTTTTTTTATTCCCCCTCCCCCCCATAGGTTAACAGTTTTTACAAATTGCTTGGGATGTAAGTTTATGATTAGGTTTATTCTAGTTCAATACTGTTTTGATCCATATTGGATAACAGTATTCTGATATAAAGTGATTGTTGGAGGTTGATGAGATGGATTGTCTTAGAAGACATCACGAAACAAAATGCTGGGTAAGGCACTTGCGTTGAACATGGCCAGTCAGGTTGATTCCCTGTGCTCACCAGGAGTGATTCCTAAGGGAAAAGCCAGGAGAAACATCTAAACATCCCTGGGTGTGCCCCCCAACAAAAAGAAAAAAGAAAAAGTTGGGTCCAGAATGATTTAAAAAACATCCCCCCAAAAATGTTTTACAAATACTGAGGGGGCTGGAGCGATAATACAGCGAGTAGGGTGTTTGCCTTGCATGTGGCTGACCCGGATTCGATTCCAGCCATCCCATATGGTCCCTCAAGTACCACCAGGAGTAATTCCTGAGTGCAGAGCCAGGAGTAACCCCTGAGCTCCAGGTGGTATCCCCCCCCAAATTAAGTTAGGACAGCAGTTCGTATTTCAATGCTACAATATTAACTGTGGTGAGTGAAAGTGGGTCTCATGATTGTGTTCCTGTCCCCAGCGCGAGTGCATCTCTATCCACGTGGGACAGGCGGGGGTCCAGATCGGCAATGCGTGCTGGGAGCTGTACTGCCTGGAGCATGGGATTCAGCCCGACGGGCAGATGCCAAGCGACAAAACCATCGGCGGTGGGGACGACTCGTTCAACACATTCTTCAGCGAGACGGGGGCTGGCAAGCATGTGCCCAGGGCAGTGTTTGTGGACCTGGAGCCCACTGTGGTCGGTAGGCGCTTGGGCGACCTCGCGGGAGGGTGGGACACCGCGGCCGGGGACGTGAGCAAGGCCCGGGCTGGCAGGAGCGTGAGACTGATGCTCCCACCTCAGGGAACCGGAGGGGGGGAAACTGCTACGGGACCCTTCCATGGGGCACCCCTCAGTACCGAGTGCTGGGCCCACGGGCCAGGCAGGAGATCACAGTGGTTGGCGTCCTCCAGGTGAGAAGTGGGTGGGGGCATGGACAGCTGCCAGAGTGGCCTCCACTGGCCCCCAGAGTGAGAGGCCGTCCCCCTGCAGCCTGACCTGGTCTCGGAGCATGGCCCGGGGACCCGGTGCTTATGCAGGTGGAGGGGGCCCTGGGCTGGGACCTGCCGAGCTGGCACCAGCACCAAGAGCCCACGGGCCCTGCCTGGAGGCAAGGAGCACCCGTGTCCGGCGAGTGAGCCGGACACGTTTCCTGGGAGGTGGGACTCGAGAGGAAGAGCGTGTTTGGTGTAGGTGGTCCCCAGGTCTGTGTGCAGGGGACTCCCGGGGGCCCGGAGTGTCCAGCACACGCATGCTCCCTCTCGGCAGATGAGGTGCGCACGGGGACCTACCGGCAGCTCTTCCACCCGGAGCAGCTCATCACCGGGAAGGAGGACGCGGCCAACAACTACGCCAGAGGCCACTACACCATCGGCAAGGAGATCGTGGACCTGGTCCTGGACCGGATTCGCAAACTGGTGAAAGGGGCAGCGTGCTGGTCCTGGGCGCGGGGGGGCACGTGGCGAGACTCGGGCCAGTGGCCAGTCCGGGGGTGACTGGGCCATGGCTCGAGAGCGTGGAGCCTGGGGCCCGCCCCGCTGGGCGCTGCTCACCGCCGTGCTCCCCTCCCCAGGCTGACCTGTGCACGGGCCTCCAGGGCTTCCTCATCTTCCACAGCTTCGGCGGCGGCACCGGCTCCGGCTTCGCCTCCCTGCTCATGGAGCGGCTGTCGGTGGACTACGGCAAGAAGTCCAAGCTGGAGTTTGCCATCTACCCGGCCCCGCAGGTGTCCACGGCCGTGGTGGAGCCCTACAACTCCATCCTGACCACGCACACCACCCTGGAGCACTCGGACTGCGCCTTCATGGTGGACAACGAGGCCATCTACGACATCTGCCGGCGCAACCTGGACATCGAGCGGCCCACCTACACCAACCT
>JAOXYA010000024.1:11395648-11408141 GCA_028565675.1 Sorex palustris
ATTGTATAACTGAAACCAAGCACAAAAATTTGTAAGTCTACAACTGTACCTCATGGTGTTTCACTAATAAAAATTTTTAAAAAGGTGTTATTGATATTTTAGGATTCTTATGAAAATTAAATGAAATAATATACTTAAATAAAATAATGTATATATGTGCAATAATGTATGGGGCATGATCAGTGCTGGGGACTGAGTCCAGGCCTCCTCCATGCACAGCATGAGCTGTATGTAGCCAGTTGAGCTATCTCTCAGGCTCCTATATTTCCACTTTAAATGGGAAGCCTCATTTTTTAAAGATCTTTTTTATATCTCCAATAAACAAGTGTATTATTTCAAAGCCTGGAGAGATTTGCATTTCAAAAATGGTTTATATGTTTATGTAGAGCACATGGGGATTTATAATTGTAGACTAGAAACTGTGACAAATTTATATTTATACAGGCCAAATTAATATTTGAATAAAGGAAAGTTTTCCTGGATCCAGGATAAAATTTGTTATTATTACTTATTGATAAAGTTAACTATCTCCTTAAATGTTATCTGGATATTTTTGAATTGTGTTCTATTTGCCATTAACTCTCATTTATTCATCTGTTAGAGTGTTATTTTTTTAAGATCCAAAGCGTCCAATATTATAAATACTTAGTTTTCCAAGTTTATGATTTAACAATTATTTCCAAACACAATTTAATAATTAAATGACAGAACCTGGAAACAAATCAAGGACTTTTTATTTAGCTGCCACATAATCTTCCAACGAAAAAATATTGAAAATTAAGAGGAATAAACTAGGAGCATATGGATTTCATTTTCCTTGAAATACATTTTGATTTGAAAATTAAGGGAAAACTGGAACAAATTTTTTGAAGCCAATTTTTTAAAGAAGGTAAATATTTGGCTAAATACAAAGTAATACCAAATTCAAATATTTCAGTTTTAAACACCACTGCCAAATACTGAAAGATTTTTTTCCTTCTTGAACGGCAGTAAGAGGTAATACATCTTCTGTACCAGAATCTGGTTTCTTCTCTTTCCCATATGACAAGCAGAACTTGGATAAGGAAATTCTGACTAAAGTTTTATATTTTGAACTCCTGGACTGGGAGATTAAAGATTTGGAGACCATATTTCCAGATAAAGAATACTAAAACTTTCAGAGTTTAGGAACCTAAAAAAATTCTAACAAAATACTGACATATTAAGCTAAAGCCTAATTTTAATTTTTCTTTGATTAGAAAAATATTTTTGGTGAGTCTATGCTCTAGATAATTTCTTTTTAAGTAGCATACATCAGTACTTTTAAGAACTCAGGCTTGTATAGTTGAGTATTTTCTCAAAGTAATAAATAAAATACTTTATAAATAACTAAACTATGAGCAATTTGTAAACTCGCATTCTTCTAGGACTCTTCATCTTGGGAAAATGTTCAAGTTTATCTTCCTTGTTTTTATCAGGTGATTTTGTACTTCTTAGAGAATTATTTCTCTTCACAAAGTTGCATTTCACCTTAGGGCATTATATGCAATCCAACTTTTTGTCTTTACAGGAACCATACAACAATGTTAAATAGATGGATCTGGAGAAATGGGACAGTGGGTAAGGTGCTTGCCTCGCATGATGTCAACCTAGGTTCATAGCGTTCCTTGAGCACTGCGAGGAGCAATTCCTTAGTGCACAAGCAAGAATAAAGCCTGAACCTAGCCAGGTGTGCACCCCACTCCCCACATAAAAATAAAAACAAGCAAAACAAAAAAGAGAATAAATTCATCTTTATAAAGAAATGAGATACGAGTTCATAGCATAAAACACAATTGCCTACTAAGAGAAAAACAATGAAGCTGTTCCAGGGAACAAGAGATTTGTCAAATATAGGAAAACTGTAAGGAAAGGGAACAAATGCAATGCTTCAGACAGATCACGAGAAGATGACTTCCGAGAGGGAATAATAAATGGGAGCATGGGATCTTCTTTGAATTTCCATTTCTTATTCAGGTAAGGCAAATTCACAACTATGGATCATCTTCAAGAATTCCACTCTGCATCTTTCTTATATGGGTGCTGTTCATTAATATCAATTTATATCCCATAGCAGTTAGGGTTCTATGAAGAATTTCCTTTCTCTTAGTAGGTGTTAAGTCTGCATCGAGCCATCTCTTAGTGATGAGGTGACCAGTTCACAGTTCACTGTGGCAAGTCAAGAAGAGTTTGAAGAGAGAAGACATAAATGAGCATCTTTATTTATCACAAGGTCCACTGTTAGGGGATTAGGGTTTCCCTTCAGATACCATCTCCCCTAGTGAACAAACACGTACTTGGAAATCTTTCTGTGCAATTTTCCCTTTTGTCAAACTGCCCCTTTCAGGCAATCTTACAGCTGAACCCGTCTTTTAATGAAAAAGTTTCTCTCTTCTGTAGAAACTGGCAAATGAGGAGCCACCTAAGAGGTAGGACTGTTATTAAATTCTGAACTGTAGGGAATACAGTATTTGGTAAGAAAAACACCTTTCATTGTCAATTTGACTATATTAAATATAACCAAGATACAAGTTCATTGTGAATATTAGCTTGTATCTCTCCACATAGCTCTTACATGTGTATGGATTTAAGAATTGATAAAGGTTTGTGGTAGATTGTGCTTAGGAAAATAATTAATAGCAAGACCTTGGGCATGAGTCAGTGTATGCTGAAAGCCTGGAAACACATGATGATCAGTGGGCACTGACTTGGTCTTATAATGCTGAGTAAAGTCTCATAGAATTACATTAAATGAGAAATGAAACTTGACACTTCTGGCTTCAAAATTTAATTTTGCAAAAGGGGCTCATGGCATCCCCCAAATGGCACATGTCTGCTGACTAAGCAGTGCAAGATGCTGTAACTAAATCCTAAAAGTGAAGGCTGAAAATAGAAATAATTGGAGAAAAGGAAAGAAAATTGTGTTAGTAAATTCTGCAACCACTAATCCCTGTTTTTTTGATCAAAGGCGTCTAGACACTACCTAACTCCATTCTAGCTTTTACGACTGATGCAAAGGAGTGTTCTTTCTTATTATCTTATTTGCCGTGTTAGAAGATGTCTGTGGGTATTCAATCCCTACCCTGTAATTTAAGACTTAATCACAGTCTTATTCAACTCTCTAATTGTTTCATGTGGGTTACCATATCTCCTCAAGTAGAAAGTGAACTTTTGAAGGCAACAGGCTATGTCTCACAGTCTATCGCCCTTGGCTGGACCAATGCTTGCAGTTAAAACAGTGATTCCTTTTGATGACCCGGAAATTTCAAAGATAAAGAGAGTCTATTCATTCAACAGGAGGATATAATGTTGAAAAATAGGCAAGTACCTAACAAAGAAGCATCTAAGTAAATAAAGCAAGTAGATATAGGTATGTGGTGATGCTGCTGGTGTGTGTGTGTGTGTGTGTGTGTGTGTGTGTGTGTGTTGAGGCTGGGGGGGGACAGCAATACAATAATAGTAAGGGACTCTAATACTCCTCTTATTGGCCTTGAATAGCACATCATACCAGAAAGACTTAGACATGTGGAGAACATCCTATCCAAAATCAGCAGATAACATTCTTCTCAAGGGCACGTGGGATATTGTCCAAGGTGTATCATGTCATGTCACAAAACAAGCGCTAATAAATTGTAAAAGACTACAATTGTGTCAAGCGACTCTCATAAACATGAGTCTAGAGAACAATTGTAGAAAGAATGAAAATTCGCCAATATGTAAATATTAAAGAACATGGTACGGAACATCCAGTGGGCCAAAGAAGAATTTAAAAGAGGAATTTAAAAAGGTTCTGAAACAAGTGAAAATAGAAACAGCACACCAAAAAGTACAGCAACAGGAAGAAGCAACAGGAGTTCTAGGAGGAAAGTTCAGAGTAAAAATGCTACCCTGTTGGGGGCTGGAGAGATAGTACAGCAAGTAGGGCTCTTGCCTTGCACAAAGCCACCCTGGGTTCGATCCCTGGCATCTTGAGCCCGTTAAAGTGATCCCTGAGTGAAGAGCCAGGACTAACTCCTGAGCACTCCCCAAACAAACAAATAAATAAATAAATAAATAAATACTACCCCAAGAAACAAGAATACACTTAGTCTGAGATGTAAAGCTCAGTGAAGGAGTACATGCTTTGAACACTCAATAGAAATTTCAAAGAAATGACCTAACTTCTGAAGCAACCAAGAAACGAATAAGCAGTCACAAGTTAATAGAAGGAAGGAAATAACAAAGATACACATGGAAATACATGAAATAGAGACTAAAAAGATGATAAAAAAATTCAATGAGAAGAAAATAGACAATCATTGAGCTAGATACAGCAGGAGGAAAAAAAAAGCAGAAGCTTCAAGTAAAATCAGAAGTAGAAGAGGATACAACACAACTGGTACCATCTAAACACAAGAATGAGTCTGACTATTAAAGGTGTTAATTCTCCTTTAATATTTGATAGAATTCACCAGTCAAGTCACCTACTTCTAGAATAATCCTTGTGAAGAGGTTTTCACAGCAAACTTTCTGCCCTGCTGCGCTACACTTTTGGGGAGGTAGGACTACACTTGGCAGTGCTCATGAGGTCGGTCACCCTCTATGGTGCTCAGGGGACCAAACTCCTGAGCTGAGGATCAAACTCAAGCCTCCAGCATGTAAAGCACATGCTCTGTTGAACTGAGCTTCTTGGAAGGAAGGAAGGAAGGAAGGAAGGAAGGAAGGAAGGAAGGAAGGAAGGAAGGAAGGAAGGACGGACTAAAGTATTATTATAAGATCTTGTTACTGCGCATGTCCTCATTTGCTTATGTGTTAAATACACGTGACACACTTAAGCTGGAAAGCATGAAGTTCTAATAAATTCATCCAGGGTAACTTCATATGACACTGACTAGCATGTCTGGAGCGCAGTGAGCTGAGTGAGAATAGGAGGAGATGAAGTTGCAGGAGAGGCATAGCCCAGAACCTACAGTACGTCACGTAAGGCATTTGGTTCTATGGGTAATTCTGGGAATGGGAGCACTGTACCCTGACTTCCGTCTCTAAAACAGTACCACGCACAAAGTGGATTCAAATGGGATAAATAAGAATGGAGTCAGGGAGTCAGGAGATAGGTGAACTCAAGTCATTTACAGAGCTGATGGACAACACTTACAGATGGGCTTCATGGGGGATCTGAAGGTAAGCGCCACATTTCTGGCGGGTTTAAATGATGCATGTTGGTGTTGTTAATTTAGATGGGTAAGAATAAAAAAAGGGTGTGTGTGTGTGTGTGTGTGTTTCAGGTGGGTAGTCAACAGTTTTGTTTGAACACAGTAAGTCAGAGAAGACTATGGATAACCACATGGAGATGTCTAGCAGAGGATTCACACAAACCTGGAAATAAAGGGAGAAGTCTACTGTACAGGTATAAATTAGGAAGCTCTGGCCCATTGGTATGATGAGGTGGGGGGGGGGGATAGGAGAATGGCCTAAAGTCCACTCCACTGTGTTCTACTATTTCAGCTTGTGTGGGGAGAGAGAGGCCACTAGAGGAAGAAAGCAGAAGCCAGTGACACACAAGAGACCTCACAGAAGCAAGGACTAAAGCCAATAATAAAGTGCTTAAATAAGAAAATGGTCAAAGGTGTGGAGTTTCTGAAGAAAAATTTATCAATGTATTGACCAAAGAAAGAAGAGAGCGGGTGCATTGCCTCTTGGTGGAATCCTGGAATGGAAAGTGCTGGCAACATCGGTTGGGCCTTCCACGAAAACAAACTCAAAAACAAACTCGTCTGACCATCTCTGCCTTTGACTGAATTACTTATTCCATTTGCATGTCATATTACTTTTATGGAGTTGGATCCACATTTGCAAATGACTGACCCTTTCTTCATGTCTGTCTGTTTCTTGATTTCCTCTGCGGTGCTTCCTTTGATGTGAAGTGCGTAAGCCATGTGGTAAGCGCTTTGATGACCCTGACAGCAGCTGATCTGGGGCAGTAAAAGAGGTCAGAGGGCCTCCTGGAGCGTGCTGGGAGGAGAAGGAAGATGTGGGGCGGAGACCCAGAAGCCCCGGGGAAATGCCTGGGAGTCAGAGGGAGAAAGAGTTTGTTTATCCAGATTGGAGATGTTAGAGCAGGTTACTCTGCTGCAGGGATTCAGCCTGCAAAGGGGGAAGTGGGTGGAGGAGAAATGAATGACGCAGGGAAAAGGGAACAAAGCTATGAAAGAGCCAAGTCCTTGGGAAAGCCAGGATAGATGGGTTCACGATGCCCTTTTCCCAGTGGGCACTCCCAAGCTGGGTCCTGAGGGAGAATGGAAAGGAAGGGAAGGCCGATCCGAGGAACAGAGCATGCAAAGAGGAGAGCAGAGTGGCCTGCAGAGTGTGGAGAAGCTCGTGGAGCCTGGGGGCAAGACAGGGGGAGACTGGATGCGAACTCTGAGGGATGCACAGCCTGTGTGGGATAGACTCCGCCCTGCCTCCAACCCCGCAGAGTGGTGTGTGCCTGTGTTTATGAGTTTGTTCATACCAATATACAGGTATGAGCAGATCACATCACCGCTCACCCAGCTCATCCTCTTTAAAGGACTAGCAAAGGAAAAGGGTCTCATTTGCTTCACACTTTGAAGACTCACTAACTCAGTACCTAAGAGATGGTTCAATAGATCAGAGCACATGTTTTGCATGTAAGGAAGCTTGTGTTTGATCCCTTGCGAAGACTGGGACCCTAGCACCACTGAGTGTGCCCGCCTCCAACCCCCCCAAAAATCCACCAATCCACTCTTCAGATAACCTCTTATTTATCTTAACAGTTACTAACACAAAACACTGAATACACTTAAAAAATGAATGTACTTGAAGGAGATCATCGGGAGGATCACCAATTTCAAATACCACAAAGAAACCTGAATGCTTAAAAAATAAGTTAAGGAGCAGTCGTAACTATCCATCAATATTAGAGAGACACATGGAAACAATTCAGTTTCATTTAACTACTGAAAAAAATCTTCAGGTCACAGCCACTTCTTTCACAACAAGATGTTGTATGCAAATAAGGTATTTTTCTAAGACCAACCTGTATTTAGGGGCATCCACAAGTCTTCACCATCTTTGTATCTACTCTTCATAGAGCACATTTATCAACACTGACAGTGTCCACACTAAAACTTAAAAAAAATTTTTTTTAATTGAAAGCCACACTTGGGTTGAAAAATCAATAAAGATGTCAATGGCTTCATGGCAGGAATCCATGAGACCGGAGCCATTTCTCAAGAGCATTTGCGAAAGAGACCAGAGCGTTGCCAATTTGGATCGCAGAAGGTCCATGCTGCCATTTGCTTGAATCATCACATACCCTTTTAAAACCACAATTCCCCTCCAAAATTAATCAGCTCGTCAAACTAAAATGAAAAGCAGGATTAAACACCAGAAGAGGCTCATCATTAATGCATGGGGGAAGGATTGGTGTAGCCCATAACTGAAGGGATCTCACGGCCTCGAAGAAATCTCCCATCCCCAGATCTGATCCACATTGCCCGGCAACCAACATTCAGAGAGGAAAGTGAATGGCCAAGGTGGGCCTGATGTACTCCATGGAGCAAGCACAAAACTCATTCTGTACAGGACCTCTGGAACCTGACTTGTTTTGAACAATAGAGCACAGAACACTCTTGGAAGACCTCGATGTCATTTTCTAGAGAAAACAAAAGCAAGCAGCTCAGGCAGTCGAACCAAGGCATACTATAGACTTTAGTTTTCAGAGTTAGAACAGGAACCACTTTGTTGTTTCTTGTTTAAGGGCCATACCTGGCAATGCTCATGGATAACTCCTGACTTGGTACTCAGGAACCACTCCGGGGGCTGCTCAGGGACCATATGGGATTCCAGAGAAAGAACCCAGTCAGCTGTGTATTAGGTAAGTGACCTACCCATTTTACTCTCTCTCTAGCCCCAGGAACAGCTTTATAGCTCCATGTTTCAGCATATCAGTATAAGACTGAAAATAGAGGCATCTATAAGTCATGCTTAGACATTCAGGCAACAGTATTAGGATGCAAGCTTAAAACACATTAAGCTTTAGTCTTTCATTAAAGTTATGTGGGAATGAAAACAAGGAATAATTCTGATGCATTGCCAAAGTCCCTTACTAAGCAGGATGCTGTGCTTTCCCCAAAACTCTGACTGCTACACCGACGACCATGTTTAAACCAGGGCTGTGACTCCTGCGAGCTTGAAAGCTGCCTCTTCAGTCCCTGATGTCAAAGCTCACACTGACTTGCTCAGGCCCCATCTCAGAGAGAAAACCACCTGGGAAAGTGAGCACTGAAGAATGAAGGTTCAACAGGAGGTGGCAGCACAAGGCTCCCGGCATCTACATACTGCAAGGATAGATGGAACAACTAACAGTAGATGAAGTGGACTCTATTCCCCCTAGGATTCAATACAGTCAAATGGGATGCTTCTAGGAGGGGCAGTAGGAATTAATGATAGGTGTCCCACAATGTCAGGGACTGTCTTGGGCAAACTGAATCATAGGGTCACCCTGTTTTCAAAGTGATCCCATTAATAATCGTGTGTTAAGTCCTTACAAAGTGCTGGGCACTGAATCTTTGGGCATAACCAAGATCAAATTTCCAGGACAGGGATGTTTCCACTTTGCCTCTTTGTGGCTGACCCCTGGCTGGAACAGAGTCCCTGCCCAGCTGGGCAGCTGGCATGGTCTCTTTCATCTGCATGGGCGACCATGCTTTCACCACGCAGGGTCCTGCTCTCTCCCTAACCCTGGGAGAATCGACGGCTCATGGCCTGAAGACTCTGAAATTCAGGTTCCCTGTTCCAACAGGACGGCCTTGCTGAAACTCTCACAGCAGAGCCCAGGAAAGGGGAAGCAGTGGGCAAGAGGACATTGCATTATCCACTGCCTATAACAACAGAGGTGTGGGGAGGGGGAGCGGGCAGGAGGAAGAGCAAGTGCACAGGACAGAGTTGTGAGAGGACTCACTGGAGGTGATGTGTGAGGGCTGGGCGCTGGAGCAGGAGGTGAGCTGAGAGGCAGGGTGAAGGGATGAAGAATGGCTGCTAAGGTGACTGTCCCAACAGATTGGGGGCAGGGCTGGAGCGATAGCATATTGGGTAGGACATTGCCTTGCATGCGGCCAACCCACGTTCGATTCCCAGCATCCCATATGGTCCCCCGAGCACCGGCAGGAGTATTCCTGAGTGCATGAGCCAGGAATAACCCCTGCGCATCACCAGGTGTGACTCAAAACACAAACCAAAAGATTGAGGGACAATCCTCTGCAGATTAAATGAAGGCATGTGTGTGGAAGCTCACACTCTAAATCCCAACCATGAAGGTTGCTCAAAGAAATCCTAGCATCCCAGTTGCCAGCATCACCACTGACAATCTCGGGCCCTTGAGTGGCCAGCTCTAGCGACATGGACCACTCCAAGTTCAGAAATTCTCTGAAGAGCTCCCGAGTTGAGTGGGAGGCATGTGGCCTTTACAAAATGCATCTGAAAATTAGATTGGCCTAAAGTTTATCTTAGCCTCTGATTTGATGCTGTCCCCTCCTTTCCCCAAACCAAGCAGGATGGAAAATTCACTTAGGTTTACTGAGAATTATAATGGCAGCCCAGAAATCACGTTTTAGCGAAACAATGTTTATTCTAATTATAAATGTTTTCCAAGTAATTTAGTTGTGCTCTTAAAAGCATTACTCTAAAGTAGTTTTTAATTTAATAAGACTAAAACTTGAGACCAAGGGCTTTTTAAAATAGGAAATAAGGGGGACATGCAGGAAACTACTGCTTTCCATAGCTTCTACCACCCCTTCTAAATAGTTTCATCCCCTGGACCCACCTCCCAGACATGGAAAGGAGCCTTGATTTAGATAATGCAATATGGGAATGTCTTTATCTATATATATACACACAGAGAGAGATATGTATATATGTATATATACACACATATGGGCTGGAGCGATAGCACAGTGGTAGGGTGTTTGCCTTGCATGCAGCCAACATGGCCAACCCGAGTTTGATTCCTCCGCCCCTCTCGGAGAGCCCAGCAAGCTACCAACAGTATCTCGCCTGCACAGCAGAGCCTGGCAAGCTCCCCATGACGTATTCGATATGCCAAACACAGTAAAAATAAAGTCTCCAATGGAGACGTTACTGGGCCCGCTTGAGCAAATCGACCAACAACGGGAGGGCTTTTACCTTTACCTCTGAGCACATTACTCTATTTTTCTCTCTTTTATCCTTTTGCTTAAGAAAAAAATGAAATCTATTTATACTTCACTGCTTCATCTGCCCGCTCCCGCCCCCCACCCCACATGTCCCCTGGCTGTCAATGGTGATGGATGAATGATTGAACAGTGGGTGAGGGGTAGGAACGTATCACAGGCTGGTAGGTAACCAGAGGCCATTTATTCAAGTCTCATAGTGTTAGTTATACAAATCTTAGTTATATGAAAATCATGAAGGGTTGGGGGTAGTAATCACACATAAGTGTGGTTGAAAATTATCATAACAATGAACAGACATAAAGACCTTCATTCAGGAGAAGTTCTTCTAGGGAATTTCCTCTAGGACAAAATCTCATCTGTTTGATCAGCACTCTAGATCACTAGTAGTAGATCTACCCAATGGCGGAATTCCATCTAAGTGTATATTGCTTTCTCCATTCTTTAGCCAGTATCTATTTAAATAATCATATAAGTTTACTTCTTATTAATATTTCTAGTCATTTTATATGAACACAGTAAGAGATATAAGCTCTTCTGGGATATCTCACTATATATCCCAGACTACAGTCCTCAGGCCAGGTTGGTCTTTCATAACCCCAGCAGGGTCCTTATTCAGTAACTTCTTTTGGGGTCATGGCAGAGTTTGAACCATGAATATGATCTTAGCTTACTATACTTATAATGGAACTTAGCCTGTCCTTTTAATGCCATGGTAGCTTGTGAAATGCCCTGACTACATCCAAATCCCTCTCTGTGACCCTATTTTTGGGGTGCAAGGAATAAAGGGCAACTGAGGCTTAAGTTTAGTAAATATCATGGATGCCCAGAAGTAAATATTATTTGAAGTCAATAGATCCCAAATTACAAATGCATAGCATTAACTGTCTTCCTGTGTTTATACAAACAGGACTTTACTCTAAAGTAAATTATTCATAGGACATAAAAGAGAGAGAAAAATATTATTGCATTTACATATACAAAATCCAGAACCCTCAGAATATTTGACCTACAGGTTACAGGGTCTGATTTGGGGATGTTAGTGGAGAGCCCAGCAAGCTACCGAGAGTATCTCATCTACTCGGCAAGCCTGGCAAGCTACTCGTGACATATTCGATATGCCAAAAACAGTAACAAGTTTGACAATGTTACTGGGCCCACTCGAGCAAATAAATGAACAACAGGAGGACAGTGACAGTGACAGTAATTAACAGATAGGGGATGAGAACACAAAGGAGAGGTTAAAGATGAACACCTACGATTAGGAGTGCCTGATGGATTTGGATTTGCCTCAGGAGAACTGTGATGGGTATAACTCAATAAATTTAACCTCCCTGCTGGAGGAACAAGGACAAACCAATGTGACTTCTTTAAAATGTTTAGAACTGTAACCCAACAAGATTTGTTTGAAAGCTATATAGTGGGACTGGAGAAACTCTGGCTCCTGCTACATAGCTGCTAACCACAACTTTATTAGTCCTAGCCTTCCTATAGGCCCTGGGATGACAGACAAGGATGTGGCCATCTCTCTCCTCTATACCTCACATAGGTCACCCATGAAGGCCACTAACTTCAATATTAACTGGGTTTTAGTGTTGTTTAAAACGATACATGTATTTGAGAACAGAGAGATATGTTTTGGGTAGGGCACACACCTTGCACATGAATGACACGGATTCAATCCCAGGAAATATATATGCCCAACTCAGCATGGACAAGAAAAATCCACGAGCACAGAGCCAAAAGTAAGCACAGAACACCATTGGGTGTAATCCAAAAATTAAAAAAAGGAAAAAGTAAATAAAACAAGATATATGTGTTGTAAGAGAATATGATGTCAATTTTATCTGATTGTGCTGCATATTACTATCTTACAAAAATATTCTTGCAGTTGAGGTAGGATGTTTAACTAATTTTTTTCATGCTTTTTTTGTATAAAAGGTTACACTGTTCTTCCCATTATTAACACGGATAGCTTAGGGTTACAGTATGAATTTGGGTTAATGTACATAATTAAATACTATAAATTTAGATAGTTATCTTTTTTCCAACCTAAATTTTGCATTAGGCATACTTGGAAAACCTGTAAAAAGGATTAAAGGTTGATCAAAAAGCCTCTGTACCTCTTGGAGAGCCTGGCAAGTTACCGAGAGTATCCCGCTTGCACGACAGAGCCTGGCAAATTACCTGTGGCATATTCAATATGCCCAAAACAGCAACAATAATGGGCCTCATTCCCCTGACCCTTAAAGAGCCTCCAATACAGC
>JAOXYA010000024.1:11408182-11423373 GCA_028565675.1 Sorex palustris
TTTATTTGGTGCTCCCTTCTCTATCTGAGCTGCCTTTTCCCCTAGCATGTGCGGCTGGCCTCTAAGCCATGGAGTAAACCTCCTGGTACCAATCTGGCTATTGTTGGGTGTTAGTCTCCTATTTGGTTACTTTATGCCTTTAATTTCTTTAAAGGATGAGGTTGGATTCAGATCACAGACCTGCAAGACCCATGACTGAGGCTGAGCAGAGAATTCCTAAGTGCTCAGGTCCCATTCCCTGAGATGCTTGATACTGAGAAAGAGACTCACCTGAAATGAACCCCCAAGTCAATCTCAGGACACAAAGGATTAAAAAACAAGCAAGCAAGCAAGCAAGCAAACAAACAAACAAACAAACAAAAACCAAACCCAATCACTCAAGGATGCCCTGAACTAGCAAACACTTTGTCATCAGCGGAGAAAAGAGGAAGAGGCAGGCCTCGGTGTGGAGGTCCTGGCGTCCCTGTCTGACCATCCGCTGGGCTGACTTCTGCACCTCCTGGGTGACCAGCCCCAGCCTGATGTTTCTGGAACAGGAATGCAAGTGAAAGTTCCCGCTTCTTGGACTGCTGTTGGGGATTAAGCAAAATCCCATAGAAATGCCAACTAAAGTCCTTACTGCGATCAAAAAAACCTCAGACACCGTGAATGACACTTTGATGTCATCACGCCACCACCATCATCACCAACACCCTCAGAGACGTTTTCTGCCAAGGACAAGGTCTGAGCTTCTGCTCCCGCCTCTGTCATTTCCGGGCCAGCACGACCTCAGACACGCTCCTGGGATCTCCCCGCGTGTCACCGTCCCTTCCATCAGGCCTTATCACAAACATGTGCTCGGTACTCATATGTCTTTCCTCCATCTCTTTTCTTCAATTCAAGTCTAAGCATTGGGGAACTTTAGTATCACTAAGACTATTTTTTTAAATCACATCACAAAAGAAAAATATATGCCAGCTAGTCACGTATTACATAATAATGGGCTCATTCAAGGGCTCATAAGACATAATATACTCTAATTTCCAATCTTGTTATATTTTGTTGTTATACTTTGTCTGTTGTGGTAATCAATGAGTATTCATGCGGAAAACAACACCCTTTCCCGGGTAGGTGGAGGCCTTCTTTCAATGACAGCATGGGAGGAAGACAGCATCTAGATCAGTGTGACTGAAAATAAATGAGTCACATATAAAATTAGAAAGTTTAGAGTAGCCACATTCAAAAATGCCGAAGGAACAGATTTAAAAAAAAAACTCTTTTTATTCTATCTACCTAAGACACGGTAACAACATAGTCTCCAATGGAGACGTTACTGGGCCCGCTCGAGCAAATCGATGATCAACGGGAGGGCCTTTTACCTTTTTACCTTTTACCTAAGACACGGAACGGTAACTTCAAGATGCTATCAGTATAAAAATCCTCTGCACATCTCCATTTAGAGTAACTGAACTGTGGGGCTCAGTTAACCCCAAGGAAAAGTGTCAGGTCATTCCACGCTTGATGTTTCTGCAGTTCAAGCACTCAGTCAAGCTCATCTTTGAAGTCAGGAATGAACCACAAAAGGAGGTCTAACACTTAGAAAGGTGAGCAAGGTCAATACAAAATTGGGAAAGAAATGACAATTTTGTAAGTGTTATAACTTAAAAAAAATTACAAATGAGCATGGCTGCTAAAATTCTATGGTATTTTCTTACTTCTTATCAACCCAAAAGGCACATTACACTTAAGGAGAAAGAAAAGTTACTTGTTTATCCTTAAGGGAGGGAACTGGAGGGAGAGAAGAGGAGAGAAAGAAAGAGTGAAGGAGGAGAGAGAGAAACCCCAATAGATTTCTAGAATAAAGGTCCAAAACAGAAGATCAGATACTATTTAATTGAACATATATGGCTAATGTTATTTATGTAAGACACTACTAATACAGAGTGTCATAAAGACACAAACAAAACTTTTAAGGAACTTAAGACTAATATTCTGGGAACACGGTGATAGCTTAGTAAAACAACTGCATTATAGGCACGAGACCCTGAGTTAGATCCCTGGTACTACGCTATATGCCAAGTATAATCCCAATAGCATTAGCTGATTGCTGATACCTCGACTAAGTGTGATCTCTGGAGCACAGTAATTAGGTGTATCTGAGCAACACAACTAATGTGTGGAATTCCAAGTCAACACAACAACAACAACGACAATAACCATAATGACAGTAACAAAAGGGATGAAAGGGGAAAAGTTATATTCCACCTAGGTTTCTTATGACAAATTGATTATCAGTTTCCCCTTCAGTGTTACTAAAAGCACATTTTACTTGAACGTTTAGAGGCTTAAGACACACGATTTACAGTTGGCTTTTACCTAGTTGACATAAATAAACTTGTTTAATTGGGATAACCACTTAAAGATAATGTGCAGTTCCTGGAGGCACAAAATTGCACCGTTTGAACTGCAACTGAACTCGAATACAGACAGAGTCCAAGGAAAGGTGACAGCTCCTTCCAACACTGGCCCAGAAACTCTCAAGTCAGGTTAGTCTCATCATGGCTCCCTTCAAGAAAAGGTAGTGAGGCTCTCTCTGTAGGAGTTGTGTCAGACTGCAAAATAGACCATGTGTCCTCACTGGGGCTGAACAAACAGCAAAACTCACACAACTTAGGAAGAAATGTGCTTCCCACGGCACTTACTCAGAAGGCAGCTTTCCTTGGGGGAGGAACAGGAAGAGTTCTCCTTCACAGTGGAAGATGGTTCTTTGCTGGATCTAAAATACTTTGACCAAATGGGTTCAAAGAGAGACACTGGCAAGTTTCTAGCAGGAAAGAGAACAGGGTCACGCCAGCAGCCAAGGTGTGATGGACAAATGCTCCCAGCTCTGCCCTTCACCATTAGTGAAAACTCCTACTTAAACGGAAACTTGATTTATTCCAAGAGGATTTCAATCAGAAATAGGCAGGACAAATCCATGGTTTGAAGAATATAAATGTATTTATCTATACCTTTGCATATTTAATCATCACAATTTTCACAAAAACATACAGATAATACCTTAATTTGTTGGGCAAACACAACGAGCAGAGTGTATTTCTTTAGTCATGTTACATTTACTTTTAATTACTAATCTGTGAAAAATTGTTTCTATTTTCCTTTAGATAAGAGGAAATGCTTTTTAGAAGTCCCCCAAATCACCACTTTGAAACCCCTCTCATTTTATTTATTATACTAAAGGTGCTCAGGATTCTTCTTTATACTC
The DNA here is from genome assembly GCA_028565675.1 of Sorex palustris. Lineage (NCBI taxonomy): Eukaryota > Metazoa > Chordata > Mammalia > Eulipotyphla > Soricidae > Sorex > Sorex palustris. The sequence goes on from JAOXYA010000024.1 coordinate 11,411,427, forward strand.
TCTGCTCAGGGATCACTCCTGGTGGACTTGAGAGACCATATGGGGTGACAGAGCTCAAACTTAGGCCGGCCACATATAAGGTAGGCACCCTACCTGCTATACTATTGCTCCAGCCCCACAACTTTGAAACTTGTTTTATTGGTGGGGGAGGGGTTGCCACATCTGGTAGCATTCAGGCACCACAGCTGGCTCTGTGCTCAGAGACCATGTGGTACTGGGGATTGATCCTGGGTGTCCCATATGCAAAGCAGGCACTCAGTCTGCATGCAGAGTTCTCTCTCCCGGCTAACCCCCCTCCAACTCTACACACTGAAACACACTTTATAGGCAAAGTGAAGAATCCATAGAGCAGAAAATTTCTCACTACTTTTCACTTTATTTGGATCACAGCCTGTGTGTACTCAGGGCTTATTCCTGGCTGTGCTCAGAGATCACTCGTGACTGTGTTTGGGGGAGTCGACCTGTGGCGTCAGGGCTCAAACCGTAACCCCAGTACGATCTCTCCAGTCCTATCTCACTAAAGGCTATTTGTAGCATTATCACGGAGGCAACATTTCCCCTTTTGCGTCACTTTAAAAAAAAAAAGATTGACTCTTCAGAAGGATCACTCCACAGCTTAGAAGCCAGCCTCAAATGCTGGGGGAAAAGGCAGCTCAGATAGAGAAGGGACCACCAAGTAAAGGGTGCTAGGAGGACCCGCTCGGGATGGGAGATGTGGGCTGAAAAAAAAGACTATAGACCGAACATGATGGCCACTTAATATTTCTATTGCAAACCACAAAACTCAAAGAGAGAGAGAGAGCAAGAGGGAATGTTCTGCTACAGAGATGGGGTAGGGTGGAGGACACGGGGTGGGGGTTGTGGGAGGGATGCTGGGACCACTGGTGGTGGGAAATGGGCACTGGTGGAGGGGTGGGTACTTGATCATTGTATGACTGAAATGTGAAATGCAAGCATGAGAGTTTGTAAGCCTGTAACTGCACCTCACAGTGATTCACTAATGAAAAAAAATAAAAAAAAATTTTTAAAAAAGGTCGACTCTTTAAAACATTATCTCACAGAGACAGTCCTCACTAAACAGGACTCTAGGTTCTCGGGGACTGCATCTTCGAGGTGTAACAGAAGCAGGTCCTTGAATAAAATGTCCCTTATTTCAGGAATGCTGGACTGGGGTAGCTCATCTGCATGCGAGAGTGGTGTCCCTGAAAGCAGCCCGCCTCAGTCGGGGACCTGCTGTCCTGTCCACTTTCAAACACACAGTTCTGAATTGCCGCAGGGTCACTGGAGCTGAGCCTGTCTTAATAAATGTCACTTTTCCAAGTAATTCAATAATGCTGATGATAAATTCCATATTGCTGACAAACCGGCTGCTTGCTGAAATAATTGGGTTTCTACCTTAACCTGTGACTTCTTTAATTCACTCAGTAAACATTTACTCAAAGTCTGCCCTTTGCCAGCCGCTGCAGGGTCCCGGGGGCTTCTAGGGCAGACCAGCAGCCTGGCCTTCTAGGTTCGCAGCGAGTTGGCCCATCCCTCCAACCTCTCCAGCCAGGCGGCCTTTTTTTTTAGTCAGCGTCACAGACCAACAGTGGGAGGATGGAGACCAGGGAACTCCTGCCTAGGCAGGCCTGGGTCTTAATGCTGGTGCTGCCTACCAGTGGCTGATGGACTCGAGCATCAAGATACGACCCTTACAGGTCTCAATGTCTTCAAGTGCTGGTGCCAGGGTAATCATTCATTCTGCAGGGTGACCACGGGAGTCTCATGAAATAATGGTGGCAAAGGGAAGGAAACTGGTCTTGAGAAACCCTCTCCGTGTCAACCCCCTTTCTCCAATTCCAATTAAAAACGTGTGGTTTTCTGTAATGGGTTGGGCCACACCTCACACCTGGAAATGTTCAGGGGTGATTTCGGGTGCTCAGGAGTTAGCCCTGGCAGTGCCAGGGATCTATGTGTATAAGTGGTGCCAGGGATTTGAACCAGGGCTGTGGGTAAGTAGGGCAACTGGCTTATGGCCTATACTATCTCTCCAATACTGGACACTATTTTTAAAGCAAAGAGATAGCCAAAGCTATGCATCATCAATGAACACTGAGTATATTCAATAGTCTGAAGTGACAGGATAAAAAATATAGACCAAACACCAGTTCCAAGCCCCTACCCATCTGTAGTACGTTAAGTCTCTCTGTAGTGATTCTTTTTGGGTCAACTGTTAGGTTACCACGAACTCTTCTTGCATGACAGCTTTAAAAACAGTCCCACCCCATCCAAAAGGGGAACAAAGAAGTCCTCTCTTAGGGAGATGTTGGCCCTTTCACCTGTATAAGATTTGCATTGGGAGAACTATAGCATTAGGAAGAAAGAAGCCAGCAGGCAATTACAGCAAGTGCAGGCGAATTCCATGTATTCATGCCAAGATGCAAATACCATTCTCCCTTCTGGAAAAAATTCTCTGTGTGTGTGTGTGTGTGTGTGTGTGTGTGTGTGTGTGTGTGTGTCCAATAATAGGGAGGCCAGGGAAACCACCACTCAGTGTCAAAGATACAAACAGCATAAAATGAGTTTTCTCCCAACTTCTCTTTGACCAGGCGCCTCATTCAAGTTTTTGGTAAATGTCTGGTTGCTTCCTTCTTCCCTTCCTACATCTGGTTCCCATCGGCCAACATCCTCCTGCAGGCCCAAGTTCCCTGTTTTGACTGCAGACATCACCCTGGTGACACGGCCACCCAGAGCATGGGCAGAAATGATGTTGTGGTTCTGTGGATTCTGTTCTCCTTCCCCCCCGTTTTCCTCCTCCTAATTTCTCGAAAGGGGTGTCAGGAATATTGAGACCAGTCCCTCTAAGTAGATGACTAATCTGGTCTCCTTGCAAAGTCCTTGGGAGCTGCTCCTAGAAGCAAATACACCCTCTGCCGCAGCCCAACCCCCATTTGCTCATACTTGGGGTACATCTGTGCCTCCACAATTAGGTGAGACGGCCCTTCACAGTGCAGGTAGCAGAGATTTCTAACAGGAGTTAGAAATCCTGCTCATTGGTCCCCACACATTCACAAAAGTGCATGGCACACGTAGGCCCACGGAGCCAGGGCAGGACCTTGTGCCTCTGAGATCCTTCAGGGAAATAAAAAGTGAGGCAGGATTAGAATCATAAAACCGAAGCTTCCTTTGCTTTAGCCTTCCATATGCTAATATGTCCTTCTGGAGCGTTCACACTCACCAAGGATGCTGTGAACTGCAGGGAAAATGTTTCTGTATTTTCATTTAGTTCAATTCAATAAACTGGATTACGCCTTGTGAGTCAGGTACTGCGAAACTACTAGAAAGGAAGTGGCGGCTAATGTGGAAGCCAGTCCAGGCCACCAAGGATGGAGCCACCACCAAGAGGCAGAGAAAGCTCCCCAAGGGAACTCCTGGGCCTTCCAGTAACTAAATGAGGTAAGGGGGGAGCTTGCGGTAGTGTGCAAGCTGCCTGTGTGTGAGGCCCTATTTCTGTGTGAGACTCTATTCCCTACAAGAGGTCCTATTCCCTACATGAGGCTCTATTCCCAACATAAGGCCTTATTCCCTATCTGAGGCTCTGTTCTCTAGAATATTCTCTAGGCCATATTCCCAGGTGTGAGGCCCCCTCCCTCCACCCCACCCCCAAATAAAGGAGCTACATGTCACAGCCTCCTCTACTAAAGAAGCAGTGTAAAGAATCATAAGGTTTCTTAGCACATGATACATTCCTATTTCTAAAATTCAGGATTAAATCTACCTGCATTTGCACTTTAAGAAAGAAAGGGATATTGGTTTCTCTTCTTTTCTCTTTGGTTTTTGGGTCACTTCCTGCAGTGCTCAGATTTTGCTTCCAGCTGTGCTCAGGGAACCAATCCATTTTCTGGGATCATACCTGGGGCCTCTGCAGGCAATGCATGAGCTCTAGCTCACTGAGTCATCTTCCCCTGACCCGGATCTTAGGTTAGGTAACTTATGTATGTCTAGAGATTGTTAGAAAATTATGAAGATGTTCTAGAATCATAACCCTTAAATCCTAACCCTTCCACCCCCAACCACTGGAGACATTTTTCTGACATCCCATATCAATTATAAATTATCATTACTTTAATTTCCTAATTTAGAGAATCAAACACCAAGTAGATTGCCCAAAGGAGCTAAACCCTGAAGAGTCACAGGGGAACAACAGACTAATATACCTGCTCACACAGGGGTCTTAATTATAATAAAAAAACAGGGAAGTGATTTATTCTTTAATAAAACCTTATTTTTCCCAAAATGTAGAATTTTACACCCAACTACATAAGGAGGAGCCAGTAAAAACCACTAGTGGGAAATTATTTTCATGATCAGAATTATTATACCTTGAAAGTCATAATCATAAAAAAAAATTAGCTATACTTATATAATTACATATTTCTTTTCAAAACATGTATCAAAGCTTGTCAATGGGGCCTTATTATTTAAGCTTACTGTATTGGTAGGGGACAGGGGGAGAATATTACATATATTCAAGTATGAGAATACATAACATGGTAAACTAAACTGTTTAAATTATCCCATTTTCTATCTTGACTGTAAATAACAATTTACCTAAATGGCTGAAAATAAATTTTTTCTATTTTGGCAAAATATCTTCACAATACACAGGGGGAAACAATTGTACATGCTGCTGGCTTTCAATAAGGCATACAAATCGTTGTATTTGAAATTATGAGTTCAAAAGACAACAGAGGCCTTAGGCAGAGTCCACCTTAAAACGTTTGCTCGAATGGTATCTCATCTGTGATTTAGAATACTTTTCTGGATAAACTTGGTAGAATCTTTCCCATGAAAAATTTCTCAGTCTCAGATTAAGTTATTAATTAATATTTTATTAATTATATATTAATACAGGCTGGAGCAATAGCACAGCAGGTAGGGTGTTTGCCTTGCACTTGGCTGACCCAGGTTCGATTCCTCTGTCCCAGCCCAGCAAGCTACTGAGAGTATCCCGCCTGCACAGTTGAGCCTGGCAAGCTCCCTGTGGCATATTCGATGATGCCAAAAACAGTAACAAGTCTCACAATTGAGACATTACTGGTGCCTGCTCAAGCAAACTGATGCACAATGGGAGAACAGTGCTACAGTGCTATGTATTAATACAAGTATATATACATGCAAAATTTATATGTAAAATATTAAATACAAGTAGTACCATACAACAAGCTAGTCGGTGGCGAACAGTTCCATCACTGGATTTCATTAGAACATGGTTCTAGAGAGACCAAATCTTTTACTCTCGACCACCCATGACATTCCCACAGGCATCACTTAGCTCTGCTTTAACCCATGGTCGCAAGTCACAGACTTTCAACCGTGGTTGGGCATTTTCTAGGCGCTGAGCAGAGAGGGTTAGAGTCTGTTGCTGGATCCTGAGAGTCAGACCCTGAAGGAAATGAAAAGCCTCCTTGAATAGGGCTGCTCTGTAAGCGCCACTAGCAAGGATGGCTGTGTGGGAGGAAGAAGCTTGCAGGGATTTCCTCCTGCCCCTGTCTGCTCTCCAATATGTGTCTGTGTCATCTTTAAATGGACAGGAAATATTTTAAATACAGAGACAGGCCACTGCTGGGGAAAATCTCAGAGCAAAGGCTCGCTATCGGGAGATGAACAGCTGATGGTTTTACAAGGCTACAGACATGTGAGTGGGAGTTTAGAAAAATCATATGCGTAGAAAGAGACTCACAGAGTACCGGAGAGACAATGCAGGGGTTACATCACTTACCTTGCAAGTGGCAGACCCCATTCTCTCCCCAGCACCCCATACAGTCCCACTGGGGGTCATTCCTGAGCACAGAGGCAAGAGTAGCCTCAAAACAACAGCAAGTGTGGCCCAAATATGCCCTCGACCCCCAAATAGCTATTCATGGACTGAAGTAGGGGATTTTTAGATCACTAAGAAGGAAAGAAGGGTGAGTTCTAGAACTTCCCATATGGCTTTCTTGTTATTTCCAGGTAAGAAACTGTGCACCTGTATGACAGCTGTTCCTATGAGTCCAGGAAAGAGAAGCAAGTTTGTGAGGGCAGCGGAAGTGGTCAGCCAGACCATGGGGTCCTCACCGACGTGTGTGTGTGTGTGTGTGTGTGTGTGTGTGTGTGTGTGTGTGTAGGAGAAGGAAGTGGGCGGAGGTCCTGGATGCCCAGAAGGGTAAACAGTTCTGCCTTGGTGCAGGGGTACCCTCTGGGTTTGGATAAACGTCGCAGGACCCCACTGCTATGTTTAGGATGATAAACATCATTCTCCCTACCCGCAAGGCAGGAAAACAAAAGTGGTTAATGGTTGTCAACCTGGGATTCAGGAGCTCTTGCAGAATTCTCTGCAGGAGAGGCAATGCCTCTGACTTAGAAAAACCTAAGCAAGTTGGTGAAATTGGAAAAAAAGAGGATTAAGGTGGGACCAAGAAAGAATGGCACCCACGGAGGAGGAGAGGCATTAATTAATTACCTTCTGGGCAAGCTGTGGTACAGTTCGTCCACACTTCACCTTGTTGATAGGCTCCTGGAGACAGATTCTAAATGACACTGTATAGAATGGAGCCGATGCTACAACAGGCTTATTGTTACAGCCCAGAATTAAATTCCTGGGGTGATGGGAGGATGTATTTCTGGTCACAAAGTATCACCAAACATCTAAATAAAGACTCTACACCTATTTAACGTGCTCAGCCTTAAATAGCCCTGTCCTTTCATTCACTCATCCACTTCCTAGCACTGTAGCTTCAGTGCAGGGTTTTGGGTTAAGAACCTATCCCAGTAGCTGAGGGGACTCACTGTGGGTCATGGTCCCTCGGCAGGACCCTTTCCCTTTCCCTCTCAGGTGTACCCATACCCACTCATGCAAATGGGGATGGTGAGACATCTGTGACCTCACAGACATATCTCTGAGAAAACCCACAACCCCGAGGAGACAGGGCAAACTCTGTAATCAATGGGACTCGGGCAGAACAAAATCCCTGAATGAAACTGTTCTTGGAGGACCTGGAGTTTGTCCACTTCAATAGGACAGAGACTCAGGGAATGAGTTCCACATGAAGGGACCTTCCAATCTTCATCCGGGCACTCAGCCAGGAAGCAAAGGTGGTCTCTGCTTCACACAGTTCTGGAGGGAAGAAATCAGTGACCAGAAAAGGCTTTTCCAAAACATGGCCCAGGCTACCACAGATTCTAACAGAACATAAAAGAGGATAAATTGGGCCGAAGGAAACCAAACATCTAGAAGCAGCTTTAAGGAGAGATATTGGGGCCGGAGCAATAGTACAGTGGGTAGGGTGTTTGCCTTGTACGCGGCCAACCTGGGTTCAATCGCCAGCATTCCATATGGTCCCCCAAGCACCGCCAGGAGTGATTCCTGAGTACAGAACCAGGAGTAACCCCTGGGCATTGATGGGTGTGACCCAAAAGCAAAAAAAAAAAAGAATTGTTACCACACACCTGAGGTGAACACACCACCAGCAGTTGAGTCCAAATGTCTATGACAGGAAAGTCACCTGGGGCGAGACCCAGGGTAGTGCATCTGTTCGTGGCCTCAAAATGAAGCAAAAGTTCTCACTGCGACTCATTTTCAGAAACTGGATTCCACAGTGATTCATCACGGGGTGCCTGCAGAAAAGCGCCACGAAATAAAGTCGATGGCAATTACTTTTCTGCCCAGGAAAGAGAAACCCAGAGAAGTGAAAGTTAATTAAATCAGCCTTCAAGTACAGCGGTCTCCGGCCCCATGGCAAACAAAATATAAATCCTCCAGGAAATGTACCTCACTTTTGAACCAAGTAACCCAAACCACGGAAAACGTCACCACTGCTTTGCATTTTATTTTTATCTTTCCCTCTCCCTTGTGGTCATGATTGCAGATGTCCGAGACTCACACACGTGCCTGACTTGGCACACTTACGAGTGCCCGAGACAGCAACGTGGAGAAGTCCTACAATCTCTGGGACTGAAATTGGAACTTGATACAAGGCAGGTATTCTGTCACTGGGTCACGTCCCCAGGCCCTTCATTACTGTTTGAAACTCCTTCTGATGTCCCACTAATTACTTACTTGTCAGAGAGGGTGACAAATGAAAATGGAGTCCCAATTTTACTTTTGTATTTCAGGACAAAGTTGTACTTTTGGGACATCTGTTGGTTTTATTTATTTTTCTCCTCAAGACTTCATGTCACCGAGGAACAGAGAAATGGTACAGAGATTGAGGCACCTGTGCATAGCAGCCAACCCTGGTTCAATCACTGGCATCATCTCTGATCCCCAGAGCACCACCAGGAGTGATCCCTGAGCATTGCCAGGTGTGGCCCCCAAATGAAAACAAAAACCAAAAAAAAAAAAAAAACCTTCACTGAAGGAAGTTAAAGCAGAAGAACACCGTGGGCTTATCTCTCATTTCTGCTACTTGATCAACGTATTCCGGATATTTTATTATTTCAAGAAACTGATTTCCAGCAAAGACCTATGCCAACAACTTCAGTCAAAGTGATCTGACGGACTCTATTTTTTCAAAGTGGATGTTCAATTAAAATTAAACTGCAAATGGGGTTCATGTCTGCAAATGACCCAGGGTGATGGAGGTGAACGAGTTAGGGTGAAGGGCAGGTGTGGAGGTGGTAGAAAAGTAAAAATAAGAATTAAAAGAGGGTGGGGGGCTGGAGCGATAGTACAGTGGGTATGGCGTTTGCCTTGTACGAGGCCAACCCGGTTTCGATTCCCAGCATCCTATATGGTCCCCTGAGCACTGCCAGGAGTAGTTTCTGAGTGCAAAGCCAGGAGCAGGCCCTGTGCATCGCGGGTGTGACCCCAAAAGCCTAAAAACAAACAAACAAAAGAATTAAACAGGGGCCCAGGGAGAGGGCACAGGGGTTAGGGCCACGCACACAGGCCATCTTGGTTTGATCCTTAGCACTATGTGGCCCCCAAGCAGCACAGCTGGGTGCAGTCCTAGGCCCTGAGGACTGTCCAGGAGACCCCTGTCACTGCAGGGCATAAGCCCCTGGCCATCACACTGCACTGGAGGCCTATTGGCTGCGAATCTTCAGGAGGACTCCCCAGACCCTCTGATCACCACTTGGGAGCCCTCCTGCCCCCCCATCCCCCAAAGGATGGGAAGAAACAAGAGGTCATGCCTTGGATCTGAGACTTTTAGTCACAAAATCTGATGATGTGTAAGTCACATCACTTCAAAGTCACCTGGAGACTTTGATATGATGAGCGCAAATTAAAATCAGGGTCGCCTCTGATTTCACAAGGGTCTGGAGGCCTAACACCTGAGAGAAAATAAGGCCCAAACCGAAAACCAAATGGCTGATGCTGTGAAAGCATAATCACCCCATCCCGAGCCAGACTTCATTATGGCTCGAGTCTTCTGTTCTGGACCATAATTCTCTCCGGGCATGTATCTGCATCAGCTGAAAGTTCTCACAGAACAGCAAGGGCGGATGGCAAGCAAATTATACAGGAGTTTTCCTGTGCTTTGGCCAGGGGCAAGATTTGCTTTCTTCTCTGCCAACGCAACTTCCTAACGTGAAAAGAGGCATTTTCAATAAGTTTCCAACATTTAAATTTGTTGCTAGGATTCTATTGACACAATGTCGCCTGGCATGGGAGGGTGCCAAGGCTTCTCCGGCAGGGAAAATAAGGAGCCTGTAATGATGTCCTTACAGCATTCTGTCCCCCAGCCACCAGTGCCCCCAAATCAGCACGTCCTCCCCGGCCCATTTTGGGTGACCCTGATCTCACAGAACTGCAGAGGAAGGCCCTCGCAGGGCAGGCCCCTACCTCCCCTTTTTTTTTCAATGTCCATCAAATGTTTCCCCTTCTCTGTCTCTCATCCACTAGCCCATGAGTCCCTGAGGGACAGCTTATGGACAGTCATAGATAAAAAGAAAGTTCCAGATTGTCATCCACACCCCCGGGGGATGGGGGTAGGGGGAAATAATCTTTAAGCAATTGGTGAATTGATGAAAATGAGGCCCAAGAATAATAACCACACATGATTTTTAAATTTCTCTTATGGTTGGTTGTTCATTTTGTATCTTTAAATGAGTGTGTGTGTGTGTGTGTGTGTGTGTGTCTGTGTGTGTACACTGTCCTCTTAGCAATAATAGAAGGGGCAGAATCTTCATTTCTTCTTGTCTACTGTCTGATTACATTCCAAATACAAAGGGGGAAAAAAAAAACTAAACAAAACAATGTTTGAGGCTGTTGGAAGACTGGATGGAAGTTGCTAATAAGGCAGTAGCTGACCTGATTCCTCACAGGGCCTCTAACACAATGCAAAGGCTGCCTGCGGAGCCTCCAGGGAGCCCCAGGTCATTAACACCTACAAAGTGCTCTGGGCTGGTGGAATTCAAAAGGCAGGGGAGGCCCAGCCCCAGCCCTTGAAAGCTTTCAATGCAGTGGGCAAAGAACAAGCTCATCAGTATGAGAGAGGCTCAGGCAAGGGCTCTGGGGGCTTGGGGTCAGGGAGGGTGAGGGTTCCCAGAAGCCGGTGTGAGCTCACCGGCTATGGGATGCTGACCTGGATGGGGAAAAGTGAAAGTGACAGCCAGAAAGGCTATTTCAAATCAAAGGAAGATCATGAAGAGTAGGGCTGGGTGCAGGCGGTAGGAAGGGACAGAGTAAAGGCCAGAAGGTAAACTGAGGCACACCACAGGAAATAAAAGAACTAAAGAATAAGAGTTTAGATATTTATTATAGGATCTATGGGCTTTGAAATTAGTCTTCTCTATGGGAATTTGGTGGTTGGCGGGGAGGGTGTCATGGTATAAGTGATGAGAAATAGTCCTCTCAACAAATATATAATGACTACACCATAGTTTAAGCGTGGACAATATCCATACGTCACATATGAATAATGTAGGAGACTCAGTAGCAAGATACTAGGCAATGCAGCTCTGTGTGAGCACAGAGACTTCCAGTGGCACAGAGGGCCCCAGTTGAAGACCAGGGCTCTGAGATTCTGGCCAGTACTCCAAGAGTAACTTTGTAGAAAGTAGTGTTCTGAGATACAGCCCCTACCCTCCACCCCCAATACAAACACTACATCCTAGTGTGGACCAATATAAGACTCTAACGATCAAAATATAACTAGCACTATAGCACTGTCCTCCCGTTGTTCATCCATTTGCTCGAGCAGGCCCAGTAACGTCTCCACTGTGAGACTTGTTGTTACTGTGTGGCATATCAAGGGGAGCTTGCAAGGCTTTGCCGTGAGGGCGAGATACTGTCGGTAGCTTGCTGGGGTCTCCGAGAGGGGCAGAGGAATCGACCTCGGGTCGGCCAGGCCAGCCACATGCAAGGCAAACGCCCTACCCGCTGTGCTAACGCTCCAGCCCATATAACTAGAGACTCAAATATAAATTTAAATATATATAATATAAATAAATATAAATATGGATGGCACTCCACTCCATTCACTTCCCTATCCTCCTCCCTCACTCTTCCTCCTCTCGCTCTTCCTCTCACAACACACACACACACACACACACACACACACACACACACATATATAGTCCTAATGACTTTTCTTTGTTTACAAGGTAACAATCCCCCATAAGCAAGCACAGTGGCATTGGCCATTTTCTGTGCCCACCCAGTGAAGCTCCTGGGTAGAACTATTGGGCCAACCATGAGTTTAAATTGTGAGTTATTTTTTAAAGGTGATTAACATTTCTAATCAGATTAGCCCTCCATGATGCCCTGGGCTTAAGGCAATCGGTTTAAGGTCTTAAAGGCAAAGAACTGAGGTGTCCTGAGAAGACACTCAGCCTCGGGAAGGCGGCACTGACACCTGCCGAGACTCAAGAAGCACCGGATGGAGGGTGGGAGGGATACTGGGATTCGTGGTGGTGGAAAATGGGCACTGGTGGAGGGATGGGTACTCGAACATTGTATAATTGAAACCCAAGCACAAAAATT
>JAOXYA010000024.1:11446874-11457921 GCA_028565675.1 Sorex palustris
CTCCTCCTCCTCCTCCTCCTCCTCCTCCTCCTCCTCCTCCTCCTCCTCCTCCTCCTCCTTCTCCTCGCCGCCTCCCGCCGCCGCCGCCGCCTCGGCCGCTTCTTCCGCTTTTTTTTTTCTTCTTCTTCTTTTTTAATTTAGCGGTGCTGCTTGGCTCGGAGCTCGCCCGGCGCGCGGGGAAAGTCCTGGCGGCTGCAGAAGGCTCGGAAGGTTCCTGCAGGGGAGAGGAGAGAGAGAGAGACCCCAGTGAGCGCGCGGCGGCGGCGGCGTTGGGGCCCCGGCTCTCCCCCCACACCCCCCCCCAACCCCGGGCACCTGGGGCAGGAAAACACGCCCAGACACACGCGCCGCGGCGGGCGCCAAAAATAACCCCAACGCGCGGCCCGCCGCCCACCCCGGAGCTCACGGGACCCCCCCCACCCCCACCCCCGACTCGAGCGCACCCTGCCCGGGGTGAGTGGCGGCGGGGGGCGGGGGGCGGGTGGAGACCCGAGCACCCCGGCGCGCGGGAGCCCCGCGCCCACCTCGGGCTCCCGGCGCCCCGACGCGCACCGGCCACGCGGAGGCGCCACCCCAGGGTGTCTCGGCCCCGGGCGGACGGGAGGCGACGGCGGCGGGGACTCTCGAGACCCAACTCCCTGGGGACGATCGCTTGGCCCGGCCACCACCGCCCCCCCCCGTCAGGTCCACCCTCCTCCCCACCCCCGGGGGGGGGGAAGCAAGGGGCTGCTGGTCCACCCTCTTCCCCAGGGGTCCACGGGAGGAAAAGACCCCCCCGGGGTGCAAGGAGTTGCTGGTCCACTCTCTTCCCTCGGGGTCCACCCAGGGATGCGCAGAGGAAGAGCCCCCGCCCTAGGGTGCAGGGGGCTGCTGGTCCACCCTCTTCCCCCCGGGTCCACGCAGGGATACGCGGAGAAAAGACCCTCCCCCCGGGGGTGCAGGGGTTACTGGTCCACCCTCTTCCTTCGGGGTCCACCCAAGGATGCGCGGAGGAAGAGCCCCCCCCAGGGGAGCAGGGGGCTGCTGGTTCACCCTCTTCCCCCGGGGTCCACCCAGGGATGCGCGGAGGAAGAGCCCCCCCCCCGCACCCCGGGGAGCAGGGGCTGCTGAGCTTTACGCCGCTGGGGGCGGCCGTGGGGGGCAGGGGGCATCTCCAGAACTGGGGCTTGGAAAGTCCACGCACCCCCACACCCCCGCCCGCGGCCACCTCCTCCGGCCTCCGCGCTGCCCCCTACCGGCCGCGGGGACCTCCCCGGCCGCCCCCCTCTCTGGACCCACCGCCCGCTGTCCCCCGCCGTCGCGGCGGCGGCTACCACCGAGGCCAGCTCGTTGGGCTGCAGGAGCCTCTCCTCTGGGCGACTGGTGGAGCCTTGGTGGCCGCAGGCAGCACCCCCGCTCCCCGCTTCCCCAGGCCGCAGCAAGTGCGAGTTAGTGACCGGCGGCCCGAGGGAATAGTGATCGCTCAGGCCGCCGGCCCCCGCTGAGCCAAGGGGATCGGGCGGGGGGGGGGGGTGCTTGGCCTCAGCAACTCTCCTCCCCACCCGCCCCGCGCGCGGAACTCAGTCTCCTCCCAGCCTGCTGGGGAAAAGGCCACCCGGACGTGCCTCTCTGGGCTTCCCCCGTGGCTCGGTCCCGTTTCACATACAAAAAAAAAAAAAAAGCACCCAAATTGTTGCCTTGGGTTCCTGAACTGAAAATTGATGCAACTGGTTGCAAAGATGCTGCTGCTGGGGCCGGAGAGGCGAGGAGCGTGGCTGAGCCCAGTCACTGCCCACGGAGCCCTCCAGGGATTTATCCTCGAGCGTCCCTCCCTCCTTCTAGATCCCGCCGCAAGCCCCGCCCTAGGTCAGGCTCATCTTTGCGGGAGCATCCTAATGGAATCAATCAACAACCCCCTCCCCCCAGGTTTCCTTGCTGGTCTCTCCTGGCCATCCTGCTCCTTCTCCACCCTCTTCCCACCTCCCCTAAGTCTGCCCTGGATCTCCAACACTCGAGCCAGACCCTTCGGCGTGGTACCCTAGGCCCGACTCAGCGCAGCGGCTTCACTTCACAGAGCCCTGCATCGCTCTGCAGGACTCAGCCCCTCGCCCTTCTCCCAACACCTCAGCTCCAGTTTCCTGTTCCAGGAAGGCGCTTCCCAGGGGGCGGGAAGGAGAAACTGACAGTCCGCTGGGACATGAACCTAACGCCCTTGTTTTCATTAGCCTGATGTTGTAGCAAATTGCCAAGCAGCCTGAGAGGAAGGTTTAAGTCCGTATCCATCTGCGTCTTGCCTCTAAACTTCAAGTAGCTTCAGTTTATTCTTGGGGCCTTTTTGATACCGTCTAGAGTCCAGTTCCTGTGACCCATTAGTCATGCTTTGATTCCTCTCTTGCCAACCTGGGCCCACATGCAAACGCATATTTTCACAATCACAGATGACAATGTTTAATGCATTATTCTATCCTGTTCCCTGCTTTCCTTTCTTTGGTTCTGTTTTTTGGCTCACAAATGCGTATAGGTGTGTTGAAATTTACAGTCAGAGCATTCCCATCAGGTTCTTAAACTGTGTTGGATAGTGGTAGTCGTCTGAGAGTTTGCTGGGGGGGGGGGGGAGAGGGAGAGTGCTGCTCCTTTATTAATAAAGTTCTCTCTTGTGTATTTTGGATAAACACCTGGAGAGATCACTACCCTTTCCTGCATTGACCAATCACTAGCAGATTGCAGTGAGAGCCAAATCCCCCCTGATTCCTGCAGTGGATTTCATTCAGAGAGTGGGGACTTGGAGGGTTTGAACCTTACAGGATGCTTTTTATAAAGCCACCATCTAATTCTCCTAATGCTCTCCCAAATGAGCACCTATCCATCTCACTCTGAACTCCCAACAGGTCAAACCAGGGTGCCTTCGTTGAAATAGACTTGGCATTTAAATTAAAACAGTTCCCAAAGCATCTTGGCAGACCTGTAGCTAAGGATGCCAGAAGTGCAGGGTCTGTGCCAGTTTCCTTTTGATCCTGTAAATGCCTGTCTCCGACAAGCCACAGGACCCACGCCTGCTGATGTTATAGCTGCATTTCTTCATCACAGAAGAGCCAGCCTGTGGGTACCATTTCTCCAACATGGGCACGGGGAAGCAGCATGCTTCTAAGACATGTGCAATCCTTGGCTTCCAGCAGGCTTGTTAATAGTTTAAACTCAGATTTCTTTTTTCATCACCAACAGCATAGTAAGCAATTGTTTTTCCTTTCTGCTTGCGTCTGCAGTTACTAAGTGATTGCTCTCCATTTCTTCTATTTCGTGAGCCATGTTATTGAAGAAATTGTAAATATTTTGCCAAAATTCTTCTTGAAGTGTTTTCATGGCATTGTAAAATTCATAGAAGTTCCAGGGAGAAAGAGTCGGTTCCTCAGCAGATACTAATAGTTCCTGAAGACTAATTTTCAGAACTGGGCACGAAAAGATAAGGCCTTAATAAAATGCTCATTCTGGATGACTCCACGATGCTTATGTCAAATTATTACATCTATATGTTATATCAGTTGAATTTTGATTGCTTGCTTCATTTTTAACGACTTTAGCTACCCATATGATAGTAGTAGCTTATCTTGCCAGCAATTCACAGCCATATCTCTTTTCAATTTCTTCCTGCTTCAGACCATCTCAGCTTTTAATCATTGTTGTCACCCTTCACCAAACTGTCTTCTACTTGTTTCTGTCTTTAATCCAATGCCTAGAACATGAGCTCCTCGGGGCTCACTGGTCCGTAATAGCCTTCTCTTAGCCTCCCAAAATAACCCTGACGCTGTTTACTGACTCCTTGGCGTCATTTATACCCTTGTAGGTTATGAATTCATATCTTGTTTCCACTTCGCAGGCTCTAGCATTACAACCCTTGCCACTTTTCTGACTCACTAAGCACTTGGCCTTCAGATTATTTTTCCTCAATATATTATGACAATACTCACTTCCCAAATCTCAATCTCACTTTATTTCCTGCATTTTCTCAAAAGATGCAGTTCAGTCTCTGAGCCAGCTTCCCATAGGCTAATGTGAGAGCCAACTCGAGCAGGAAGTCAAAGACAGAAATGAGTTAAGGAGACAGGCTCCTCGACCAATGTCCTGACCCATACTGGCAACTCATTAATTTCCTGAGTCCATCCAAGACGTTGACTGCCATCTATTTGTCTGCTCAAGTTTGAATTATACTTATTTTCTCATGATTCACACACACACACACACACACACACACAAATCTGTACAGGACTGGAAAGATGGCACAGGAGTTAAGGTGCATGCTTTGCATGTGGCCTACTAGAGTTAAACCTCCAACACCACATGGTCATGATAGCATCACCAGGGGCAGAGAGTGTGTGTGTTGAGTGTGGCCCTGGAAGCCCCTGAGCACATCAGGGATGGCCCAAGTCACCCCAGGAAACACAGGGGTGAGCAGTACCACACCCTTGGCCCCTACATCGAACCAATGGAAGGGGTGGTTAACAATGGTGGTTGTTAGTTTTGGCTGAATTGATAGTACAGTGGGAAAGGGGCCTGCCTTGCACATGGCTGACCCAGGTTCTATCCCCAGCATCCCATGTGGTCCGCTAAGCACTACCAAGAGTGATTCCTCAGTGCAGAGCCAGGAATAACCCCTAAGCTAACCGGGTGTGACCCCCCCAAAAAAAACAAAAGAGTGGTGGTGCTGGCACCCAGTCCTCCAGCATTACTGGGGAGCCCCCCACTCCCATCCCATCCACCCAAAAGTATAGCAAGCAACCTTCCTTCCTGGGCACCAATGAACAGGTTAGATCCACCGAAAAGTTTTTCATTCTCATATTCTTCCTCTCCCCTGACACTAAAGATCCTTCAGCAATTTTCCTTGGATCCATCTTCTGCAAGTGTTTGTGGCTGCCAAGAAGCCAGGTACTCAGGGAATTATTTGAGAGCGTTCCAGCTACTGAGGAACCACTGTGTGAATTCATTAAATTGTTCTCTGTGGCTATTGAGTTAGGTAGCACTTGTAAGGGATCTATTAATTATTGGGGACTTGATGTGATTATCCTATCAGCAAAATAACAATATGGTTCTCTCGAAAAATGTCTGTTGCTTGTCACACTCCTTTTGTTAACTGTTGGATATTTGACTGTGCTTCTACTAAGGAAGTGTTACAGGTGACACTGTATACTAAAATGCCTATAGGATCCAGGTTCGTGAGGTAACAAGTAAAACTGTAAGGAATTTCCATCATCCACTCATTTACAGTTTTTCAATAGCGATATATTGACATATCAAATAAAGAGGAATTTTTTTCCTGATTCATCTTCGAGGTTTTCCAATTTTCAAGAACTCTTAGAGACTTATATAAGAAATATTTCATTTCCCTCTTAACTTTTAGTAAGTTAATGTGACCCCCAAATCCAGCCATGACTTCTCCACACAGGAGGAGAAAAATCAAAGAGGCCCTGGATACTGAGTCCATATTTTGTCTGTTGTTAATTTTCTTTCTCAAAGAAACGTATGTTGTAGGGACAAGAAGATGGTTTCATGATTTTAAATGCTTGCCTGGTGAACAAAAAGTCCTAATGGATTGTGACTTGTGCTGAGGTGATCAGAATGGTTTGTGACCCCTTCTGAGAAAGGCCCAGAAGATGGTTCATTGGCCTAATGCTCAGGGCAAGCCCGAGACTATGAGCTTAGTTCCCCAGTGCCACCATACCTGACCACCTCACAGTCTGAGTCTACGGCCATACCACCCTGAACGCACCCGATCTCGTCTGAGGCTCCCAGTGAAGAAAAATAATTAAAAAAAAATACAGACATTTTCACTCTTCCTCCGTCCCATATCTTCTTACCTCACCCATCATCCAAGCTAATCCCAATTAAGAAACCAGTCATAAACACGTGTGTGTGATCACTGGACTCTTCCATTCTATTTAGTTGTTCTTTGGGGCCATCTTGCAGTTGATAGGAGAATATTTCCCAAAGAGTTGGCCAATCCCAAAGTCAGTTATGTGCAGACAAGCATCAAGGCTGGTGAGTGAAGCCTTAGAACAAAGAGAAAGGAAATAATTTCCCCTTCTGGGCCTCCGGGTCTCAAACTCTCTGTAAGTGTCCCAGAGCCTGGGGTTTCTAGTAATGGCAGCTCTTCCTTTAAGAGATCCTGAGGAGGAATAGAGGGTCATCAGGATCTCTGATGGAAAGAGCTTCATGTGACTGTGTCTATAGTCTCTAAGTCCAGGGGCAAAAGGCAGTCCATTTGATCTCGCTGTTCTTTCCACTGCAGTTATGGTAATAGGGCTATACTACTATTTTAACATTTTTGCTTACAGTGTACATAATTCTTGCCCCTCCACTACCACCCGAGTGCCTAAGCAGTGACACCACTAACCAGATGTCACATGGAGGTCCACCTTCAATGTAACCTCAGTTTGGTAGCCTGAGTCCAAGGTGGCTTTGGTCACTAGATACTGTCCATTCCCTTACTTGGATTTTCTACAGACCCCAGTGAGAGAACTCACCCCATATTGGTATTTCTCCTCAGACTGATATTTGTCTAAAACCTGTGTGGCCAAGTTGTTTGTCGTGGGGTCGTTCAACCAAGCTGTTGGGAGAGAGGCAATAGATAGTTGAGCTCTTAGCTATCCCCTGGCAGATCAAAGGGAAGGATGGTCTGTGAAAGAAAGAAGAGCCCCTTCCCATATCCCAATAGACAGTGTGAGGGCTGCAGCAACCATCTGTGAGATTCTGGGGGTGGGGACGGGGGAAACCAAAGCCTGAGGCAAAGGCGGGGGTGTCTCAGGGGACTTCTCTTTCCTTGGAAAACCTGGCAGAAGCAAAGAAGCTTCCCTCCTGCCTCCTCTCCCATCTTCCTCGTCTTTCTTTCTCCGTCTCTCTCTCCATTAGCTCCTTTCGCAGGTTCTAGGCGGGTCTTCCTAAAGATTTTTCCATTACCTGCTGTCACTGGTTTTCTCCGCCTTCCATCAAAATTGCCTTCTCAAAGGTCATGGTTGACATCCTAATGAACGAATCTAATGACTACTTACTAGTCTTTGGCTTCCTTGGGTTTTGTGGAATGTTTGATGTTGCTATCATATCATTAAAACTTTCCCTTCCTCTGCTAAGATTCCTGGTCTGATTATACGGCTGGAACCTCAAATTTGACCTGACTGAGGTTTAATCCACTGACTTATGGGACCCACAGATCTTTGTCTGATGTAATCTATATTACTCATAACAACTCCCCACAGTTTAACCTAAGAACTAGGCAACTGCCTCATCCCTCACACCCCTTGTGTCAGCTAACTACGGAGAGCTAATGAGTGAACCACATAGAGTTCATGAAAAGTGAACCATGTGAAGACCATGTAAAGATCTAATGAGCCATGTAAAGACCGTGTAAAGTGAACCATGTAAAGATCATGTAAAGTCTCTCAAATCCATTACCACTCAGTTTAGAGTTTTCTTATCATACCTGACTGACATAATGTGATATGATATGATATATATGATATGATATTATATATGATATGATATGATATGCTGCAGCCTATCAGATCCCTCTCAGCCTAAACCTATTTCTCCAACCACGATTAGGATTGTTCTGGGGGCCTTCACTTCTCAGCCTGATTCGTGAGGTGACCCCATGGTGTCTCAGAGCATTGCTTTCTCCTCTGTTGGGCCAATGCCACTCAGTTAGCCTCTCTCTCAGTGAAGTCAATTAATTCAACAAGTCAGAGAGGGACTGCACATAGAATTCCCCTCTAAACTCTGCTACAGCTCCTTTGTAAGGACAACTTCATTCTCTTAGCAGACACAGAGAGCCCGCCATAGCCTAACCCACAGCCTCCCTTCTGGGTTCATCTCCTATCCAGGCGTCCTAAGGCTAGTCTCTTTGTCCAGCTTCTCCGCGCATTCCCACTCTCTGGGAGAGGTTTCGAATCCTGGTTTCCCTTTCTGCCCTGCTGGAGTAACTTCAAGGACTCCTTTGAAAAGGCACAGAGAGGCTTGAAGGACTGGAGCAAAAGTTCTATATGCAGGACACAACATGGTATGCCAACAGTACCCAGGAATGACCCTCATACTGAGAGTGACCCCAAGATAAAAGCAAAAATGAAGGACAAATGATTCCTTCTTTGCTAAGATGTTTTCAGCTCCAGAAGAAGATGAATATTCTGAAAACCCTTAGTACATCCCTCTACTCTACACCTCATTATATGATCTTTCTATTTTATTTAAAAATTTAAATTTTAATTATTTATTTGTAATTGAATCACAGTGAACCACACAGTTACAAAGTTGTTAATGATTGGGTTTCAGCCATATAATGTTCCAACATCCATCCATTTACCAGTGTGCATTTCCCACCACCAAGGTCCCCAGTTTTCCTCCTGCCCTCTGCCCCCTCTCCCCACCTCTGTGGCAGGCACTTTTCTTCTCTCTCTCTCTCTCTCTGTCTCTCTCTCTTTATCTCTCACTCTCACTCTCTCCCCCTTCTCTCCTTTTTGGGTGTGGTTTGCAATACAGATACTAAAAGGTTATCAGGTACATTCCTTTACCTTCTTTCAACATTCAGGTCCTGTTCAAAGTGATCATTTTCAACTATGATTGTCATACTGTTCTCTTCTCTATCCTAGCTGCCCTCCACCCTGCCACACACTTGTGGCAAGCTCCCAACCATTGACAAATCCTCCTAGCCCTTATTTTTCCTGGCCTTGTTTTTTTCATATCCCACAGACGAGTGCAGTAATTCTATGTCTGTCCTCTTCTGACTCATTTCACTTGGCATGATACTCTCCATGTCTATTCATTTATAGGCAAATTTCATGACTTTATTTTTCTTAACAGCTGCATAGTATTCCACTGTGTAGATGTACCATAGTTTCTTTATTCATTCATCTATTCTCAGGCACTCAGGTTGGAAACAACTCGAGTACCTCATTATTTGACCTTGTAATAATTTATCATGTATCTTCTCCTCATGGGTTTGAACTTCTCCAACTATAATTTACAAGTCTTTTTTCTTTAGTAAGTAATACCAATGTGAATAATAAAAGTCTCTCTCTCTATATATATATAGATATATCTTATATATAGATATATCTTATATATAGATAGATATCATATATATATATCTTTGAGGGAGGATTTTTGGCCCAGACCCTTTGGAAGCCAGGGCTTATTATTGGTTCTGTGCTCATTGCTGGCAGTGCTTTGGCGACCCTATGTTGTATCAGAAATTGAAACCAGGTTGGCTGCATGTAAGGCAAGAGCTTTAACCTCTGTACTATCTCTCGAGGGCTGGAGCGATAACACAGCGGGTAGGGCGTTTGCCTTGCATGCAGCCAACATGGCTGACCCGAGTTTGATTCCTCCACCCCTCTCGGAGAGCCTGGCAAGCTACCGAGAGCATCTCACGCTCACGGCAAAGCATGGCAAGCTATCTGTGATGTATTCGATATGCCAAACACAGTAACAACAAAGTCTCACAATGGAGACGTTACTGGACCTGCTCGAGAAAATCGATGAAACAACGGGAGGACAGTGACAGTGACAGTGACTATCCCTTGAGGCTTCACCTTTATTTTCTTAAATAGGTGCCACTCCAGCAATGCTCAGATGCTCAGCCCTGTGGTGTCAGAGAGGGTACCAAAGCTATACCATTAATGCTTGGGAGAGTCATGGGGTTCCAGAGACCCCACTCAGAGTTTCAAACATGCTGGCTATGTATTCTACTGACTTGTGTTATCTCCCCGGGATTTGCCCTGTGTCAGCCGAGGACCAGACATATAATTGATTCTCTATCACTGTTTATTAAAGTCTAAGTCTCCCAGTGCTGGAGACCCCTGGACTTCGCCCAGCAGTGCTCAGGGGTCCATGTGATGCCAGGCACGGTCGCTGATGCTTTGTGGGCATGCTATCTAGCCCTCTGTGCTCTCTCTCCAGCTTGCGGTACATTCTCATTTTAATAAATGAGACTTTCTAAAAGCCCTTTTATGTCTTATGTGCTTATGAAGTTCTTCCTTATTTCATAAAGTCTCTTTCCTTCAGATATGCAGAGTTTGTTTTACTTCTACTAGAAATAAATTCACGGAGCTAGCATATGTTCAATATAATAAACATTTGTGGGGAAAATGTGGTACTATAGAGAAAATTAATTGCGGTGGGGGGGAGTCTTTGGTAGGAAGGTGAGTTATATTTCCTTATGTATGTATTTTAATTAAAAATTTTAAAATAGTATAAAATACTAAAGAAGAAGCTTCTTAACATTTTGGCATGGCTCTGACAGGTAGCATCTAGTGAACAGGCCAGATCAAAACCCATCTCCCCCCTGCCTGGCACTCTGGCTGATTTCTTTCATATTTTATTAGAAATCCTCCTCCCTATTTGCAGTAGACGGCACCAGAGAGAAGAAATGGAATCTCTAAAAGGCTCCTGTTAAAATGTACAAATGCCCTAGTATAAGGAAGTTTCTCTAGACAGCTCCCACATAAAGTACATTAGAAAAAATTAGCCAAATGTCATCTTATCCTTTGCAGCAGAGACTTATGGAGGCCAGGTGAGAGAGTCAACACAGGATGATGAAATTACTCAAAAGGGGTCGGGGGAGAGTGGAAGGAAGCCCAGAAAACTACCTCCCTCCTGCACACCCCACACCCACTGCAAGCAAAACAAACAAAAAACCTAGAAAGGGGACTAGGGGCAAGAGAAGAAAGATGGGAAACCGCATGCTGTAACTCTAGAATGCAGCTGGATGTCTGCTGGGAAGAGAGATTTCTCCCCGCTGAGGATGTGAATCAGTGGTAAAGCACTGGGTTTGAGTGCTTGGGTCTCTTTGTCTCTCTCTGTCTCTCTGTGTCTCTCTGTGTTTCTCTGTTTCTGTCTCTGTCTGTCTCTCTCTGAGTAACATCTCAGAGGGTCTTTTTAAAAAAATTTTTATCAGTGAAACATCATGAGGTACAGTTGTAGACTTACAAATTTTTGTCTTGGGTTTCAGTTATACAATGATCAAGTACCCACCCCTCCACTAGTACCCATTCTCCACCACCACTAATCCCAGTATCCCTCCCACCCC
>JAOXYA010000024.1:11606837-11617094 GCA_028565675.1 Sorex palustris
ACTTCCGCTTCCACTCATGTCCTGTCTACTCACTTGCACTTCGACTCATGCCTGCCTACTCTATTCTGGGTGAATCAAGCCCTCCCGCTCATATCCGCCTCTGCATGGCACAAACTTTCCTCCCGGGACGGAGCACGCTGTCTCGGGGAGCCCGCGCCTTGGCGAACCCCCCAACGGTAGGTCGGTGGGTGGGTGCGCGGAGGGACGCGGGGGGTCGGCGGGCACGGTCCGTGGTGTGTGTGTGTGTTGGAAGGGGGGGGCGTTGATTCGTGCATTGGGGCCCTGCGGACCCGGGCCTTGGAGGCCACGAGAGCGCGCGTGGGGGGCAGCCGGGGGTGTGCATCTACGCGCACCTGGCTTACTAGGCAGACCCCCCCCCAAAAAAAAAACCCCAATAACCCACTTCTCGGCCCTCGCCGACCCGGGTAGCCTGGGTCGGGGTTCGACCCTTGGAACTCTGCACTGCTGGGCCAACTTTTTTGGGGGAAAAAATTGCTCGCGCGCTCTGGAGGGGACACCCCCACCCCAGAATAGTGTCCTTAGGGCGCGGGCGTGGGGGTTGCATCTGGACACTGCAGGTTCCGGGAGCAGAGGGGGAGTTGAGAGGCTACAGGTGGGTCGGGGACGCGGCTGCGGGGAGCCCTGGGTGCAGAGGGGGCGGGCGCGGGCGCGGGGTCGGGGTTCCTGCAGGGCGCGGGCGCGCGGGGCCCGGGCTGGCGGCGGCGCTGCTGCTCCTCCTCGGCGTGCGCCCCGGGAGCCGGGCTGCATCCCCGCGGCTCCGAGGCCAGCTGGGTGGGAGCAGACCGAAGAGAGAGGGTCTGGCACGGAGCAGCCGCGGCTCCCTTTCCATTGGGGGGGGGGGGTGTGCTTTCGCCCAACCCGCCTGCCACTCCGCCCCTCTACCTCGCCCTAACCCACTTTCCGAGGCCCAAGGGAGACCCCCCGCTTCCTTCACGGATGGGGTCCGACAGGATGGCAGTGGCATCTATTTGCATCTATTTCAGGAAGCAGCCTTGTCAGGCAGGCACACCCCTCTCCCCTACCCCCCACCCTCACCCCACTGCCCTGCTCGGACTGGTGCCCTTCACCTAGTCTTGAGCCCCCCCCCGCCGTCTTGGGCAGGGACCACCGCGTGGAGGTCACAAGACGCTGGACCCTGCGCGCGCTCTCCTGCCCAGTGGGCTGCTAGGTGGTCCCCGAGAGGCACAGCGGTGTCAGTGAGTTCTGTTCCGTGGGGGCTTAAAAACCAACAACAACAAAAAAAAAGTAGTTTTTTAAAAAAAAGAAAAAAAGAAAAAAAGTCTGGCACATGTCCCTGCCTTCGAGTGGCTGCCCTGGTTTCCACGGCAGCCCCTTCGTGTAATTGGTACAGCTGTTTTCAGATGCTGCCTGGCAGGCGAGGAGTCTTCCAGCCCTGCCTGCCATCGTGTGTCATCTCAGGATAAGCGAGGCGCTGCCACTCTGCCAGGAAGGAAGGAGGGCGTCATGTGAGCGACCTCAGGGTCTGTGCAGAGGGCCTGCCCCTGCACCCCACGTGTCCCTCTGGCTGCTGAGACTCCGAATTGGTACCTCCGTTGCCCTGTGAAGTTCAAATGAGCCCAGATGTCACCAAACCTCAGAGAGGGTTAGTTAAGCAACCAGCTGTCGGGGCTCTTGGGTGTGTGTGTGCGCGCTAACCTCAGTGAAATCATTTTAACCTCACAAGAGCGTTGCATCCTCTTCTGCCTTCCGTGGGGTTTCTGACCGGCCTCAGCAATTCCAGCCCCAGCGCCTGGACGTCATTCTCTGCCTGTATCCGTCTGTCAAGTTGCTGGGCTGGTGTTTCTTTGTGTGTGTGTGTGTGTGTGTGTGTGTGTGTGCGCGCACGCGCGTTTGTTTTGACTGCCCGAATGGGGAGTCTTGAGGCCAATGGGAGTGGAGGGTGGTGCAGTTTAGCTAATAGATTGGGTACAGGAATTGAGAGAGAATAAATTGGGAGTACAAGTCAGTGAGTTCTTTTTTTTTTTCCCCTTTTCACCCCCCCTTCTCTCTTGAGCAGGAATTCTTGGCTTCCGTTCAAATCATTGCTTTGTCTGTAGGGAAACAGGCAGAAAATCTTTGGCATGAGTGATGTGAGTTCCTGTAAAGCTACTTGTGTTCTTCCACTCTTCACTTTTCAGCAGAATTGAAATTGCAAGCACCCATGGCTGGGTGTGCATGGATGTACTGCCAAATACCTAACTTGGTGAGGAAGGGGGCTCTGGGGGGGATTATCTTATTTTTCAGAACAGAAAAGTTTTATATATATATATTTTTTTATTAGTGAGACACAATGAAGCACAGTTGTAGATTTACAAATTTTGTGCTTGGGTTTCAATTATACAATGTTTAAATACCCATCCCTCCACCAGTGCCCATTTCCCACCACCACGGATCCCAGTATCCCTCCCACCCTCCATCCCCCCATCTCACCCTGCCTCTGTGACAGGGCATTCCCCTCTGTTCAGAACAGAAAAGTTTTAAGAACAGTCACCCTCCCGCTCGAAATAGCAACACCTAGAGTCTGTACTTGTGCCCTCTTGGCTTAATAACATCCGTGCACCATTCTCCCCTGTGTCAATCCAACTTGTTTCATGCATTTAAAAGTGAATTACAGGTCTGGGTCCATTTTAGCATATACTTTTTCAGTTAGGGTTTAATATATGATCATGATTGTCTTAAGGGGAGATTTATGTACATACAGTGAAATGCACAGAGCTGGAGCAGATCATTTGCATAATGTTTTGACAGCTGCACCTGTGTCACCCTAGTTATCTCTATCAAGTCAGAGACTATTACCAGAAAGTTCCTTCATCCCCTATTCTCAGACACTCCCTATTGCTCCCCCTCCCCCCTTAGAGTGGCAACCACTGCTTCCATGGTCGGCCCTCCTTGCTGACGTGTAAGCCTGTCCTTGAACTTCACAGGAGTAGAATTCTACACAATGGTGCGAGGCTTCCTTCAAACTCATCCATGTTGAACGCATCAGCAATTCTGTCTTCTTTTGTTGCTGAGCTGGATTCCAGGATATGTCTAGACCACGGTTTGTTTAGATATTTCCCTGCTGATCGACACGTGGGTTATTCCCAGTTTGGATGCAGGGAGGGGTACTGTGAATGAAGCCGCATGTTTGTGCATTGTCTTGGTAGGGACATCTGTTCTCCTTTCTCATGGGTAAAGAAATGCCTAGCAGTGGGATTGCTGGGTCAGAGAAGTGTTCGTGAACCTTTTAAGAAACAGCCAGCTCTCTGCCCACATGCTTGCATCATCATATGCTCCCACCAGCGAAACATATAGAATCTGGGGTTCCAGAAACTTACCACATACTTTTCTGCTTGCCAGTTCAAGAGCATGGATCCTCCAGTGATCTTCTGGGACCAGAGGGAACCCTGGGGCTGGAAGCACCTGGGTCAGCCTGGCGCGTGCTCTCCTAGGTGTGGGAACCGTGAGAAATCCCTGACTCTGGCAGTTAAGTGCGTTTGCACTTAAATTATTGCAGATGATCAGCCAAATATTTTATTTTTAGAGAAGGGAATTCCACAGGGGAATGTACCCGCGGTTGTGAAAGAAGATTGACTAAGTGCTTTCTTTGTAAAGAAAAATAACCCCAAGCCCCACAGAATTCCTCTAAACTCCTGGCTTCAGACCCTTTAGGGGGGGATTTCCGGCTCTTGGTCTGGTTGATGAGAACTTGGTGGAGAGTCTGTATGGATTTCACTGGTGTGGGAAGCTCCTTGTTGAAATGGGTCCTGTTTGCTTTGTGAGACAGATCTGCTTTGGCTTTCTGAAAGCGCCGAGAGCAGCTCTCCTGTCCGGGGGATCTGGAGTGTCAGTGAGAAACAGAATCTGTCAACGCTTCTCTGATTGACCTTGGTGACACAAATAGGCCTGTCCCCTAGTCCGTCCTCCCTCCTCTACTGGAGGCTTTTCTACTCCACCAGCCAGATCCTGTGCCTGCCACAAAGTGACACAAGATGCCCATTTGGGTGATGGGGTCCTTTGAGAGGTCGAGAGTGTGTCCAGATGTCAGGGGACTGAGATGTATTTTCCTAGAGGCCACTTTACCGGGGCATATGAAACAGGTTGAAGGAGTTTGGGCATTAGGAAAATTTTACCATCTATGAGGCTGGCATTTGGAGCAATTCCGTTCTTATTATATTACAGACTTTTATCATTGTTCCGAAAGAAATGCTTAGAGCTACACTGTTGGCCAGGTATTGTGAGGCACTTTCCCAGAAGTCTATGCATCTAATTCTCAGAAAGTTTCAATATGAAGGGTAGAAGGACACACTTGGTGCTGGGAACTGAACTGGAGTTGGAGACAGGCAGGACACACTATTCAACCCCTGTACTACTATCTCTTGGCCCCAGAAGAGCCCTCTTGCCATGTATACTTTAGGTGGGGGAAACTGCAGCCTCGCAAGGTTAATTCAGTGACCCTGAGTTCACAATGTCCTGCTTCCTAGACACAAAGGAGAGAGATGAGGTGGATCTAGTTTTGCAAATGCTGACTCTCTCTTTAAGTGCAGGCTTCCAAATACATAAAGCCCCTTGCACACTAGAAAGGTAAGCTGTGTATCAGAATCACGTTGCTGGAAATGACACCCCAAGAATCTCTTTTCTTAGTCTTCTTTCCTTATCCTTTTGGAGGTGGGCTGCTGCGGCCTGCAGAGAGGTCCCCAGATTGGTGACAATTGAAGGCAGCATTGGCTGATTATGATTGTCATTGAACGGTAGGAGAAGACTCCGCCAGCTGCTAGGTTTGAGTGGCTATCCCTGAGTTGTCCACTAATTTCGTGTGGCTATTTACATTTAAATGGTGATGAATTCAAATGAAATAAAATCTGAAATTCAGTTCCCCCTGATCTCCCCAACCACGTGTCAGGTGCGCCTTCGCTCCACGTGTGGCGTTCTGCCTACCGAATTGGACTGCACTTGTATTTCCATCGTCCCTGGAAGTTGTGTTTGAGAGCCTTCATTAGTAAGCATTTTGTCTTTTTTCCTTCTCTTCAAGAATTGGCAACACACTTGGCTTAGGCTTAGGTGATTTTTCACTGACGAAGAGAGAAATTGAGCGAGACATTTCCTTCATAGTTACATTTTAAAGGTGTGTGTGTGTGTGTGTGTGTGTGTTTGTGTGTGTGAGAGAGAGGGACAGAGAGAGCGATACAGAGAGAAATCTTTCATTTATATTCTGTTTCTGATATAAATTTGAGTTTGCCTTTTCTCCTGGGCACCCGCCCCCCCCCGCCCCCAAAGGGGCTCTCATTATTATCATTGCATATTTTATCAAGAGACTTTCTCTTCTGAAAAGGTCGGTTCAGAAGGCAAACGATGGCCACTGCTTGAGCCCGGTTAATTCCTGGCTTTCTAAGTAAGAATTTGGTTCGGCTGTTAAATATGCATTTGTGTGACTTACTCCCTACCTGGGCTGAATTCAGGAAGGGAAAAAATCACTCTCAGCAGGCCAGAACCAAAGAGCTAGAAAAATCAGGTCACATTCTATGTCTGATGGCTACCTGCCAAGGCTGAGACAGAGGAGACACCGTTTGGGGTACTCGAAGGCTTCCTTTGGGGGTTCTCCTGAGTCTGAATCTGGCCTGCTGCTGGAGTATGGGAGTGCAGGAAAGGGTGGGCGGCTTATGGATCTGGGTTGTACAGAACCATTGGGGAGGTGGGGGATGTCTGCACAGTGCTCCAGAAACCGAGGTCAGAGGTGAGGGCTGAGAGCCCTCCTGTCTCAGCAGGGAGTTCAGGCGCCAGAGTGGCAGGGTTGGCGTCAGCTGTGTCAGCCTGTTTGACGTTGACCCTGCCACAGGCTGCCTGCTGAGGGCCACTGGAGTTTCCCCTCTTACCAGGAGGAAGCCGGCTGTGGCTGCACGTCACTGACACTGATCTTCGACAACTGCCCCGAAAAATGTCCCAGTTGCTTCTCCCCGGGGCAGGTCCCTTGATTGCCAGCTTGGATTTTTTTTTTTTTTTTGCCAGAGGAGTTTTCAGTAGCTTTGTGGAGTGTGTGTGTGTGTGTGTGTGTGTGTGTGTGTGTGTCTGTCTGTCTGTCTGTCTGTCTGTTTGTCTATGTGTGTGTCTGTGTTGAAACCTTCAACTTTGTTTTTCACCCCAGGAAAGGCTTCCTGAAGAATCCTACAGGTTTTATGGTCTGGCTGCCAGATTCAGCCAATTTGGAGAAATTATTGTAATAGACCTTATCCATTCAAGTCACCTAAGAGGAGATTAGGGCTAAATCAGACTTTGTTTAATGAATGTGACCGCGTCACGGATGACCAAATTTTGGAAATAGAAAGTATGAGAAATCAGACTGTTTATTTAAACACTTCCTTATTTTAGAGACCTTTGGAATTTTTCCAGTGTCTTAGAATACATTTTAAGTTCCCTTTTCAGGAACTTTGAGGTAGCTCTGCCTGTAGGTAGATTAAAGGGGATCTTTATTTAACGGATAACAAGTAATACGATAATTAGGGATAATAACAACAGCCACTAATAATGATTAATATTCACATTACTTTTTTTAATGTGTCTGAGCTCTTTTAAAAATTAAATATTCAAGCTATTTAATTCTTACTTTATAAGTAGATCCTTCAGCCCTCTCTCTATATATACATATATACCCCATGCTGCTGTGAGATGAAGACGGGGACCTTGAAGGGACCGGCAGCTGTTCCCGAGGCCCCTTCTCACCCTTTGCCAGAAGTGAAGCGCCCTTCCTGTCTGTGGAGGTTGCTAGGGATAGGAATTAATCAGGCATAGATTTGGGGGTGGGCGTTGCGGGGGGAACGCTGTGGAGCTGGGAAGGAGACGGCAGCCTGGGAGACATTTGTTGTCACGCTGCTGAGCTTGGGGTGTTCCCACTGGCTCTGAGCCAGCTGCCCTCCCCGCACCTCCACCCAGGTGGACTTTTTCCTCCTGAAACAAGCACCCCCTCCCTCACCCCAGGTTCTCCCACTTGTCCTACTTCTTGGAAGGAAGGGCCCCTTCAGCACTCCCAGTTACTCTGGCCCTAAGTCTCTTCTGTCATTTCTGTCACCCTCCTATCCTCATGTCTTTTGCTGAACCACCAGCAAGTCCCTTTCCTTCCAGAACTTGATCTCCAGTGTACCCCTGAATTCCTGCTCATCTCGGCCTCTCCATTTCCATAGTCAGGCATGGCCAGAGGTGTCTCCTCTGGTCCCCAACCACTCTAGGGGCTCCCCTCTCGGAACAGCAGCGGGGACCTGACTGCAGCCCTTGGCCCTGCCCTTCTAGGAGACTTCTGGAAGATTCTAACCAGTTTGCTCCTGCTGTTTCCAGACTGTGATGTGATTATTTTTTTTTTGCTTTCTGGGTGACACCCAGTGATGCTCAGGGGTTACTCCTGACTCTACACTCAGGAATTACTCCTGGCGGTGCTTGGGGGGGCCATATGGGATGCTTGGAATCGAACCCAGGTCACCCATGTGCAAGGCAAACGCTCTACCCACTGTGCTATCGCTCCAGCCCTGGGATGTGATTATTCCCATCCCATGAGAGCCCCCTTTTATTTTCCAGGATTTTGCTTCACACCATCTCTCCCCCCCCCACTGCCTTATTTGTTTTTGTTGAACTTTCTTTAGTAATTGAACTTAATCTATTATTTTTTGTTTGTCATCTCTTCCTCTGCTCCTGAAGGGTAGGTAGGTGAGAGGCAGAGTTCTTATTTTTATTTATTTATTTATTTATTTATTTATTTATACTCCAGCATTCAGAACTGCCTTGTGAGTAATAAGTGCTCAGTAAAGGAGAAAGTGTTAGTTAATTTTTTAAAAAATCACCTTGGCTTGGCTGTGCTGCCCATTTTGGCTTCAATATTAGTATTTTGTGGAGGGGGTGGTGGGGAAGGGTAACTAGGGGACAACCCACATCCAGCACTGCTCAAGGCTTACTCTTGGCTCTGTTTTCCGAGATCACTCCTGGTGGTGCTCAGGTTTGATCCCAGCACTGTGTATGCTGGGATCAAACAGAGGTGTGGTATGTGGTATGAGCATGGCTAGCACCTTACCCATTGTACTATCTTTTTGGCCCCCAGCATCAGTCTTTAGTGTGAGTGACCTACATGTCGAGTGTGAATCTGCTTTGAGCACTGCAGCTCAGCCTCCAAATTTGAGCATGGGGGGATGGTGTGTATGTATGGATGTATGAGTGTGTGTGTGGGGGGGGTCTCATCTAATCAGCTGAAGAGGGCTAAAGAAGAAGGACTATTTCTCCCCTTTTAAAGAAAGAATTCTCTCTCCACTCCTCCACACCGACTTTCCCCTGGGTCAGCCTGCAGATTTCAGCCTTGCCTCACAGTCCTGTGGGCCAGTTCCTTAAATCAGCCGCTCAGCGACCCTCGCTCTGTTGAGTCTTTCTCTCCCACCCCACTTGGTGATTTTGTTTCTCTGGAGAATTGTAATACACCAAGAACAGAGGGTTAAGGGGGGAAGGTGGGAAGGTGAGGAGGTGGGCAGCTAGGAGGCTGGCAGCAGGTTTAACACATAAGTGCGAGCTCAGCTTCCTCAGACTCCACTCCTATGCAGGGGGCCTGAGGGGGATGGGGCAGGAGGAGGACGTCAATGTTGGGGTGAGGTTGGGGGCAGGGCTCCAGGCTCCCTGAGTTGCGCGGGGTTGTGGTTTGTGCCCTGTGAGCCTCTTGTACACTCTGCAGGGTCCCTGGATGAAAGAGCCAGGGAGGGGGAAACCAGGAGGATGGCCAGGCGTGGCCCACAGACACCGGAAATGGGAGGAGGCTTGTTGGGTGATACATTGAGTGCTCTTGACAGCACCTGCATCTGGAAGAGCCTGGAAGGTTCCAGGGGGGAAAAGTGGATAGAGGTGATTGAGCGTGCCTACTTGGGGCTGGAGAGAAGCCGGGCCAGGAGGCAGGTGGAGTGTTTGGGCCTGGAGCAGGAAAAGTGAGAGAGGAGAGGGGACAAGAGCATTTCTGCATTTCTGTCACTTTCGAGCTGATATAAACAGAACCATACATCAGAGGGGCCAAGACTCCCCAGACTCTGCAGGGCCCCTCAGCAAACTCTTAGGACTGGTGGGTCTCCTGGCGGGTGTCCTGTCCTTGGGAAGCTGGATTTGGGGTGGTGACTCTGAAAATCATGTGGGACAGGAAAGGCAGCTGATGGTGTCCAGCAAAAAAAAAAAAAAAAAAGTTCATAGTATGAAAACTTGGTCCTGGACATCCAAGACTCTGGTTTGGTGACTTAAGCATGACAGGAAGAGTTTTCCTTGCAGTTTATGGACTCCAAGTTTTTTTTCTCCAAGGACTACTGAGTTGCTTGGACATAGTTATGAAATTCTTTGAATTTGATCCCTCAGTCAACAGAGCCATAGGATTTGCTTTAAGAAAGGTCGGGGCCTTCTGTAAACGGATCGAGGTGCTAAGGGGTTCAGGTGCTGGGAAAGTCCCAGAACCATTTTGCATACACAGTTTTGGCATCACTTGTGGCTTGTAGAGAGGAGGTGCAGGGTAGAGGACAGGGGAGAAAGAGAAGCACGTGAGAGCGACCCTCTCGTGTCTTCAATGACAGATGTGAAACAAAAGCCAACGGAAGCATCTGCCGTCCCAAAGAAGGGCTCTGTCCTTATCCGTGAGTCAGAACTGGCTTACAGTGGAAATGATGTAAGCAAGGTGGCTCAAAGGAAAGTGGGGAGAGAAATGGAGGGTACAGGGTGTTTGAGAGATCTCCAGAGAGCCATGGAGGAGATCTACCGAGCTTCCGAAGAGCCAAGATACGGGGTGTGGAGTGGGGGTGGGGGACTGGGGGCTCAGTGGGGTTGCATTCTTCTGGACCTATGTTTCTCAAGTGAGGGCGGGATATCCCATGGGGTCACAGATAAAAATGGGGGAGCCATGGCATGCGACTAGGGCCACCTGGTACAACAGGGAAACCACAGGAAGGAAACCAGGCCAGAAGGGGATGACCGTGGAAGAAAGGTCGAAAAACTCTGTCCTAGACTATGGCCTTGCTTATGCAACTTCTGAGGAGGCCTGGGAATGTAGGTGAGAGCGGAGAGAAGTGGAAACAGGGAGGTTAGATTAGGGTTTTATTTCTTCACTTGATCACTTGACTCCCCGTTAATCGTCGATTTGCTCGAGCGGGCACCAGTAACGTCTCCATTTGTCCCTGTTGCGTGATAGTGTAGCCCAATGGCGTCTGTTCGCTCTAGGAACACGAAGAGCCTCAAACCGATCGTTCATGATCTTGATGAAGA
>JAOXYA010000024.1:11625061-11701392 GCA_028565675.1 Sorex palustris
GATACTCTCGGTAGCTTGCCGGGCTCTCTGAGAGGGGCGGAGGAATCGAACTCGGGTTGGCCATATTGGCTGCGTGCCAGGCAAATGCCCTACCGCTGTGCTATCGCTCCAGCCCAAAACAGTCACACAGCAACAAAATCACCTACTGAGGAATTTCACAGTCATAAAGTAACACATGGCCGTAGATTAATGCCTCCTAATTACTTCATGTCTTATTCAGGTGGTCATAGACAGTCAAGTTTTCTTCCTCTTCAACACACATTTTCTTCATTTGCAAATGAGAATTAAAAGGTTCAAGGCTTTATAAAATATGCATTTGTGATAATAGGTGAAAAATACCCAGCTTGCTACTTGGTATATAGCAGGTGCCAAATAAACAGTATCACGCTTAGGAAAATACAAAAATAAAGAGGGAAGGAGCGATAAACTATCTATGCTCTCCCCCAAAACACATTTATATTTGTTCTCAAGCATATACATGTACACATACATGTGTGTGCACATCACCCACACATACATGTACAGTCACAGGTGGGTACTTACAAAAACACAACACACATGCATCTATATATACATATACATTCATTAATACAGATACATGAATGTACATATTTATTTAAATACACACATAATCACATACATGTAAGCAGCTTTATTTATATCTGTGCAGACAGAAATGTATACACACGAATATACACACAATCACAGAATTCCTGAACAAATATGTATACACCGCATAGGCACACAGTGCAAATCACATGTACGACGCATGTGCATTTTGCACGCACACATCTCCCCAAAGACACATATACATATAGATGTGTGTGTGTGTATAGACACTCATACACACACACTCAACCCACTTAATGTAAGATAATAGGAAAGCCCAATACTGCCCCCAAATGCTAAGATAATCACACTATGGAAAATACTCTTTTCTTGCATGCATGCAACCGACCCAGGTTCTATTCCCAGTACCTCATCCACTCCCCCAAGCCCCACCAGGTATGATTCCTGAGTGAAGAGCCAGGAATAATCCCTGAATAGTTGCTTAAACCTCCTACCAAATAAGAAAAAGAAAAGCAGATATTCGCAGACATTTTAGAACTAAAATTCTCTGGTTTGGGGGGATGGACATCTCACTGAACAATTTTCCCCTGGGTTCACAATCTGGGAGCTATCATCAGAGGGACATCAGTGCAGAGAACACAAAGGGAAGAGGCAGAGATGTGGCTGTCAGCCGGGCTAAAGCCTCTCACTCCTACCCACCAGTCGGGGATAACAACGTGCAACCAGTTGAACACTCTGGCAGTCTCTCTTCCCTCCTTCCTGACTTTGTGTGCAAAGCCCCTTCATAAAATCTGGTAAGGTCAGTGTGATGATGGAACTTATTTTATGGAGGAAGAAACCAAGGTTCACTGAGGTAAAGAACATTTTTCAGGATCACACAACTCATAGATAGTGACATCCCGATTTAATGAAGAATTCTCTGTCTTAAGCCATGCCCTTAGCATAGTTGTGAAACTCTGGATCACCCCTATTTTTTGTCAATAAAACTTTATTGGTACACAGCCACTGTGTGTCCATGGAGATATCTATATATATATATAGATATATATAGATAGATAGATACCTATCTATCTATAGACTAGAGCTGCATTCTCATGGCAACAGCAGAGTGGAACAGTTACAACAGACACCACAGGGTGCACAAAGCCTAAAATGTTTCTTATTTGGCCCCTTATAGACAAAATGTGCAACCCTGCTCTTGACCATGGCAATGTTCAACTGGTCAAAGAGCCACAGGCTCCAGCAGACCATCTAAGACAAAAACAGAGGGGTCTGGGGTGAAAGAGAGGGTTAGAGGACCTGAAGGAGCAGGGGATGCAACCAGGGTCCTACACACATGCAAGGAAAGCACTCTATCCCTGCACCAAGTCTCAAGGGCAAATAGATTTGTTTAGTTTTATTTGGACCAGGGCCTGCAGCAGGCAGTGCTGGGAAGGGTAATACAGTGTTGGAGATCAAACAGGTACTTTGTACATCATGGAAAGTGGTCTAACCCCAGGAGCCCCACCCCCAGTCCTGACTCCAGAGTTTAGATTCTACTCTTCCCATTGGCTCAAGAGTTGCTCACTGCCCCAGTTTTCTGACCCCAAAAATGTAAGAGTGCAGCAGTTATATCCCTTCCAAACATTTCCTGATGTGAAACTTAGAGCTCCATTAGAGCAAAGGTTCAAGTCAGGGCCTGGCAGAGCGCTGACACCAATGCACACTCACTTTCTTCTTCCTTTCAACCTCTCACCAACAACACTGTTTCACACTTCAGATGTCCCTGCAAACATGTGGTACCACCTACAGTGGACTGTGCAGTGAATGAGCCCATTAGACAGAGAAGTAGGGAGATAACTGTGTTCTCTGGATAAACACAAATGCAAGAGGTAGTGTATGTACAGTGCACACAGGGAGCATCTTATTTACACAGCCAATGAGCCTCAGTGGCCTTCATCTCAGTGGTGATCACAATTGTCTGGCTGTTGACTTGTGACGAGGGGATAGTGGTTGCTATTAAATGAAGGTTTTCCAACTGATTTGAGTCTGTCTGTTGCATGTCAGGGCCCGACCATACCAAATGGAGCTCAATGGTGGTTTTAGGGCAAAGCTCTGCTCTGGGCCTGTCTGGGTTTGCATCCCTCGATCTTTTTTCTGAGCAGCAAATGAAATTGGCTGCCATAGCATTTGCCTGACAAGGAAGGAATGAGAAGCCACATACCAAGTGTGGATATTGTACCTGGCAGAGAGAGCAGCAAAGCAATGCGACTGCTGTCTCAGGCCACATCCTCTCCTGAGGAGGAAAGGGTCCACGGCACGCTCGTGGGGAGAGCCAAGGAGAAGGCATTTGTGTTCAGACCAATGTGGTGGCTGTGGTGTTCAGTAGAACTCCGGCTTCATTGTGGATCCTTCCTCTTGCAGCCCCCTTAAAACTGGAGCTAATCGCATTATCAAGATTAGCTCCCGGTAGTCACCGAGCTGCTGCCCTGGGACTTGAGTTTAATTCCTTTTTAATAACAGGTTCTTAAACACATTTGAAAACAAAATTATGATGCCCTTTCATCCCTTCAGTTGGGGAAAAGTGTTCCTAATGTACAGTAATGTACTGGGGGTTTTGTTGTCTATTGTTTCATTATTTTCATATTTAAAAAAATAAATGTATTGTTTTACAGATTGTTGGATTCTACAGTTTTCCTTTTTTTTTGTCATTTCAAAATAATTTCCCTGACAACAAAGGAAATAGCTCGTCTTTCCAAAGGTCAGGACCTGCCTTTTTTTGAAAATTGCTTTGTTGAAGGATCAATAGGGACCATGGTTTCTAAAAGCGGCAAAGTCTCTTTAAGATAATATATCCAAATACATGCATAGGCTCAGCATGCTTCTTTCATCCTGTATTTATAGAAAACGTAAAATTTTACTTCCCCATATTGGGCCAGGCAAAGGGGCAGTTGACTTTCTAGAAATTTCCATTGGTTATAAAGAAACAACATAGGGTCACTGTTTCTGACATTTTCTTTATTATTATTATTAACCTCTTTTTTATTGAATCACTGTGAAATAAACCCTTACAAAGCTGAGCTATACATGATTAGGTTTCAGACCCTAAACTGTAGCTGGGAATGTGACCAATAAGGATTGTAATAATTTGATGGTAAAAATAAACTGATCAAAGGATGAAAAAAATGATAAAGTTACCATTTCATTAAAAAAAATAAAGATACTCATAGAGTACTATCTTTGGTATAAACAAACAGGAAAGAAACTCATTGGGTTTATAGGCAAGGTGAGATTATCAAGTCCTTATTTTTCTAATATTGTCGCCCAAATTACCCCCCTCACCCACATTCATAGTGTACTAGATTTCATTAAGGTAAAATGGTGACTCTTCTGCATGGCGGACAGGTTATTGAGAAATACCTCTAATTCAACACTTGGGACAAATTCCTTTGGTTAGCTAGATCCAGCCTTGTCCTGGCAGCCTCTGAACATGTAAGTTGGCTGTAAGTAGAAGTTTCTGAAAATCCCTGTGTAAATAAGGCTATTCCTGGGTTACCTGGGTTATCAGCACGGCTGGGCACACAGCATAGCAGTGGGACAGGGGGAATCTCTATAGAACATGGGGTGAGTGGAAGACAGGTGGAGCCATGAAGGAAGGACTCCGCAGTGGACAAAGACTGCCATGACCCATGTCATAAGCACCTTTCTACTGCAGACATTTAAAACCTGGTTCAAGAGATAGCGTTGGGTCAAAGTTACGTGCATTTCCCACCACTACGGATCCCAGGAATGGTGGGAAATGCGCACTGGTGGAGGAATGGGTATTTGATCATTATATAATTGAAACCCAAGCACAAAAATGTGTAAGTCTGCAACTGTACCTCATGATGTCTCACTATTAAAAAAATTTTTTCATAAAAAAATTGATCACATAGGAAAAAAAAATTCAGGACACCTGGTTAAAGTCCATTAAGATCACCAGCATGGGGGAAGAGGGACGCAGTGCTCGGCTGTAGGAGGCCTGGGAGCAACATGGAGCACTGTGGGGCAAAGCCCCTCCAAACAAAAGCAAAAGACCTCTTGAATCCTAACATTCCGAAACTTCCGCAGTACCCACTGAGGACTCCTCTCTGTTTGCCAAGGGCCCTTGAGAGGCACGGGATCCCGCTGGAGCCCCACGGAGCCTCCAACACTTCTCCAGCCCAAGACTTTTTCAGACCCAGTTTTTCAAGTGAGGGTACAGGGAACAGGTCAGCGGAAGCCAGACGCTCAAGGATGGGGAGTTCAACCCCTTGAACCTCGTGGCCCCCACTTCCAGGTGTGGCTCTGGTGGACGCCAGGGCTGCTGGGCCTGCTCAGCGCCTCCTCTTTTGGACCACACATTGCGCAGAATCTCGGGGAGTAGGTAGCCCCCGAGTCTCCCCTGACCCCCGGTGGTGACACGTGCTGCTCAGGCCAGACCCTGGGCACTGCCAGGTCAGACTGCACGAAGGGAGACGGTGGGGGAGGGGAAGCCCGTGGCTCCTTTTCCTCCAGTTCCTTCTGTACCCAACTAGGCGCCGGGGCTGGAGGGCGCACCCGGCTTGGTTTGGGGGGGATGCCTTCAACAGGTGCGGAGAGCTGCACCTGGCGCGGCTGGGGGCGGAGCCAGGCAGGCGCTCGGGGACGGGTCCAAGCGCTGGCGGAGCCAGGCAGGTGTGCGGCTCTGGGTCAGAAAGAGGTGAGGGTCAGGTGGTAGGGGTGAGGCAAGGACCTGGAGGCAGGTGCCGGGCAGAGGTGTGCAGGGAGGGGTCGGGAAAGGGGCGTGGCCAGGCTCCCGACTTGACAGGTGCCTGGTGAGGGGCAGGGCAGGTGTGCGGGGCGGGGCGAGGCCTGCGTCCCGGGCCGGGCAGGTGTGCGGGGCGGGCGGGGCGTGGCCGGGCGGGGGCGTGGCCAGGTGCCCGGGCAGCGAGCAGGAAGTGGCCCGGTGCGGCCCTGGGCACCTCCTGCGGACGGCGGGAGCGGGAGCGGATGGCGGCGCGGGCTCCGGGGGGCTCCGAGGACCCCGTGGGGGTCGCCCTGGACGGCCTGGTGCGCAATTTCACGTACGGGGCGCCGGGCGCTGCCAACGGCTCCCTGTCGGGCGCGTGGTACCGCAGCCACCAGGTAAGGCCGCGGCTGGACCCGGCGCAGGACTCCGGGGCTGGCCGGGTGCGCGCGCTGCGGGGACCGCGGGACCCCCGCGTCCCGGGGGACCCCCTGGCCGGGGCGCGGGGCCTGCGGGCTGCCCGGACCGTCGCGCGCTCGTTCCGGGGCCTGACAGCCGCGCCTTTGCGGCCGAAACGGTTTGTCCTCCTCCCCGGGGAGGACTCTAGGAGGCGGCGGGGGGTGGTCCATCACCCATCAGGACCGGCCACTCCCCGGGACCGGGCCGCAGCTGGGACCCAGGCAGGGACCCGCCCCTCCCCCGCGTCCCCTGCGCGCGTCCGCGTGCGCGCCCCGGCCCGCTGCCAACGCGCGTCACCCGCAAGGACAGGGCGCACCGAGCGTCTGGGAAGGGGCCCGCCCGGCCTCAGCGGTTCCCACTGGTGCTGGGGGCCGGAGTGTGGCGGGGGAGGGGGGATCTTGACCTTGGGGCGCGGGAGACACCCTCTATTTTCTACTTTTTTTTTTTTTTGCTTTTTTGGGTCACACCCGGCGATGCACAGGGATTACTCCTGGCTCTGCGCTCAGGAGTTACTCCTGGCGGTGCTCAGGGGACCATTTGGGATGCTGGGAATCGAACCCGGGTTGACCGCATGCAAGGCAAACGCCCTACCCTCTGTGCCATCGCTTCAGCCCCAACACTCTCTATTTTCATAAGACTCACTTTGTTCTTGTTCCTGGACAGATCCGTGGGTTTTTTTTCCTTTTCATCGTGCAGGAGTCTAATCATAAAATATTGGGTGCCTTTGGTCTTCCCGCAGCGTTTGGTCTCGAATCCTTTTTGCGCTCGAGATGTTTGGGAGATTAGTTGAAATTTTGTTTTCAAGAGCGTCACACAGGATGATTTCTATGTAGACAAAGGACGGGTGTTCCTCTTAGAGGTTTCTATCTGTTTTACCACCGAAACAAGCATCTCAAGTGGGGAAAATTGGCAGGGGGTGCGGTGGGGGAGCTTAGAGCCTCTTTTCTCTGCAGCCTAGTCAGTGCTCCTCCTGTCCCCATCCCAGCCCCAGGAGCTATAAGGAAGTGGTTTTAGGGGAAGTATGGGAATGCTCTGGTGGTGTGTATCAGAAGCGTTCTAGAATATCCTTCTGCCAGAAGTGCTCCCAGGAACAGTTAAAGGATGAGTTTTTCTTCCTTTGGTAAAGAGCTTGGAGGAGTGTTCGACGAGACCAGCTACAAAATCCTCCCTAACGGGAGACATGATATTTGCCAGGCCAGCCTCACTGTCCTTAACGTGTCCTGGTCTCCGTGTTTTCCTGGCGCTCTACAGACACACACAGACGCCCGTGTGACACAGCCAGGAGTGCTTCCTCACCCAGGAAACAGCTCACCTGTGACACTGTATTTGCACAGGCCAGAAAGGGCCAGCTTGGAGAATGGTCACTGAATCAGTTTGAGTGCCACCCAGGTGGCAGACAGTTGGAAGCGAAACTCTGGATTCGTGATATGGGCATTTATCTCAGTCCTGAGTGATTCCATTTGCTTTTTTTTTTAATCTTTTGTTTAATTGTTTTATTTTTGTTTCATTAATTTGGGGGCTTCCCTGGGCAGTGCTCAAGCTTCTGTGCCCAGGGACCACGGCTGGTACGGTTCAGGGAGTCATAAGTGGGGGTTGGGGTCCAAACCAGCGTTGGCCACATGCAAGGCAAGCCCTGTACCCTCTAGTCCTCACTCTCCAGTCCTGGTGACTTTGTTTTTTTTTTAAAAAAAAAAAGTATCACTGGACTGATCAGCTATGGGGCAGGTCTAGTCCAGGGATGTGCCTTGATGGACTTACAGATGGACTTGACAGGTGGCATTCAGTAACACGTGATTCCATGATGTTTCCCATCCATGGAGCACACAGCACCTCCCACACATTTACTGGACCTGCGACTCACACTCCAGAACCATCTTCACTCTCCGCACTTCTACTGTCTGGCTTTCACAGGCATTTTATTTCGACCAGTGCTCGAGGCTGGTGCCGAAGGCCTGTGCTGTCAGCTCGCTCAGTGAACAGAGGAAGTCACTCAGGGCCTCAGTTCCCAACTGGTCAAACTAGGGCTGGGCTCTTTTTTGCCTTGCTACCCCGTTGAATACATCAGGGCCCACGCCTTGAGGTGGGAGAGGTCCGCACAGGAAAGGCTGACTAGGTGCTGCTGTGGCTGGTTCTGAACCTTTGTTGCAGTTTGCTGTGTGTCTAAATTCACATGGACTGTGTGTCAGAAAAAGTTTCTTCTGCACAGGGTAAGATGAAAATTCAGAATTTTTGATGTCCTCTACTTGAACTTTTGATTTTCAATGGCTTGAGTTTTTGAAGTCCACATATTTCAAGGAAAATTGATACAGCTTGGCGGGCAAGAGGGAGTATGAGAGACAGACATTTGTTACACATTTTCTATCTGACACTTTATAGCTATTATCTCATTGAAGGCCCTCAGCAGCCTCAGAAGGCCCCTATTATCCTCAGGTTCACGTAAGGAAACTTGTGTTCAATAACTTGCCCCAGAGCAAGTCCGTCTCTCTGCAAAGCTGTTTTTTATCCAGTGCCTAAAGGGGGATGCTTAGACGTCAGGGTTTGGCCACGCTATGGTGGTCGAGCAAATGGGAGGGGGAAGGGAGTGTGGCTTTTCTTGCTGTATTAGAGAAAAATCTTATCAAGTTAAACGTTTATTACCCAGTTCATTGGTTTTTTGTTTTTTGTTTTTTTGGGTTTTTTGTTTTTTTTGCTTTGCTATCATCTGTCTCTATACTGATGGTGACTGCACATGACTTTCTTTGTTTTATTTCTCTTTTTTGTTTTTTGGGGGTCACACCCAGCAGTGCTCAGGGCTTACTCCTGGCTCTATGCTCAGGGATCACTCCTGATGGGGCTTTGAGAACCATCTGTGTGCTGGGATTCGAACCTGTGTCAGGTGCATGCAAAGCAAACACCTTACCTGCTGTACTAGCTCTCTGGCCCCGTAACTTCCTTTCTTAAAGAAAAATACATGCTAAGGACTATTTAGAAATAATGATAGTAGAAGTTTTCAATGAAATGAAATTTTTAAAAAGTACTTGCTTCCGGGGACTGGAGCGATCTCACAGCGGGTAGGGCGTTTGCCTTGCACATGGCCGACCTGGGTTTGATTCCTCCATCCTCTCGAGCCCAGCAAGCTACTGAGAGTATCTCGCCCACGCGGCAAAGCCTGGCAAGCTCCCCGTGACGTATTCGATATGCCAAAAAAAAAAAAAACAGTAACAACAAGTCCCACAATTTGTTGTGAGACGTTACTGGTGCCCGCTTGAGCAAATCCAACGGGAGGACAGTGCTACAGTGCTACATGGGTTTAACTTGGAGCTTGAAAAACACTGCACTGTAACAGATAGTCAGCTGCTTGCTTACAGATCATGGACCAGCCATGCAGAGGTTGGCGATCCTTTCTATTTTCTTCCCAAGAAAAATCCTTTTTCCCTTTGTTTCCTATCTACCCATTGTTTGGACCAGATTCGCTAGATGTGTGCATAAGGCAACAAGGAGAGGAAAAAAACAGATGGCTTCAAAGCAAGAGAATCAAAGCGTTTCAAGCAAAAGCAGTAACTGGGAGGCTGTGGGTCTCAGAGGAGCCCGCTTTCAGCCTGGGGAGTCTGTGTTCGCATCTGAAAGGCTGACACCTTCCTGATTGTGTGACTCCTGACTAGAGGTCCACTTGTAGGAGGGGCCAAGGCCAATCCAGGAACCTGCAGGAATGCCTCAGTCCGCCAGACCTGGCTCTCGCTCTCCTCAGACATCATTTCCACGGGGAATTCGAAAGGAGAAGGAATGAAACAGGGAGGAGCTACAGGGTAAAACACACTTCAAAGACCTGTCTGGGGGGAGGAGGCAGCCTCCAACTTTAGTCCGTCTGCCTCACACTTAGGTGACAGAACCCTAAGGAAGTCAAGGGCAGAGCCATAGTCCAGCAGCTAAGGCACTGGCTTGCCTTGCATGCTCCTGACTCTGGTTTGATCCCCAGCACCACATAATGGCCCTGCCAGGAGTGACCCCTGAATGCATACACACAAACCCTCTGTTTCCAATTCCAGGAAGGGGGCGGGTGGGCATGAGTGAGGTGATGGCATTCCGTGATGGGAGGCCCTGGGTGCATGCTCAGCAACTGATGTCACAGTCCCGGTCCTCCCGTTGTTCATCGATTTGCTC
Source organism: Sorex palustris (assembly GCA_028565675.1). NCBI lineage: Eukaryota > Metazoa > Chordata > Mammalia > Eulipotyphla > Soricidae > Sorex > Sorex palustris. Next base: position 11,634,957 of record JAOXYA010000024.1, read on the forward strand.
GAGCGGGCCCAGTAACGTCTCCTTCGTGAGACTTGTTGTTACTGTGTTTGGCATATCGAATATGTCACGGGCAGCTTGCCAGGCTCTGCTGTGTGGGCGAGATACTCTCGGTAGCTTGCTGGGCTCTCCAAGAGGGGCGGAGGAACTGAACTTGGGTCGGCCATGTTGGCTGCATGCAAGGCAAATGCCCTACCACCGTGCTATCGCTCCAGACCCCTAAGCTCATATCATTAAAAGTAAACAGACATTTCTTTTGTAGGGATGGGGGTACTGTGTTTGGGGGTCATACCCGACTGTGCTTGCACTCTAGGTCACTCCTAGCAGGAACCAGGGTACCATAGATGGTGTTGGAGATTGAAGCCAAGATGGCTGTCTACAAGACAAGCACCTTACCCATTGCACTATCTCTCCAGCCCCTGAAATTTCTTTTCCTACTACTACAGTTTCTGGCAACCAAGATAAGATCTCTAAATTGATACCTACTATTGTCATATCTCCAGGTTTCTTTCATTGGGTTATCCTTGCAAGTGAAAAAGGAAGCCTCGATTTCCCTTTGCCAACTACAGGGAAACCACAGTTTCCCCTCAGTAGCAGTTCCACTGCTCATCAATCACACCTCATTCCCTAGGCCCTATCTTTAACATTCCTGGAGTTCCCCAGGTCCTTATTCTCCGCTGCGTTTTCATGGACCAAACACATGCTCTATAACATTGATTAACTTATTCCAGATATTTATTATGTATTTTTCTCTGGCTGCGATGATATCCTTAAAAGTCAGAAATATGTATTTGTCACATTGCTGGATTCCCACTCCCTTGCCTAGTTTCTGCAATGCAGTGGAAGAATATTTTTTTGGCAATTCTTGTCATAAAATACCAACTTTTAACTCAGATGGTTCAGATCATGAGCTCTCTTTTCAGACAATTTACTGCTGGAAAATTATATCCTATTTAAATAAGTTTGTTTTTAGTAAATAGAAATAGTTTTGTTGAAAGAAATGTACTTTGAGAGGTGTGAGGAGAGAGAGAGGAGAGACAGAGATAGACAGAGACAGAGACAGAGACAGAGACAGAGACAGAGAGATGATCCAGAAAGCAACATTTTTTTTTTCTCCAAAGAAACCTTTCTTTTCTCAGAGGGGATCTTATTCTTTGGCACCACCCTGATGATTCTTCCGTAGCTTCTCCTTTAAGAAGGTCCACACTTCCAGTGGATTGCAGTTTCTGTCAGCCAGTGAGGTCTCAGTTTCTCCATTTCAGAAGAGCTTAGTATTAGCATCTCAAAGATAATGTGATCCTCCTGCCTTTGGGCTACTTCAGAGTTCAGACATTTTCTTCTTTTACTTCATCTTAAAAACTCATTGCCAGGATCTCCTGCCTAGAGATTTTACATTCCTTCCTTAGAGATTTCACTTCTTAAGTCTTTAAGGGGTTCCTGAGAGAAGGCCTGTTTTCCATAATTGCTTCCTGCTGGCAAAGTGTGTGGACCTGTCTATGTAAGGGAGTGAAATCTCATGCTAATTTAGTGTTGATGGGTCCTGGGCAATGGTTTCTTGGATTTCAGAGTTGTCAGAAACAAAAATCAGATAGTATAGACAATTTTTGAAAAAATATTAGGCCCTGGAGGAGAAGAAGGACAACCAAGGACAGACTTTTCCCACCCTTAGATGGGCAGAAGGTTTAAGAAAACAAGGAAATACTGGCTAAGGATAAGAGGTTTTCCTTTCTTTTGTATTCTGATGAGCGTGTTGTAAAGAGAAAAAAAAATGTTATCTCCTATTTCTGCTGATCTCCAGTAAAAAGATATGTTCAGATAAAAAGACATGTAACTTGGCTTTTAGCATGGGTTTTTTTTAGAGAGTTTCAAGTCCTTGGTGGGTTCAGAGCAATAATTTGATTCACTCTCAGTCAGTCTGGTCAAGGATGACGTAGATGTAGCTGATATTATCTTGCAGAAATGAATCCTACTTGAAATTCCATTAAGTACTACAGCAGTGGAAGTGCGTATGATGACTGATAAGGTCCCTTCCACTTAGACAGTATTTGGTCAGAAGGGAATCCATTTTTCTAGGTTTTTAGTGAGGTCCGGCTGCCAGATTGGTTTTTGATGGGAGTTAGTTCTCTATTTGGGTGAGTCAAAACAGCATTTCCATGCCACAGTATGCCGCCATATGGAACTAAAGGGGATCTCTAACACCTAAACATAGGCTAATATAGCATAGAGAAGAAAATTTAAAACTTGTAAGCACTGCAGACACCAGAAGATACGTAGTTATGCACCATAGGGGCCATTAGAAAGGAGATACTGAGATAAATAAGGGAAAGAGCCACGCTGAGTCCAGAGCTAGGAAGACTGCCTTTAATTTTTGTCTAATTAGAAGGCTTATACCCATCCAGAGAAAATTTCTCTAAAGGAGAGGCTCAATGGGAATTGCAACAAAGTTCTCAAAAGGTAACTATGGATAGTTTATTAAACAAGGCAAACTGCTTATTCCCAGTCAGCTGCAGTGGAAAATAAAGGATTACATGAGGCTTCTCACTCAGGAAGAGATGCTTTAAGAACATTAGTATAAACCGTCTCCCACGAGATGGAACTAAACAGGACAGTGAGATAAAGAACTCAGAGCTGTACTGTTAATGATTGAGTGGGAACCTTCAGCCTCCTGTCCTGGCACCACCTCTCAGCACAGAGGAACCCACCCAGGGGAAAATGGACTGCTTGACTTCACACAGATGCCTAAATGCTAAGGGTACAAATATTTATTGATTCTCATTGATACTTTCACTGTGTGGGTAAAAGCTTTCACCACCCATCCTTATAAAGCCATGGAAGTGTGTAAAATACTACACAAAGATCCTAGATTTGGCTTACTCAGATCACTACAGAGTGACATTGGTATTTCTTTCACTTCTAAAGTCACTCACAATTTAGCTTCTGCTTTAAAAATTAATTATCAATTCCACACAGAGTGTCACCAAGAAAAGTGAAGAAACAAAAAAAAATATAGCATGAAAATTATGCCAAGAAACTTCTGAGTCGTGGCTCTCTTTCCTATCGTCATTCCTAGTTACAGAATAGCTCCTATGGCAAAGCTGAAACTAAGTCCCTTTGAGATGTTGTATTTAATTGGCCCTTTTAAAACAACAGACTTCTTATTGGACTCATAGAGTTTAAAATTAACTGTTATTAATTTAGGACAGGTGCACTGGAATATTTAATAATGCAAAAATTCTGGGCTAGAGCAATAGTACAGCAGGTAGAGCCCTAGTCTTGCACACAGCTGACCCAAGTTTGATCTCCGACATCCCCTGAGCTGCCAGGAATGATCTCTGAGCACAAGCTAGAAGTAACACCTGAACACAGCTAGGTGTGACCTCCAAAAAAAAAAAAATAAGAAGAAGAATACGAAATACTCTGATTTCTCTTCAGGTCGTATTAATCTTTTGCCTTTTACAAAAGAAGAATATGGAAATACTTATGTTGCCTTATTAAAACAGACAATTGAATTAATTTTGTAATCAATTAAAAAGGAACTGGGACTCTTGATCGTGGGAAAAGTACACTAGTGAAGGGATGGGTGTTGAAACATTATATGACTGAAATCCAATCATGAACAACTTTGTAACTGTGTATATATATCACTGTGATTCAAAAAAAAAAGCTTGGACAATGTGTTACTCCATACTTTTTATCTTTTTATAATAACATGAAGTGAACTTAGGATTTTCATTGCTGGGATTTCTCAAGGAAAAAATGTAATTATATTTCAAATGAAAAGTTCCATTATCTTATTAAAAGAACTGTCCTTTCACTTTTATAAAAATATTGCTAGTATCATGAGATTCCTAATATTATAGTATTAGACTTCAGAGAACTAAAAAAAAAGTAAGTTTCTTTCAGTTTGTTCTGTTGTGCTTTAAATTTTTTAGTTAAGAAATTGTCTTATTTTAATGACTTTGTTAAAAAAAGCTTTAGTAAGCAAAGTTCTTTGTATAAAAACATAAAAAACTAGAAAAATTAAGCACCTATGGATCATGTCAAATTTTCATAGCTGTTATTATGAAAATAAAGCCTCTTTTTAAATAACTTTTTAAAGTTTGTGCACAAATATTATGTTCACTTTGTTTTACTACAATAATAGTTTTTGCTAAGTTGCAGGTCTATTTCAAGGTAGTATTGCCTTTATAAAATACTTAAATTTGTTAAACAGTTTCTTTTATATTTTTACAAAATGATTTTGTAGAAATAGGGCCAAAGAAAACACAGGAGTAAAGTGCCTACTTTACATTTCACTGACTACAATGCAATCGTCCAGCACTGTATATGATTCCTGAACCACAACCTGGACTCACTCCTGAGCACAGAATGAAGAACTACTAAGCACTGCTCAGTATGGTCCAAACACCCTTAAACATTATTGCTTAGGAAAAATATTACAAATGGGACTGGAGATCTAGTAAGGTGGGTAAGTGCTTGCCTTATACATATTAAACTCACAGAGTATCTTGAGCCCTGTCAGGAGTGATACCTAAACTCATATCCAGGAGGAAGCCTCAAACAGTGCCAGGTGCTCAGACACCTAAAAACAACAAAAAACAAAAAAGGGAATAATAAAGTAATTATACAACTATTATTTCTGACATGTTTTCATATATATATTTATTGTCTAAATGATATGGTCTTAATTAGTAATTATTACAGTCATAATAAGTCTATGAGGAAAATATTATCTTTATTGTTTTATTTTGGGAGGGCACATTCACAGTGCTCAGGACTTAATATTGGCTCAGTATTTAGAGATCATTTCTGGTGGTGTTAGGGGAACCAAATGTGATGCTAGGAAATCAAATAAGGGTCAGCCATTTGCACGGCAAGCACCTGCTATCTCTCTCTCTTATCTTTCCTTTTGAATTAGAAAAGTGAGATCTCAAAAATTTTGCCTCCTTGAACATCTCTCAAGAAGTAACTAAATTAAGATTTGAATCTGGAATTATATAAAACATAAGTAAATGTCCAGAACCCCTGGCATAATTATTTGTGGTGTCAAATCATATATATTGTCGGCTGTAAACAGAATAGTTTGATTCTGGATCAATAAGAAATAAAGCAAAATATGTGTGCATTTTAAAGTAACTTTCATCGTTCAACAACCCAAGATCATGTCACTTAAAAAATTTGACTAATAACTCTTACGACTACTGTTAACTCCTACCACTATGTACATGACTACAACTACTAGAAATGTTTGATTTCGTTTTTAATTTCAACCCAATTTAGAACTTTTTTCTGCTACAAAAGAAGGAAGGCTTATCAAATATTCCTCATCACTACAATTTTGAGAGAATTCAGAGATGACTGAGCAAGTCTCAACTCAGCCATTTCCAGCATATACAGAGGAAAAGCATGATTGGCACTCATGAAAGCTGCGGCACGCATACATAGTATATGGCGTTTTACACGGAAAAAATCACAGCAATCTATTTGATAAAAATTGTGTTCTGAAAATAACCTTTTGCACAGTTGCAAAATCAAAAACAGATACTAGACTTTTTTTTTTTTGTGCAGACACTAGGCAAATTCCAGTCAGCACTGCCTGACTGGAGTCCTATGAAACAGGAGATAAGTATATCTGCACTTGAGTATCTTTGTAAACTTTTCGTTTCACCAGAAAAACAAAAACACTTTGCTAGTTACTTCTGCATAGGGTAAGTAGATACTTTGAGTTCTCTCCATCTGAAACAATTTGTGTCAAGAACTAGTTGCCCATAAAGACTTGGAATTGTTTCCTTTATAGCGGAAGGGGCATAGCAAATAGACATAATAGAAACTTAAAAAAACTAAGTAAGGCATTGCTAAGTCACACATTTCTTGTATGTGAAAACTTCAGTTCTTTCTTATGTTAGTTTGTTTTAGGGGCTTGTCAGAATGGGAAGCAATTGAACTGAGTGCGTTTACATAGCATAAGACACTATTTAAGGAGAGTGGAGAGGAAAACATGAAACTGAAATTTTCATAACAAAGGAAAAGATAAAAGAAAATAGTTACCCTTTGTTTAGTCTCTGTTAGAGAACAAATACTCATAATTAAACTGTATCTAGAATCAAAATGTAGTTTGGGATAAACAACCTAAATGGCCTCCAAGATAAATTACAGTACTCATTTCTCTATTGTTGGTTTGTTCTCTCCAGCTTCACCAGGAAGCAGGACTGTGGGGATTCTGTACTCACATGTCACCAATAAGCAGGTTCTCTTATGCAGCTAGCTTAGTAACTTGTGTGAGTCTGGCTACTTTCTCACCCTCTGGAACTATTTCATATTCTTACTACTTAAAAGAAAAAGAGAGAGAGAGAGAGAGAAAGAGAGAGAGAGAGAGAGAGAGAGAGAGAGAGAGAGAGAGAGAGAGAGAGAGACCAGGAGAGAGACCAGGAGAGAGAGAAAGAGAGTCTGCCACAGAGCATAGAGGCAGGCTGGGGGAGTAGGGGAAGGGGGTGGCGGGAGGGAAACTCATTGTATGACTGAAACCCAACCTGATCATGAACAGCTTTTTAACTGTGTATCTCTGTCACTGTCACTGCCCTCCCATTGTTCTTCAATTTGCTCGTGCGGGCCCAGTAATGTCTCCAATGTGAGACTTGTTGTTACTGTGTTTGGCATATTGAATACATCAAGGGGAGCTTGCCAGGCTTTGCCGTGCGGGCGAGACACTCTCAGTAGCTTGCTGGGCTCTCCGAGAGGGGCGGAGGAATCGAACTCGGGTCAGTCATGTTGGCCACTTGCAAGGCAAACACCCTACCCGCTGTGCTATCGCTCCAGCCATATTTGTACTAATTAAATAAATAAGGCTATCGCTTAGAGAAATCTAGTTTGAGTGCACCAGGGATTGAATGCAAGGGGCCGTGGCATCCCCATCTCTTTAGATCCCTGCAGCGGGTAGCAGTGAAGGGCAGGAGGTGTAATGCAGGGGACATGCTAGCACCAGGCAGAGCTGCAAAGGCCACCCACCGCATCCCTGATCCTACATCACCCTAATGTGGATCATACCTGGTGAAGCATGCACCAGAGAACCATGCTTCACCTGAGCGCCATGCCTACCCTCAAAAATTTAAATTTAAAATGGGGCTAGAGAGCTGACACAGCAGTAAGGCACTTGCTCTACGAGAGACCACCCTGGGCCCCAACCCTGGCACCACATATGGTCTCCCCCATGCGCTGCCAGGAGTGATCCCCAAACACAGCCAGTTGTGGCGCAAAAAGAAAAATAAATAAATACACTGAAGACAGATAGCAAGGACTTACATGGTGGCACATTAAGCCCAGGTGTGAGCCCAGTGCTACACTCAGGAGACTGTCTGGGGCCCTAGTGGGTCAGTGTGCAGACTTGGTGGTATAGTCCACCACACGGGAAAGGACACTTTGACTCAGTCGCCTTGTATTCCTCCCCCTGTGGTCTGCCCACTATCTTTCAAGAGAGCCCGTTCTTCTGGCTTGACTTTATCTCACTGAGCCAGGTGGTGTCCGGGCGACCAGTGTCCCAGCAACCCTGTGGCCTGGAGAACTGGCAAACGTTGGATAAGGGTTTTGTTCCCATGCATTTGCTGAGCATCTACTCAGACTGATGACGATTGGGCCAGAACTGCCAAGAGCTGTGTGTAGAGCTTCTGAGCTGCAGGGGGAGAGGACAAGGTGCGCACAAACAAACAAACAAACAAACAAAGCAAATTCCCTCAAAACAAACCCGCACCGGAAATCTCTGCCCATGGAGGGCTGAGCAGACGAAGAAGACGGGATGTCCACCATGGATCACTACCTGTTCTACGAAGAGAACAATTCTCATGGCTTGTGTTCAAATGGCCAAGTGAAGGGGCTGGAGTAATAGCACAGCAAGTAGGTTGCCTTGCATGTGGCCCGACCTGGGTTTGATTCCCAGCATCCCATGTGGTCTCCTGAGCACGGCCAGGACTAATTCCTGAGTGTGTGAACCAGGAGTAACCCCTGTGCATTGCTGAGTGTGACCCAAAAAGCAAAAAACAAACAAACAAAAACACAAAAACAAACAACAACTACAACAACAACAACAAAAACAAATGCCAAGTGAAGTCCACAGAAAGAGGAAGAGAGGAACTCATCTCTGCGTGGAAGGAAGGACACAGCAATGAGCAGTTCTAACAACATAATGATGAATGAAAGTGCAGCTGCACTGCCCAGAGTGTCCTTGGGGGCAAGGACGAAGCGGGTGTGTCCTCTGGATGGGTGGGGATTTTATTTGTTCCATACCAAGGACAAAGAGAAAACCTTCAGCAGCTTGGCAGTGCACGCGGGGGATAAGGTGAAGTGTTTCAGAGGCGCGGCGTGGCTTCTGCTCTTTGTTGGGACTGGGGGCATCTCTGGAAGGCTCCAACTAACACGAAGCAGGTGCAGTGCAGTCACCGCTCTTTCTCCCTGGGCTCGGGGTCTCAGGTCGGGGTTTCTGAACAGAGCAAAGAGTGATCTGGGAAGGAGCTGGGACAAACCTGTACTCCCAGGCATCTGGTGCCTGCGTGTTGGGGCAGAGGCAAAGGGCAGGGCGTGTCATGTAGGGGACATGGCACCAGGCAGAGCTGTAATGGTTTCCGTACCCCCCTCAGCCTCCACAACTCCACTATGACCACCTCTTCCCAGGGCTCTTGCTGCTCCTGTAGTCCCAGGAAAGGGGATAGCAGGTGCCTCCTCGGGCCCTCCTGTCGCCCCTTCCATACCTCACACCCCCAAAACTGAACTCGGCTTGGTCCTCATCCGATGGTGTCCTGCTGGCCTGGGCAGAGACTGTCCCTGCTGTTCTATAATCATCCAGACAGCCAGGCCTGACTGGGGCCTTCAATGGCAGCTTTCTCCTGGACTATCTTCCATCCCCATGCCATCAACTAGAGGATGCACCACTCTGCTCCCAGACATTCGTGCAGCATTTGGTCCTCCATTACTTGCCTAAGAGATATCTGAGCGTTTGCCAAGTTTGCAGGATTGTAGAGTTCTTAAGGGGAACAAACCCCACAGCACACGGAGGGGGGAAGGCAGGACAGAAATCTACCAGCTGGTTAGACATATGGTGCTCAGGTGCAGGGTGATGAGGGTTTGCTTATGCTTTTGGCCTTGGGGGTTCTAATTATTATTATTATTATTATTATTATTATCCAGAAGTATGATTTGTGCTTTTCAAAGCTCTGTGTGCTCCGCGGCTTCCTTCCCCACCCTGCCCTTTTCTGTGCCCCTCCGCGGCCTTGAACCTTGGTCAGCAGCACAGCTTTGAGCTTCTCGGAGAGGAAGTGCCTGCTGTTTTCTGATGATAAAGTGAACACGGGTCCATTCAAGGCTGTCGGGCTCTGGAAAAGCCCCAACCGTCCTGCCTGCTGCTAACCCTTGACCCTGTGCACATCACTCTCTGCTCACACCATCTTCCCGCTGTCCTCCTCCTTCTGCCACTTGTCGAGGACATCCTGCCCCTTCCACCAGGTCTCCTCAAAGGCCTGGCACTGCCTGATTGTCACTCTGCCTGGGAGTCGTCCTGGATATGAGCCCCGATCCCAAACCCTTCTTCCTAGCATTCATCCCTGACCTCCTACCCACTCTCCCAGTCAGCTTCTCGTTTCCCTTTCTTGATTTTCTCCATGAACCTCTTTTTATTTTCTCTTTGCTTTTTTGGGGAGGGTCACACCCGACGATGCACAGGGGTTACTCCTGGCTCACGCACTCAGGAATTACTCCTGGTGGTGCTTGGAGGATCATATGGGATGCTGGGAATCAAACCCGGGTTGGCCACATGCAAGGCAAATGCCCTACTCACTGTGCTATTGCTCTAGCCCCTCTCCATGGCCCTCTTACCCTTTCATCACTCTTGTAGACTTACAGTTCTTGTAGATTTGACTTACAGTTTCCTTCCGTTCCCTGCATGTCTTCATCCGAGGGTAGAATCCCATTTTACTTGTTTAGTCCCCTCCTCAGGCTGGAGAGATAGCATAGCGGGTAGGGCGTTTGCCTTGCACGTGGTTGACCCGGGTTCTATTCCTCCACCCCTCTCGGAGAGCCCAGCAAGCTACTAAGAATATCTCGCCCGCATGACAAAGCCTGGCAAGCTGCCTGTGATGTATTCTATATACCAAAAACAGTAACGTTACTGGTGCTCACTCGATCAAATCGATGAACAATGGGAGGACAGTGCAGTGCAGTGCAGTCCCCTCCTCTGCCCTAATACCTCTTCCAATGCGTGCAGGAATTGTGGCGATTTTCTCTTCCACTAAATCCTCTGTGCTTAGAGTAGTGCCCCGCTCAGGGTAGATGGTCAATGGAGGTTTGCTCAGGGAATACTTAATGTGTATTTTTACATCCGTTTTTTTTTTTTTTTTTTGCAACTTAACTTTGTAGCGTGAGGCATGCCCCCTGTCATTCCATACATTCAGAAGATGGGATTTAATGGCTGTTTATGATTTAATCACTTGCCGGACCATAATTTATTTAACAGTCCCCTTTTATTGGGCCTGTAAGTTATTTCAGGCTCAAGCTATTATAAATAATGTTGTGGTAAGCAATGCTGTAGATAAATCTTGGGGCGCATTTCTGATTATTTCCTCGGGAATTACTGAGTTGAAAGATACTGCTGGCAGGACTCTTGATAAATGGCCAAACTGCCCTCTAGTTAGGACCTGCCCAAGGAAAAAAAAAAGCAAACAAATCTGGTCCTGCCCAACTCTGGAGCTGCTTCTTCTGGACCTGGGGGATGTGGGTCCAGGCTATGGGGATGTGACTCTCTGCGGGTATATATGTGCATGGGCCCTTGTCATTGTTTATCTTCTTCCAGAACCCTCCCTCCCCCACACCACCCTTGGTCCTATACGAGACCAGGGTTGTTCACCGACCTTTGCTTGTTCCTGCTGGATATGCCCCCACCTGGGGAGGTCTCTCTTCCTCAAGGTGGTTGGGACCATCCTCAGCCCAGCCTGGTGACAGCCTGCATTATACTTAGGGCTGGGCACACACTTGGCTTTGCTTATCCTTCCGTTCGTTTTTCTTGCTCATGTTTTCTAGCTGACAGTAGCACATCCTGAATGATGGGTTTCTCATAAACCTGCAAAGCAAATGTGATGTGAGCACACTCGTTTCCCTGGTCACCTTGGGAGTTCTCTTCCAGAAGTTTCCATGAGCATGCTGGCCTTCGGTTCCCCCACCTTTGTCAAGCACCTGTTCTGTGGCAGGTCTGTGTTGGTGCCCTTGGAGTCCTGAGTGCACTGGGGTCCTAATTGAAGTCTGTTTGTACTTCTCTCTGGTCTCGGGAAGTGTTCCACCCTGTGAATGCTCTCCTGCACGGTGCAGAACCATCCCCTCACCGCAAAGGTTTCCAAATGTGCCTTTGTTCTTTCACCTTCCTTCCCACCCCCCAGTCCTAGCACTGACCTTATTTACTCCTGGCTCTGCACTCAGGAATCACTCCTGGTAGGACTCAGGGGACCATATGGGGTTCTGGGGCTCAAACCCATTGAACTGTGTGCAAGACAAATAAATGTCCTTCTGTTGAGCTATCTCTTCGCCCTACTTCTAGATTTTTCCTGTAAATGGAATCATGGAATCAGATGATAGGATTTTTTTTTGGATCTGGTTTTCTTTTTTTTTTTTTCCGGGGGGGTGGGGGTGGTCACACCTGGTGATGCACAGGGGTTACTCCTGGCTCTGCAGTCAGGAATTATTCCTGGCGGTGCTCAGCGGACCATATGGGATCTTGGGAATCGAACCTGGGTTGGCTGAGTGCAAGGCAAACGCCTTCCCTGCTGTGCTATCATTCCAACCTGGATCTGGCTTTTTGGGATCAGGCTTTTTTAATTTCTAACGGGTTAACTCGAAGTTTCCTTTCTGTGGCTGTACTTTGTCATGACTTCCTGTTTCTTTTGCTGATTGGATCTGGTGAGTGGAGGAACCACAGTTCCTCCATTTATCAAGAGTGCTGCCAGCAGTATCTTTCAACTCAGCAATTCCTGAGGAACCAAAGTTTCACAGTGGGTCTTCTAGGCATCTGCACGCTGACCTTCTGTGCCTTTCGCAGGTGACTTTGTGTGCTTCCGTGGTCATTTTGTTCTCACTGGCTGGCCTTTTTATGGTCACTGAGTATCTTCACTGTCTTTTTCAGAGGAGCGGATACTCAGAAAGGCAAAGTCACATTCCCAGACATGCCAGAGGGGCATGAGAATACTTATTTTCCTGTGGTTTGGAGGATTTCTGGGTAGCATTTGGTAGGCTTGTTTTTCCTAGGGAAGATGCTCTGTGGATTCTTTAGCAAATTGTAGGTTGGGAAAAGCTGTTGGTCCCTCTTCCACACAGTGGCAGGAAAGGAACTTGTACCCTTCATTGAATCAACAAGTGCATCAGCTGTTTGCTTTGTTCCTTGCTTCAGATTCGTAGCCATTGTGGGCACTTCTGGAACAAGCAGCCTCCCTTGAGGGTTTGCAGAGTAGAGGAGCAGCAGGAAGCCAGCAGCAAAGCCTGGAAGCTGCCAAAAATCTCGATTCTGGGTGATTGGATTGGGTCTTAAGTTTTCAATTAACTCTGGTCACTGATGGGTTTCATCGCAGACGGAGATCCATCCAGCTTCATAATTTCTGAAAAAATGGAGACTCATTATCACCTTTATGTGTGTGTTTTGCCAGCTTTTCTCGCTGGGCCACTCTTAACGCCATGTGAGAGCTACTGCATCCAGCATCGGCTCCCAGAGAAGTGACTGTGTCATCCTCAGTGATGGGCTTCTGCTGAACCTGCAAAATCACCTGTTTGGTACATGGTGAATCGTATTGAGGGCGACCCTGTGCCTGGAGCTTGATCCTTACTTGAGCTGGCTAGTCCTGTGCCTTCCAGAACGGCAGCCACAGGGCTATTTAAAGGGAATAGCTGATCCAAATGGAAAACCTGGTTCCTCTCTCATACCAGCCACACTCCAAGCGATCTCACAGCCAGAGGTAGCTGGTGGTTCTCATATTGGTCAGTAAAGCCAGAGCCTCCTTGCTGGCGGGGGAGGGTGGGGGCGTGAGGAGTGGGGAGGAGAGGAAAAGAGAGAAAAAGATGGGTGGGGGAGCTCTTATGTTTTCCTTATAAGGCCATAATCCTTAATCCTATAGGAGTAGGTGCCCCCTCCTCACCATGATCTCATGTAGCCTCCATGACTTCCTTACTCCAAATGCAGTTCCTTAGGGCATCAGTGTTTAAAGTTGGAAAGAGTACAGTTCCATAGCACAGTCTGGCCCACTTATCTAGATTGGTCCAAAACCTCCTTCAGTTGAGGAATCGGTGATTGTTTATAGGATGATATGAGAATGCTGGTGCTTAAGGGGATGTGATAGTCTCAGTCTTGTTTGGGGAGCGTGTACGCCCAAGACAGCTTTGGATTTGCTGGTGGATGTGGTGTTAGCCAGGCAAAGGATGGACAGAAGGTGGAAGGGGATGATCTTTTCAAGCACTGGGGGTTCCATGGGAAGGACCAGACTCCAGTGTCCAGAGAGAGAGTACAGAGGTTAAGGCACTTGCCTTGCAGACTCTGATTCAATAGCCGGCACCAAACAGTCCCCTGAGCACCACTGGGAGTAATTTCTAAGCACAGAGCCAGGAGTAGTCCCTGAGTACTACTGAGTGTGTCCCAATCACCCTTGCCCCACACCCCAAAGAAAAACCCAAAGACAGCATTGCATAATGGGAAGCCGAGAGAGGTTCAGAGGTTTAGTTCGATTGGAATGCGGCCTGTGGGAGAAGTAAGCAGAGACCAGAGACCAAATCTTACATGTTGAACAGAGAAGCCTGACACATCATGAGGGAGTGGAGTGACCTCTGGCAAAGAATTAATTGAGATCTGGAGTTTGAAGAGCTAATACAAGGGACTTGCCCTTGGTCTCCACACTGTGAGGTGTTTGCCCTGTCGTGTTTGCTCCTCACTGATGAGCGGAGTCTTTGGTTCTCGAAGAATCTGCTTACAGTGGTAGATTCGCAACCCATTAATGGGTCAGCCCTAGAACTTGGAGGAGTGATTCGTTTCCATTGCCTGACTTCTTCAAGCATCTCTCCCATTTCTCCACTTAAATTCTTGCTTGTGAGACATTCCCACCACATACATTACAGTTTCTAGATTGGTTCACATTGCCACATTTTTAAAATTCCCGTCTTTGTGGTTTTCCTGTCTGAGTGGTCTTTAAGGCCGACCTTTGGGATGTTTTTCTTCCATTTTGTGCTGACCAGACTCATAGTGGGAATTTAGTCTTAAATTCTGTGTATAAATTTTGGTGGGAGTTGTGATACATGTCGGGAGTGACATTTATTATTCAAAACAGATACATATTGTGCAGTAAATAATGGAAGAGATTAATTTTAATTTAATTTCCAGCCTGTGTAACCTTAGCTCTCCACACAACGGCAGAAGTAGTAAAAATCCTTCCCTGTCTAAGTTGTTCCTTTAATCTCTTTATCAGAAAAAAAGGCTAATCTGAAATGATGGATCCCAGGGACCAAAAAAGACAGTATAACACAGCGGGTAGGGAATTTGCGTTGCACATGGCTGTCTTGGGTTCGATTCCTCCGTCCCTCTAGGAGAGCCTGGCAAGCTACCAAGAGTATCCCGCCCACACAGCAGAGCCTGGCAAGCTCCCGGTGGCCTATTCAATATGCCAAAAACAGTAACACAATGGAGACGTTACTGGTGCCCGCTCGAGCAAATCTATGAATAATGGGAGGACAGTGCTACAGTGCTACCAGGGTTAAAGTTCTTGCCTTGCATGCCACTGCCCTCACCTCCATACTAGGCATCACATGGTCTCCTGATCATCACTGCATGCAGCCCTGTAGGCCTCTGAGCATCACTGGGGTGGCCCCGGGTACCTCCCAGCACTGCAGGGCCTGAGCAGTGCTATATCCTCAGAACCTCACATTGAACCCACTGACCTGGTGGGCTGAGAATTGTTGGTGGGGCCCTGACCTCCTGAGCACTCTTGGGAGCTCTTCCACCTCACCCTAAATGGATCAAGCATGTTAAAGTTTTGGAAGACTAAGAATTTGAACTTGGTACCCAGTGGCTGGCTGTCAGTCTTGGTGCTGTTGACTTGTCTGATGTCAGGGTCATGGAGGGAGGTGACAGGAAAGTTCCAAGCTCTCATCCACCGTCATCTTCGTGCCCAGAGAAAAACTGTGCAAGCTGAGGGTGAATCAGAACTACTAGAGGCCTCTTTAGTACATAGAACCCAGGCACCCAGCCCAGAGCCTGTGAGGCCTGGGGAGAGGTCTGAGAGTCTATCTTTTCAATGAATTCCCAGGGGAGCTGGTGCTGGTTTGGACTCTATATTAAGAGAATCTCTGAAAAGCACGTGGAGGGCAGATTTTTTTTCCCCTTCTGAGTACAGATGGCAGACCACAGTAATACTGGTATGATTTCTTTTGAAAGTCTAAAATTAATCCACCCAGTGCTTATGTAGCAATCTGGATATTATGACTATTTCCGGATCTATTTCCTTGAAGTAGTGCGTTACATAAGCATGCACAGACACACAGACACACACACACACACACACAAACACGAGGCCATGTTCCTGAAACAAATAAATTCTGGCTGGCAACCGTGTTCTCAAACTTTGCTTAAAATTCCCATGCCCAGGTCGCAGCCCAGATCAGGTAAGCCGATCTAGGTGGAAGGGCTGAGATACCAGTCTTTCTCTGAAACCACAGGTGATGCCAAGTTCAGCCGAGCTTGAGAGCCATGTGCGGTGAAGTGGCAAATGGTTGGTAGCAAGGAGGCGGATAAGAATGGAAAGGGAAGAACTAGTTTGAGAAGCAGGGGTTTTTCTAGTAGAGATGGGGAAGATTTGACAGTGCCCCGGGGTGCTTGGTTCTTGGTGACTCTAGGATGTGCAAGACTCGGGTAAATAGGATGTTTTGCTGCTCACGAGACAGCCCAGTGGTTTTCACTGTTATCCATACAGTGGCCACAGCAGCGCCTTTTTAATTTGCTGCAAAGGCAGAATTGGGCATCTTCCTCCAGACTAACAAGATCTCAGCAAGACAAGTTCCAACAAGCCCCCAGTGGGTCCAGATGAGAACTGGATCCACTAACTGCAGATCTGCTAAGGGGGCAGTGGTGACTCCCGGGGAAGTGTGGAATTTGGAGATGAGAGGCTGGGCCGTGAGGAGGCCATGCCCAGCTGAAGGAGGTTGGGAGGTGGGTTTGGGGTCAGTTTCCTGCTGCTGGAGGTCTGGGGTCTGCAGATATTTCCTCTTTGGTTCAGCAGTTGTCTGCTTCTTCTCTGCCTACCCCGGAGGGCAGATCTGACTAGAGGTGGGTGGGGCATGGAGATCTAAGGAGAACACACTGTGCAGAGAGAGGAGGCCAGTTGCACCCCCATATTTGGATGGGTCTTCATTTTCAGTTCTATGCTTGTCACCTGTGACTGCAGTGGCTCACTTTAGAAGCATGAAATCCAGCATGCTTGTGTTCCGGCCACCCCACCCCCCTTCTTGATTCTTCTTCCATGGGGTCTCTGCCACCTCCATTTCCTGCACCCGGGCTGACCCTCGTCTAGTCTCTTGCTTTGTCTTTGCAAGCCTGATCGGGCCCCTTAGAAATGACCTTGAGTAGATAAGCTCGCACCAGTGTGAATGGGCTGAGCTTGAGTTTGTGCGGTATTAGGCAGTCACTGGGCATCACTGACCACTGGCCGCCAGTGCCTGCAGGGATGGGTCCTCCTCTGGAGGGAAACCCAGCATCAAGCAGCAGCCCAGCAAGAAAGGGAGAGAATTGGGGGGGATGGGGTGATTATTTGCATTACGGGATTTTTGCTTTAAAGTGGGTTTCACCATGGGGTTCCTTTAGATGGAGCCTCAGGTGCCCTGAAGTGTTTGTTTTGCCATCCTTAATGAGGTATTTATTATCTCTCTCTAAATACAAGACCTGCAGCTTTGGAGCATAACAAATTAATCTATAGCATTGGTGGCTCCTCAGCGGTACTGAACATAAAGTCCCTGATGTTGACGGCATTTCCTTTCAGGTAAAAGAAAACTTGAAGCAAACAATCAGAAGCTCTGAAGGAGGGAGAAGGGGAACTAGCAGGCAGACCCAAAGCATCGTATGTTCTTAGAGCAGAAGACAGAAGGTCCCTGGTTCAAGTTGGGGGAATGATTTTTTTTGGGGGGGTTGGTCACACCCAGTGATGCTCAGGGGCTATTCCTGGGTCTGCATTAAGGAATTACTCCTGGTGCTGGGGAACCATATGGGATGCCAGGATTAAACCCGGGTTGGCCTTGTGCAAGGCAAATGCCCTACCTGCTATATACTATCGCTCTGGCCCCCAGGGGGAGTGACCTTTTATATCCCCTCAACCTTATCCTAGAAGAGTATCCTACTTCTCCAGACCTTCCTTTTTTGAGTTTTTGTTTTGAGACCAGATCCAGCAGTGCTCTGGAAATTCTTTCAGCTCGGTGCTCACAGGAGCTGGTGGATATTCTAATGGATTTCAGAAAACTGTGGTGCTAGGGATGAAAGCAGGCCTCCAGCATGTAAAGGATGCTTTTCTGTCCTGCCCTTTAAGCTATTCCCCCAGATTCTCCAGTCCTAAATGACATAAAAGCTCTTCTGAACCTATGTGCTCTCTTAGTCTCTGTGCCTGTGTCTTCTCGGGTTGCTGAAGATCCCACAGACGGTGAGGCATGATGAGAACTTCATGAGTGGTGTAATAACAGCTGTAACTACCAGGCATGGGTATCATGGACGTTGATCTGCACAGGATCCTGATTTTACAGATCCGGAGTCCAGGCTCTCCAAGGTTTATCTTATGTGCTCATGGCCACACAGCACCTGTGGGTTGGGGCTGGGATTTGAACTCACACTGGCCTCCCTCAGATCCTCAACTCTCAGGCGGCACCGGAAGCATGGTGGTTTCTAAGGTACAACTTTGGGATTTGGTGAGCTCTGATCTGTGCTTTGAAGATCCCAAGTGGGATGACTTCTCCCCTGGGGCCATGCTCTCAGAAGCAGTTACCTGAATGTTCACGGGGGTCGAATGAGCACGGCGCTCTCTGCTGGTGGCTGCGTCATGCTTCAGCTCAAGGACTCCTCAAGACTCAATAGGAGTTTTTTCAGTCTTTGAGGCTAGGTCAGACCCAGCGCCATCACTTGTACTTGGGTCTTTTGACTCAGTGTGATTGTATTCCCAGGAGCTGCTCAGGACCCTCATTGGAAATTAAGGGTCCTCTTAATTTGGAAAAAGGATAATAAGATCACGTTGGAAATAAGATCACACTGTCCCATTACCTATGAGGGACCACTTTTTGTAATTGCCAAGAGGCTGAATATTGGCCCATAGCCCACTGGAGTAGGGTATTGGCTCCCACTTGTTGGTTTTAAAATAGGGCTGTTTGACCTCTAGCTCAGATTTGGAAGGCCAAGTCTGAACTTGGGTAAGCATGGATGGCTGCCACCGAGTCCCCATCTTGTCAGTGTGCCAAGCTCAGTGCTTAACCTGTGCTGAATATAGACTCCTCCTTTGCTGAAAATAGTATGTGCTGTAGGGTAGGGAAACATTTTTCTTTCCTAGAAAATCGCTGTTTGCTCCTCTAGGTAGCATTGACTTCTGTGAAACCATCTGTTCCTTCCGATATAATTTCCAGACTATTAGATTAAACAGTTTCCCCTGACCCACTTTCAGCTTCTGTTTCCTTTCACTGTTCATTAATAAATTGTATAGCGGGGTTTTCATGGAGAGAGAGAGTGTGTGTCTGTTTATTTATTTAATCTCAGTTTGGGAACAGTAATTGTTGGGTGCTGTGCACTGAATTTCCTCCCTGGGCTTCATTTTTGTTTTCATTTTCTATAATTGATCAGAGTTGGTAGCATTGGGGAGGGGCGTTGGGGATGGTTGTTTTTAAGACTTGTGAAAGGAAGTCAGCAGCCTGAGTTATGAGTCGAGGTTCTGGTTGGGAGGTGTGCTAAAAACAGACCCTGTTTTTAAACAGGAGGTACAAAAAAGTGGCAAGGAAATCAGTTTCCATGAAACATGTCTCACAGCAGAGAGCTCTGGTTTTACAGTTTTGGGGCATTTTTAAAGACAAATGAGATAATATGTATGACATTGCCGTAAGCTTTTTCTGAGCAAAGCTACTATATGCATCTTCTATATTGTCCTTGCTTCTGATAAGGCAACCACTGCTCTTCTCACTAATGTTATTGTTAAATATTCACTAATAGAGATAATAAAATTAGATTTAAGAGGGGAAAAAAGTTATTCTCTGCATCTTTTTTTAGTATAAAAATTCTTGTTGCACTTTCCCCATCTACTCTAAATTTGACTAAGAAACACAGCTCTGAAGGGCTCATGGGTGTGTGTGTGTGTGTGTGTGTGTGTGTGTGTACAATAAGTTTGAGTAACTTAAACCTGTCTTCAGTGAAATGAAATTCCTTGGCGATGACTGTTATCTGTCAAAGCAAAACCAAATTATTTTTCTACTGGGATTCATAAAAGCAGTGCTGTGGTCGTGGTAATAATTTTTTAAATCTAATTTGGTTAAAATGGAAGAGAAAACAAGTTAATGTTCTGTGCACCCCACTAATTATTGTTATTACTGATATTGCTTTCAACATTTCTTATAGAGAGTCTTTATGCACTCCTTTGGTTAGATTTGCACCAGCACATCCGGAGAAAGGAGAGCTGTCGAATCTTATTCACAAAATGTTTTAAGAAGTAATCCTGAAGTGGAAAGATAGAAAACTGTAACCTTTGGTGACAGTTCTCTGAGCCTAGGAAGTCATTTCCTCACTCTTTCACTCTTCTTCACTTAAAGGTGGGAGCTCTGATAAATAAAAATTATGGAGGCAGGAGGTACTTGGTAGCCGAAATTTTGTTGCATACATTCTCTTGAAAAAAAGAAAATGCTTTCCATACGCACACTTGTGATTTATGGGGAAGTATGACTTTGACAACTCTATGGGGGCCTCTTGAAAGAGGAAGGGGATTATTCGAGTCAGGCTTCCCAGGTGTTATTGGAGCATTGCTGGGTAAGCAGGAACACAATATGTCATCTTCTGGAATGAAGGCTGCCTCTGATGCAGGATTGGAAAAACGGCCCCCAGAGAGCTGGCATCTTGGTGGGATGAACTTTCTTTACTTCACGAGCAAACGCCGTCTTGTCTGACAGGGTTCTGCAACAAAATTCATTCATTGGATATTTATCGATTCCTTGCTCTTTCTTGGGCTCCAGGCTGGGCACGCAAAGGTGAATCAGATGGTGAAGTTGTTCAGTGTAGGCACCAGAGGCAAAAACATCCCGTCCAAGTCTCAGTTATTAATACGCGGGCCCTGCCTGTTTGTCATGTCTGGGAACCAGGCCAGCGTGGTTTGCAGGCTTCGCTGAGCGCTACCTTGGAGAAGCACCTGCTTGACTTCCCATTGTTTCTCTTGCGCCTCATGGGCCCGGACTGGCTGGGGATTTGCCCGTTCGGTAAGTTCAGGAGGTCTGTGGGAACGATAACCAAGTTTGACCACTCGGCCTGCAAGACTGTGTCTGGCCAAACCCCTGGTTCAGTTTCTCAGTCAAACCAGTTTCCTGGGCTGAGGGGAGCCACTGGCTGTTCTAGCCCATAGACTTAGTTTTTGGCATCTCAGGATGCAGACGGTGTGTGTGTGTGTGTGTGTGTGTGTGTGTGTGTGTGTGTGTGTGTAATAAATTCAGCGTACTCAGCACAGTACGCGTTTCAGGCATTCTTGGTGAGAAATGGTCTATTGTGATAAGCTTGTGACAGAAAAGGCAAATTGCTGGGTCCCTGCTGCGACTGTCCAGGTGGCTGAGAGGCTGTCGGGGGTGTGGGTGGGGGTGGGTGGGAGATGCAGGGTCCTGTGGGTGTGGGTGTCCTGGTTTGCACCTTTGCCCCAGCCGGGTGGCCGATTGGCTGCTATTCTACTCATGCCTCTTGCCAATGTGGAAGTGAAAATAGAAACTTATTTCTAGTCAGCGGGCTTCACCTAATTCACGCATCAGACCCAGACAACTAAAATAAATCCAAGGAAACTCACCTTTTCTCCGGGTCCTGCTTCGTTCTCTGCTGCTCAGTGAGAAGTCAGAAGTGCATTGAAGTTAGGAAACCAGCCAGGCAGGGAGGGATGAGAGCGCAGTGGGGCTGGGATCCCTGTGAACCTCCCCACAGAAACTTCAGGTGGGCACCGTCAGCTGACTCTCTAGCTCAGCTCTGAGTCCCCCCCAACCCCTCTGTGGCAGAGGGCCACAAGTGACTTGCTTCTAGCTGAGGAAACAGCAATAGCCATGGGATGTCACTTCCCAGGTTGGGTGAAAAAAAAAACCACGGTGACTTTCATTGTGGATTTTGCCTCGTGCTCTCTCTCTCTCTCTCTCTCTCTCTCTCTCTCTCTCTCTCTCTCCCTCTCTTTCTTTCTTTCTCTCTCCCTCTCTCTGTCCTCTCCTCTCTCTCTCCCTCTCTCTGTCTTTCTCTTCTCTCTCTCTTCTCTCTCTTCCTCTCTCTCCCTCTCTTGCCACGTCTTCTCTCTCTCTCTCTCTCTCTCTCTCTTTCATGCCTTCTGAGGGAAAGAACCCCTTGGCCATATGCTGAGCTGCCCCATATGGAAAGCCCATGGCAGGTCCTCTGGGGCCCTGCCCCGACCGCATAGCGATCAGGGAAATAGCTTATCCCCTCGCAGAGCCTTGAGATACCTTTACCTTGGCTGTTGTCCTCAGGCCACCTTCGAGAACAGAGGCACCCACCGCAGCCACTGGCTTCTTGACTCAAAGAAACTTTGCTCATATCCATCTACCCGGGGCTGTGTCCCCCAAGCAGTGTCAAGGAGGTTACTCCTGGCTATGCTTGCCCACCAGGCCAGACTGACACTTCGA
Organism: Sorex palustris; assembly: GCA_028565675.1. Classification (NCBI taxonomy): domain Eukaryota; kingdom Metazoa; phylum Chordata; class Mammalia; order Eulipotyphla; family Soricidae; genus Sorex; species Sorex palustris. Next base: position 11,656,836 of record JAOXYA010000024.1, read on the forward strand.
TGCCTGGGCCTGGTGGTGTGGCACTGTTCATACCAAGAGTACCAGGGACCCACAAGGCCACACTGGGTGGCGTTGGGGTAGGGCTGGCGCTCAAACTTGGGTTCCTGACCCCTGAACCAACTTCTCGGCCCCTAAATCTTGGTTAAGTCCCCAGGTTTATCGGTGATTTGTTACTCATCCTTAGAGCACTGAGAACAGTAGTTTGTCTACAAAGTCTTGCTCCTCAAGAAGAGGCAGTGGCATGGAGTGGTTGGGAGCACCGGCTCTTGAGGTTGTCTTTAATTTAGGCCACATTTTAGCAGCATGACATTGGGGAAAGGCACTCCACAGCTTTGGGCATCCTCTGAAGACAGCTAACGGAGTTGCTCTCTTCCAGTCTGTATATTCTAGGAAGTAATCAGGAAGAGGTGGGAGTGCGTTTCAGCTGACAGTCCACAGATTGTGCCACAGTGAATAGAATCAAGGGTCCACAAGAGTCTGTGTGGCTCTCCTGCCTCCAATACTGGGTCGTTCCCCTTTGGAGAGATTTGCAATCCACTTTGCAATCCCTGAGAGATGGGGGTCCCTCCTCTGAGCCATCTGGGCACACATAAGCCCTGCTGGTTCCTCCGTCCTTCGTCCTGTATCCTTTCTTTGATGCCACTAGCCACATCCACAGCCACTCCCTGTCACTGCATGTTGTAGGCCTTGCTGAGCGGAGCCCATCTATTCTCAAGGCAAAATTATATGTTTGAGGAAAAGCCTCCTGCTTCCACCTCACTTATTCATCAGCGTGGATGCAAATCGCTAAACCAGAGTTCCTGCTGTGAGAGTCAGGATTGGTGGCATTTAAACCTCCTGATGAAATGCAAATGCCCTGTGGTTGCCCATCCACAAGGCCTGGCACCAAGCTAAGTGGATGGAAGAGGGGACTTTGCAAAAGATCAGGCATCTCTCTGACTGGAGGATTGGTGTTTGCATGGATGCCAGCTTCTGCTCACCTGGCAGTAGGCATGAGGGTCTCTTTTCCCAGAGACCCCTGTTCACTGTGGGTTGTTTGCTTATGGAAACAACTAAATTTCCCCTCCCAGGACGCCCTCCTTCTCTTCTTCCCTAATTTAGAATCCCTGACTCTTAAAAAAAAAGCTTCCACTCTTTGTCGAGAGAACAACAAAATACAGAAATGATGCCAGCTTAATTTTTGAGAATTTCTTGTATCTTTGTGCTGTTTTCACTTTTTTCCCCCCTAGCAGGGAAATAAAATTGCATTCGATTGACATGCTCTCCTGCTGTGAGCCCAAGATCTATTACCCCCTATCTGTGTGTTCCCAGTTGTGGAAAGTATCTGACACTGGAGCGAGGCACTGGTGATTTCTCCAGTGCTGGGAATCAAGCAGTTCCCTTGTTTTTCTACATTACAAAGCCATGCCATCAGAGTCAAGACACGAGGCCCTGTGAGCGCGAGTGTGCCTGATGGAGGTGCGGTTAATAATTTCCTTTAATAGTGTAATCGTTGCCATTTTTTTGTGACCAAAATTTTGTTTCAGCCCCTTGGCTTTATGGATGAAAAGTAGGATCAATTAATATTGAGTGATGGCAGCCTTCCTGCAGAGAGAAAATGGGAAATCTTGGTGTCGTCATCCGCCTCGTGCCTAAGAAATAGCTTTTCTTAATTGTACGGAACAGAGAAACCCAGGGGGATGTAATTCATTTCTCTCTGGCTTGCGATGAAAATTGAAAGGCAAAGAGAAAGAACCGCACGCTTGGAGTGATGGCGTGAACGGCACCACGGAGCGAGGTCTCGGTGGCAGGATCCCTGGATCCCTAGAAGCCTGGGGACAATGGTCCCCACAGAGGCGGCTCCTTCCTCCCTGCTCCCAGTCCCATCCATACCTGGCGACCAGGACACCTCCCTGTAGTGACCCAGAGGTGCTTGGACAGCTCTGCTCCCTGATCTTCTCCTGGCCATTGGGGCTCTCCTTCACTGCTGCTATTCCCAGCAACCCGCACAGTAAAGGACTGTCTCTATCCCCACCCCATCTACTTTCAGCCTTTGTTTCCTATGCATATATATTTTTTATTAGTGAATCACCTTGAAGTACTGTTACATACTTACAAACTTTCGTGTTTGTGTTTCAGTCATACAGTGATCGGGTACCCATCCCTCCACCAGTGTCCGTTCTCGACCACCAATGATCCCAGTATCTCTCCACCCTGTCCACCCCACCCCACCCCAGCTCTGTGGCAGGGCATTCCCTTTTGTTCTCTCTCTCTCCTTTTGGGTGTTGTGGTTTGCAATAGAGGTATTGAGTGGCCATCGTGTTTGGTCTATAGTCTATTTTCGGCACTCTCAACCTGAGCGGGTCCTCCCAGCACCCTTTACTTGGTGCTCCCTTCTCTGTCTGAGCTGCTCTTTCCCCCAGCATGTGAGGCCGGCTTCCAAGCAGTAGGGCAAATCTCCTGGTCCTTATCTCTACTATTCTTGGGTGTTAGTCTCCTATTCTGTTACTTTATATTCCACAGATGAGTGCAGTCTTTCTATGTCTGTCCCTTCCTTTCTGACTCATTTCACTTAACATTCCTGTGTATTTTTTTGGTCATGGAACACGCAAGCATCTGAAATCACAGTTTTGCGGTATATATGTGTGATTTTTGGTTATTCTCCTGCCATTCGTGGTCTAAGCTCTCTGTGAGACAGCCTTGTGTCATGGTGAAGTCCTGAGTTCCGGGGGTTCTGAGTAGAAGGATCAATGAATGATGTGACGGCTGCATACTGTGGAATGAGAGAACAACAACCCTGCAGGCTCCTAGCAGCCTGCTTTGAAGGACTCAATGTCAGGAAGATAACTCAGTCTGATTGTTGCCCTGAATGCCATCTGGGGCCATCATCCATAGGTACTGGTGCCATGAGCCAGAAGCGCCAGCATGTGGCCATCCTGTTGATATCATCCTGAGCCCCTCTGTGATAGGCTCTCGGGAGGGCTCACGGTCCCCTCTTTGTTCAGTGTCTTCTCCCGTTTTGGATTTTAAGTAGACTGAGGAGAGAGACTCTTTCTGTCTCATTAACTGCTCTGTCCACAGCATCTCCACAAGGCTGTTTGGGGAGTGTGGAATGATGCTGAAGCCAGCTGCTGCCCCGATGCTCGAGTGTGTCCCAATCAGAGGGAAGCTTCCCTTTCCCTCTGTCCCCTGCAATTTGATCTCCATCTGGAGCGCCCACTGGCAGTACCTTGGGGGCAGTCGGCTGCCAAAAGAGAAATGGGGTTCGTGGATTCCTTGTTCCCAGCACAGGGGATGTGGAGCCAAGTCAGCAGCATGCCCAGCACGGCTCACCCCTTCTGAGTTGCAGCATCCACACATCCTTTTGCACATTTTTAACTGGATGTAACAACAAGATGATGTTTTCGGGTTTCCCGTGGTGCTGCCTTCAGACAGTGCTGTCAGTCTTTGACCAAAACCAGAAGAGACACAGCCCCAGCTAGCTCTCTTGTGTGCCTCTGGGTGACCTGAATTGTTTTTCTACCCCAGTCTGAGGGATTCAGATGGGACTAGTGGAAGGAGAAGAGGAAGCAGGGTTGCTTAGAGAAGGATACCATGCCCACTGGGACTTAGACTCTGCCCTCGGCAATGTCTGGGTGTTAGGGACTCATTGCCCTGGAATGATCGAGGCATCTGCATCCTTAGTGATTCTTAATCATGCTTTCTCTCACTTGAGTTTTCATTAATATTTACTCTCAGGCACGGAAGTACCAAGAAGGTACTTCTAGAGACTTCCCTGAGCTGCATCTGATGGTAAAGATTCAACTTCCTGTTGGTGGTTAAGATCACTCGCCCCCAGCAGTTCACTAGCCACCTGCTCTGCCTTTTGTTTCTGTGCAATACCCAATCCAAAGTGGCCACGGGACCATCTCAGCATGGATTCAGAGAGGCCACGGATGTATGACCTTGTGTGATCTGGGGAAGTGTGTTCCCCTGGGGAATGAAGACCTCCAAACCAGCAGGAGCGAGAAACTGTAGGGGGAGCAGGGAGCAGAAGTTAGGGGTCAGAGGAGAGACGCTACTTCTACCTCTGTCCCCTGCTGGGTAGAGTTGAGTGTTTAGGCAGTGAGAGAAATAGAACCGATTCCATTTTTTCCCCCACCCTCAAGGAGTCACCTCCAACCTGCTAGGAGCTGCTATCTTCCAGACGGTTCCATAGGAGGAGCAGCAAATCATGCTGCTGGGACCGATGTGGGAGGCCTCTGCAAACAGTGGTGGCCAAGGCTCTTCCAGACCGAACACTGCACTGCATGGTGAATCAGTGATTGAAAACGGCATCTTGGAACACATTCTTTTTGGTCACATCTCCTTGAGTGCTTCAAAGTGGCTGTCAGTCACGCCTAGAGGTCGGGACCATTGATCTCAGCATCACTCTTCACTGCAGTGCTTACTGCCTTCCTAGGGTGTTGTGTCGATGTCTTTCTCATGGCCCTCTTTGAGGGAGCGGAGTGAATAGGAGTGCCAAGCGCTAATGTCAGTGACTGTTTCTCAGGCCATCACTTGGCTCTCTGGGGGAGGGGTGAAAAAGTATGTGGATCTAATGGTCTATTTTTCTCCACTCCGTGACCTTCACTGAGTTATGTAGCCCCACTGGGTCTCAGTTTCTTATCTGTAAAATGGAACTGCATTCCCTGGGGGTGGTAAGAAATGAAGACAATCATTGCCTAAGGCATTGGGTTGGCCCACAGACAGGGCACAGTTAATGAAAGCTATTTTTATTAGAGCACAGGCAAAGATGAGTCAAATAGGATTCTTCCCATGAAGAGGCCAGAGTGATAGTACAGAGGGTATAGTGCTTGTCTTGCCTATGGCTGACCAGATTTTGATCCCCAGCACCCCATATGGTCTCCAGAGCCCCATCGGGAGTGATCCCTGAGCATAGTCAGGAATGGCCCCAAAACCAACACCCCCACACAGAGTCTTCCCCATGAGCATCTGACAGGATTTCCTGCCCACAATGGAAGTACTGCAAATGATTCCCTGAGCCTGTTTCCTCACCTGCCAAATGAGGTGGTCCTTCTTGTCACCTCCCCCCACCCCCCAGGGCATTGACAGACTGTGGCTCACTAACTGAAGTGGGAACTGTGAGGGAAAGCCAGGTGGGATGGGGCACAGCCCAAGTCCTGAGGCCCACCCTCTTCTCTGAGGGAAGGTCAGGGTTCACATGTGGGAAGACTGCCCAGAGGTGTCAGGCTGGATGGCTCCTGAGTACAAGACAGGACAGAGAACTGTGGGGGACTTTGGGGAGAAGTTCCCTCTGTGCTGCGGTTGAAACCTGGACTGGGGAAAACAGGAATGCTTTGTACTAACAGAGTGTTTGTAAGGAAACGAAAGTGCTTTTGTGGACCTTATCTTACTTGATCATTCGGCAGTAAAGAACTTGGAATCTCTCTGGGTTTTTCAGTAGATGGGCTCAGAAGATAAACTATTTATAGTACCTGGTAGGGTGACCCAGTCCTTTGATAGATCGCCCAGTTTTGGGTGCTGAAGACTTGTTTGCTTTCAGAGCAGAGCAGCTATATTGCAGGGTCATGACAGTGTCAAGTGATTGTGAATGTGTGTGCACGTGCGCGTGCGTGCACACACACACTGATTCCTAGCCACCTTCGGAAGGAGAGGAGCCTCTGAGGTCACCCCACCCATGTGCATGTGTGACCCCTATTGGTGAGTTGGAGGCTATTCATTGGTGGAGAAGGAGCTCATCTGGGGCCAGTCAACCTGGTGGCGCCAGCCCCTGGAAGAATGCAGATTCCTTGGCGACTCCTGGTCGCATCATGGTTCCAAACCTTCCTCAGCGTTTGCTCACTAAACATTGTGTTCATGGCTTCAGGTTCGGACGTCCTGTGTTCTTGGGAGACGAGACAGTAGGCCTGTGAAGATCATCATGTGTGGGGACAAAGCCTGTCCCTGTTCAGACAGGAAGTCGCATTCACAGGACTTGGAAACTCAGCTGAGAATTGTTGGGGCTCCTTGTAATTCTAGAACACTCCAGCTGAGTTCTCATCTATGCTTCCCCTTTCTGGCTTCCTGCCGACATCTGTCAGAAGTTCCAACCTTCGAACATCTCCGTGTTCTTCCTTCTCTGCCTGGGCTCTGATTTGATGGGTCGGGGTGGGGCGGGGGGAGAGGGGGAGCTCATTCTAAAATCTGTCCTCAGGTTCAGATCATCTTGATGCCTGAGGCCTGGCATCAAGGCTCCCATCCTGGCTCTCTCTCTGCCCCTGCAGGTCCTCACCCTCCTTTGTCTCTGCGGCTTCATGGTTGAACTTGCTCCTTTATTTCACTTCTTGAGGTCTGTTTTTGGTCACAGCCAGGAGGAGGGCTGTGTGGGAAGGACACGGCATCTCTCTCGGTGGCTCTCCATTCCCACTGCAGTTGTTTCTTATAAGGCAAAGTTCCAAATTTCCTAAGCAATGGTCATACTCCTTGTATGGCTCAGAAAAAGAAGTGTGGCTTTCCCTCCTGAACTCAGGCTTTGGGGATGGGCATGGAAGGACAGCTTTAACTGGCTGGTACGATGCCAACTGTTAGGGAAACGAGAAAGTAGGGAAAAGAAAAGTAGGGTGGGCAAGAACTGCTCAGGAGGCCCCCCCTCACTGAAGCTTGTCACAGGACAGAAGAATCCGGGTGGAAAGCTGCTCTCAGGCACTGAGCATGAACGACCCCAGAACACTGCCCACCCGGGAAAGAGATTGGGAAACAAGCAGACAACAAGCAGACAAACACAGTTGGACCACCTTTGGGTGTCTTCCCAAACCACCTCTCAAGTTCACAGCAACAAGAGGAGGGGCTTAAAAACCAAATATTTGAAAATTTGAAACAATTTCGGATCAAATTTGTGACATGGAAGAACTATGCTTTTTACATGCATTTGCAGGGTGAATACTGTTTTGGGAACTTAGAGTAACTCATCTAAGTGTGTTTGTGCTTTTTAAGAAAAAGAACTTTCCTGGATCTGGGGTTCTGTAGGGAGGACAGATGAGGGTTCAGCTTCTGCTTCTCCGTTTGCCTGGCCAGGAAATGCTTGTGGACCCTCCCCTCTCCCTGCCAGCTTAATCGGTACTTGACTGTGTGCCAGGTCTTTAGTGTTTCCTTTAGTGAATTATCACAACAGTCCTGCAAGGCATGTACCATTATGGTCTAAGGTTTCCAACAGGAACTGAGTACCGAGAGACGGCCTCATGGAGGGAGACATGGGCTTCTCTGCTTGTGCTGGGACCTGAGCCCAGGCTGTTTGGCTTCTAAGCTCCATAGCAACCATAGTGCATGCCGCCCCCACCCTCACCCCTGGAATCAAATAGGCAATGGCATATGACCCAAGTTTGCTTTTTAAACAGATTTTTGGTGGATTATAGGCATTATAGGTCTTGATTTACAGTGACATATTGCCAGTTTTCTTTAAGATGTATTTAAAGACAGCATTTAGGGACTGGAGAGATAGTACAGGATGTACTATTTGGCTAACCCTGATTCCATCCCCAGCATTGGATATGGTTCCTTGAGAACCGCTTGAGGTCACAGACCCATGTATAACCCCTGAGCACTACCTGGTGACCTGAGTCATCCCCACCTCTGCTAAAATAAAATTTTGGCCAGAAATTCAGACCTTGAGTGTTACTTGTTCATGGAAGAAAGGTGATACATAAAAATGGTTTACTTTATGGTGTGATTTCTAGACATAGGCACGAACAAATGGGAACCACCTGTATTTTTATTTTGTACGCATAGCATATGTAGAACTTTTTGTTCAAAGTAAGTTTTGCTTGCTTGAGCAAACCTTAACATGAACATCTCTATAAAGTAGGTTGGACTGATAGCACATGTAAATGGGCTTGAAAATGGGTTGAATTTTGAATCGTCAGAATTCAGTATTGCAGAAACTCTGAGTTCTGTTATGTTCCTCTGATGTGTGTTGACTTTATTCATTTGTTTAATGATTGGACTTCAACTGGAAAGGTTGACTCTTATCTACAGCTGAAATCTCAGTTTATTTCTTCACTCCCATGTGGTCTGGTAAGGGAGTACCTCAGGCATGGTTCAGGGATCAGACAGAGATTAGGACAGTTTAGACACAGCATCTGAGGCTCCTCTTTTCTAGTTCTCTTCTTTCTAAGATTTTCCCCGTTTTAATCTTACAGTTGATGTGGCTTGGACTTGGTCTTCTGTTTCCTTAAGACAATAAGGCTGTGGGCTACTGTCTGAGTTTGAGCTTCTCCTATATGACAGGCCATGGCTTGCCTTTGACCTCATGGCCAGACCCCACAAACACACTGCTTGTATTTTTTTCCTCATGGTGACTCTTCCTCCACTACATCTCTGTCTGGGTTCACTTTCCAGCACTCCAGATAGATTTTTTTGTTTGGTTTTGTCTGGGGTTTCCACTTGTCTGCAGGACAGTGGGCTTGAGAGTCCTGGACCATAGGGAAATGGAATTAGATTGTCAAATATCAACACTCCAATTTGAAGTGTGGACAGATAATGTCCCCGAGGAATGACTTTCTGTGCTTGTTAATATGACAGAATATGTCTCCGGGCCTTTTTTCTTTTCTACCACTGCCTAAGGGTCTCTGTCCAAGAGGATCAACATGGTGGCTGTCTCCTCAAAGCTTCTTTTCTGCTTTGCTACAACTGAGTGTGCCTCTTGACGCCCTGATTCTGATGACTGGTCACAAGGGGAGGCCGGACACCCAGGGTCAGCAGACAGGGTCTGTGTGAGAGTCTTAGTCAGAATTCATGCACTTTCGGTTTGCCCCATGACCCAGAGGAGGTCTCTGAAACGATCTGACCATGTATGGTGGGAGTGGGAAGGAGGTCTTTGTCGGGGCCAAAGGAACTAGCTTATTCAGAGTGCCTGGTGCTGGGGAGTCCTCCGGGACACATCTCTATCAAGCTCCTTGGGGATGTGTTTTTCTGTGACTCGGCGTCTCATCTTCTCATGATGTGGAAGAGGAGAAAAGGTTAAGACTCTGTGTTCAGGGAGATCAGGGGTCCTCCAGGCCGAGGCGTGCTCCCTGGATGTCTCGGAGGAGCCTTAAGGCCTGGCTGTTGCTCTTCTCTGCTGCTGCCTGCTTTCCTGGGCCCTATTTTCATGTGCCCCTCAGGGCCCTATCATGGAGTTCAGTTCCCCTCCTATCCCTGATGACTGTGGAAGGATGAGGGTCTGTTTTCCCCTTAAGAATTGGTCTGGGCTTTCACCTAACTCCTCCATCTCGATAACCAGAAGCCCTCAGGCTTGTCCTGCACAGACAGAGGTGAAACCACCCCACCAGCTGCTGATGACAGCTCTTGCTTTGGTGAGATAGTTCATACTAATCAGGAGGCTAGAACAAGGTCTGGACTCTGATGAAACCCACTTTACAGACAAGCAAACTGCTATGGAGTAGGAGTTGAACCTCGCTGCTGCTTGGCTAAGGAGTAAGATTTTTTGTTCTGTTTTTTTTTTTTCCCCTTTGGATCGGGCAGGTACCTGCGGGGAAGGGAGGCTGTTATTCCTGTGCTTATTTGGATGTGGAGAAGGAACTCCAGGATTGTCTGTGGCCTGATGCCAAAGGAAACTCCACCTTTGTGGCCTGCTGTCGGCTGTGGTTCAGGGGAGCGGGGCCGGCATTTGGCCAACATAGATGTGCTGCTCGCCTGCCTTGAGAGGTCGGCCACAGGAAGGGGAAACATTTGTACCCTATTCTAGCTGCGTCTAATTAGGTGGCATTTTCTGTCTCTGTTATGAAGATTTAATTGCTCCATTGTACTGGGGCATGGGGCCTCTTATAAGTCATCTTTTACGATTGGTGATAATTGACTCAGCTTGAATTGGCTTCAGTGCCTCGCAATTTTCTTACCATTTTAAATCTCAGATCTGATTTTAACTTTCTATTTTTTCTTTCCCTGGACCATTTTGTCCCCCCCCCCCTTCTTTAACGCCAAATGCTGGGTTGTATGCGAGGAAATGCTTCAGCCTTTTTGTCTACCCCATCACTCTGCTTGGGCTGACTTATGCATTAAGCAGCTCATCTAAAGATAGCAAAGACATGGGGAAAAAAAAAATCTGAAAGGGTTTTAGTGGCTTGGAATAGAAAACATCACCAAAAGGAGGGGGAAGGAAGGAGGGTCCTCTCATTCTGTCAGTACTCTTAGCATCTGAAGCTGGATTACAGTCACGGGGTATAGACAGATAGCATCTAAAGGAGCCCTGCTTATCTAGAAAACCCCAGACAGAACACAGTACATCAAAAAAATCAACGACAGCAAAGATTTGGAAAATCCTAAAGATAAGTTTCCAAATGAAAAAGATAAAAAGCTTGTCGCCTGAAAGGGAATGAGGTATGAGCCACATAAATTAAGTCGACAGAATTTCTAGAAAGCAAAAAGTGTGCGGAGGCCCCGCCGACCGTGGAATATAAATATCTCTCATCCTGTTATCGTTCCGGGGTCTGTAGTCTTCATATTGATGTTTCTGTGTTTTGAGTAAGCACTTCCTGAATGCTCCAGTCTTTGAGTCTGGCGGACTTGATTTATGAAGAAACAATGACAATAACGAATGAGAGAGGTTTGCCGAGGAATTAATTTGGGGTTAGTAAAACCGAGCCTAACTCTCCGGGCCTCTTTTTCCCAAAATGTAACCCTCCAGCTGGGTATTGCAAACTTGTGGGCAGGGTGGGGTGCAAGGGAAAAAAATGCTTTACAACTTCCCTTCCCTGTGGGTTGACTCCTTGCTGCAGCTGCCAACACTGTTTGCGGTGAACAAGCCCCATCCATTTCTTCCTTCCTTCTTTCAGCCCGAAGTAGTTTCCATTTGCTTTTACCTCGTGTAGCTTTTGATGTTCATGAGCTGCGGTGAGCTTTGGGAATCTCTGGCTTCTCTTCCGTGATCCGGCGCTATTTGTCTCTCTGCTGACTCATCTCTGTGCTGTTTTCTGCTCCCCCTCTCTGCCCCAAAGACTCCTGCCTTCTGCTCTGGGCATTCCCGAGGTGCAAGTGTGCCCAACCTCTTTTGCTTCTAGAGCTGCCCTGGAGTAAGGGAGTTGGCTGGTGTGTTGAGAAACCGGAAGGAGCCAGTGTGTCAGGGCAATGTGGTAGGTAGTGAGGTTAGGGAGGTAGTGGGGGTGGGGGTGGGGAGAGGGAGACGCAGGAACTTGTCTTTTTTCTCTGAGTGGCATATCAGCCACTGCAACGAGGTGTCTGAAAAAAGGGACGACTGTTCTCTGAATGGCTGAGCATGTCAGCTGATGGCCTCCAGAAGAGAGCAAGGTGTCATAACCTTTTGCTCTTTGTCTCCATCTTTGAAAAACCCAAGATTCTGTCATTTCTTTTCCTCTCCCCTTCTGCCATTTCCGGTGCCACCAAACCCACCTGTCGCATCTTCCCAGCACCTTTCTGCTCATTTCTTGCTCATGTCTCTGACGCAGCCCCTTCTTCTGAGCCTGCACCTCAGGAGTGGATTGCTGTGGTGACCCCCTAACCTTTACGCCTCCCCCACCATGTCCCTTTCTCCTTGTTTGACACAATAGTGTTCTACAGAGCCTTTGTAGGGTAAGAATTGGCCTTGACGTCTTAGGCTCCTTCCCTTTCCCGTAGCATAATTACTATGTCTTGGCCTTGTTAGTCACTTGCCATCTACAAATTCTTTCCGATCTCTTTTGCTGCATTTACCAACGACCCTGAATTGGTGGCTTCACATGTCTTGTTTCCTCAGAGCATAAGACTCAGCTGGGCTGAGCCAAATGGTTCTGTTGTCCCATGTGGTGTCCACTGAGATGACATGGATGGTCCCATTAATCTGGTGCTTGTCTGGGAGACCCAGTATGGCCCCATTCCCAGTTGTCAGCCGGGCCTCTACATATACTTCCCCAAGGTCATGCTCTCCTTGTGCCTCTCATTGAATCGTCTGCCCTGAACTGGTCCCCATGAACGTGAGATGGACACTTCCATGGGTCTAGTCTAATCCTGGACATTGTCCAGTGTCATTTGGGCACACGTCACAAGATCATTGCATAATTAGTGGGATGTAGTGTAAATTCTACATGGGAAGAGCATCATGTGAGTACACAAATCCAGAGACAGAAGGAGCTGGAACTGGTCAATTGTGCAGGACAAATTATGTCAGAAAGTGGACCTCTGAGGGTAAGCAGTGATAGCAAGAACCGAGATTCCTCTCATTCATTCACTCTATTTTTGCTGCATACTTCCTGTATCCCAGAAGGGCTTAAACAAAGGTGGATAAGTCTTTTATCTGAGATGCTCTCCAGAAAAGTGAATTGTGTAGAGATTAATCTACCTCCAGTAGACCATAAAACTCCTTGCTTCCCTTAGCCTTTTTCTCCCACACTGGCCATTCTTGGCTGCCAGCCAGATTGAGCTTTAAAACATGGCTTACTGACCATTTGCCTTTTAAAAATAGGTAGCTGGGCTTTTCAAATCTATAGCTTATTTTCTCTTAAGATACATGTGTTTTATTTACCAACTTATAATCTTTTTTTTTTATATGTTGAGGATTTAAGATAATCCATTTTGGTTGTAGGGGTTAGGTTTCATGTATTTTTATGTGAATTTTTCAACTGTTGCATAAATTCTTTAGGTTTAGAAACCCATTTTTACACTTATAGTATCAAAGCATTATGTTTTGTAAGAGCTTAGAGTAAGCCCTCAATGGCCTCCTTTGTTTTCAGCTATGAGATGTATTTTAGTGTGTGTGTATGTGTGTGTGTGTGTGTATATGTGTGTGTGTATTTACACTTATTTCCTTAGTGGACCATTGCTTTGTAGATGCTGAATTTTCTTTTAGTTGTTGTTATTGTTATCCTTGATGCAGTGGGGTGGAGGAGGCACACCCAGGGATATTCAGAGGGGCCACGTGGCGCCAGGGATCAAATCCAGGGCTTCACACTGGCAAAGCCTGTGCTCTCTTCAACTGGAGTCACACCCTGCATGCCAGGTTGGAATTCCCTCCTTTGGTAGAAAAAATGTGTTTCTGAAATTCTCAGATGACAAGTAGAAGAAAGTGCTGCCATCTTTTCCATGTTAATTCTCAAATAGAACCTTACCGCCATGCCAGCAGGGGTCCCGAGATGATGTGTTTTGCAGGGATTCACCATTGCCCGAGCATCTCAGAGCAGGCTCCATGAGACTGACAAAGAGGCCAGAGAGAGGCGGTGGCGTGGAGCTGTGTATGCCTTCTTCCGGGGCTCGGCCTCCCAAAGTGGGAACTGGGGAGCCATTGAGAAATTCAGAGCGTAAACGGCACAGAACGAAGCCCCCTTACCTGTCTCACTCATGGAAATGGGAACCAAGTTCTACTTTTGCCTTTGCGTCTCTGAAAAGACTCAGAGTCCCTGGGAGAATGTTGTGTGCACTTCTGTCCGGCTGGCCCAGAAAGCATCCCCGTCTCCCGAGTCCGTGCCTGACCTCTTGCAGGAGGCACATTTCTCCTTGGCAATCAGAGCACATTTCCCCTACTTTCATAAATAAGTTTCTCTTCTCTCTGATGCCTTGTTTAAACTTTTCCAGCCTTGAACACGTTTTCCCTGGGAAAAATGGGCGGGAGGGGGCACTGTTACTGACAGATGGGTACTCCCTGATCATCCTGATTTCCCCGTAGCAGTGAAATAATCGATGTGGTGAGAAGTAAAAGACTAACTACCTCCTACAGGTCTTTTTGCATGGGGAATAATTTTGGTGACCTCATGATTCCGAAATGTTTAGCATCCTTGTTGGTGTGGGGTGCTGAAGTACACTGCTCTTCAGATGGTATAAATTTATTAAAATGAACCAAATTACCATGTCTTGTATTAAGCAGAGACTGAAGGAGGAGGGTCGGGGGGAAGGAAGATAGTCTTTCAAGTCACTATTAATTTTTGGAAGAGTATCAGCTTTTTAAAGTTGTTTTGCTTAAGCATAGTGTGTGTGTGTGTGTGTGTGTGTGTGTGTGTGTGTGTGTGGGTGGGTGGGTATGTACGCGTGTGTACACAGCCATTCTCTGTCTGTGTGTGCTAACAACCACTAACCAAATCTACTTTTCCAAGTTGTTTTGTGAGTGTGTATTTGTGCTTAGCTCAAGGAACGGCCTTGATGATAGCTTTCAGCAATCCAGTGGATAAAAATTGAACACTTTTTTTTTTCAGGATTCTTACCATTGTTCTGTTCTGCATGTTCATTTTCCAAATGACATCACCAAAGCCCTATGAAATATTAAGACTTCCTTGCCTCAAAGTGGCATCCTTGAACACTTGCCTTCTGTTATTTGTTTCAGCAGATTTCCAAGGTGAATGTCGAAATTCCCCCAGATATGCTAAAGATAAAACGGTCCTTAATTGTGTTTGCTTGGACTTCTGTTTTTCAGACACTTGGGACTAGCTGGTTTATACTCATCTCTCTTTCCTTATATTAATCTTTTTAAAAAATATTATTATAAATCATCATGATAGGAAGCAAATTAGAAGAAAAGAGAGGTGGCTGGAGTAAAAATGAGGGGCCTTTGATGCAAATTTCTCTCTAACACTAACTGGTGGGTCACTGGGAGTGTCTCATCCCCAGTTTCCTTCATTTAAAATGGGCTGAAGACTTTCTGTAAAGAGAGAGTGAATACTTCTGGTTTTGCAGGTCATGAGCCCTCTCTCTCCCTCCTGCCCCGTCTCCCCCCCCCCCATTTGTGTCTTTTTTTTTTTGGCCACACCTGTCAGTGCTCAGGACTTACTCCAGGCTCTGCACTCAGGGGATCACTCCTTTTGGTGCTCGAGGGACCATACACTGGGATGCCGAGATTGAACTGGGGTTGGCGGTATGCAAGGCAAGCACCTTACCCACTGTACTGTATAGCTCCGGCCCTCGTGTTCTTTCTCATCACTGCTCAATTCTGCTGTTTTGATAGCAGAGCAGCCCTTGAAAATATAATGTGTAGTCTAATGTTATAAAAATTATTCAGGCAATGGGCTGAATTTGACCTGCACCTCATGGTCTGTCCAACCCGGTCTCAGTGTCATCCTTGAGTACTATCAAATAATGAAAACTACCCTATTTTTCCCACATAGATTTGTAAGAGAAAATTAAATAGTATCATTTTAATTTAGAATGAAAATACTTAAAAAATTGAATATAGTGAGAGCACTTTGAAAAACATATAGGAGGGATTTCTGCTGCTGGGTAAGATGGAGTTGTTTTGAGGCGAACTAATGTTCCAGAGAAGAGCAAAAATAAAAGCCATAGAAAATAACAAGAGCCCTTGGGTGTAAATGCATCTGGGAGGTGTTAAAGCAGTGAGGGCTGAGATGCTGGTATTGAAGAACCGGAGGAGGTGAGCTGAGATCCTCAGATGCCTCCTTCCTCCCTGGAGGTAGTTTTGCTTCTGCGTGCAGGTGATTTGGAAAGGAAGGTTTTGCCCAGGGGCCACAGAACTGATCTAGGAAGGAGGAATCAGCCAGGCTTTGGTGGTTTTCTGAGATTGGAGAGCAGAGACTCACGGTGGGGGACTTGATGAGTCCCAGCTACACTGTAAATTTTCACCACCTGGCAGGCAGTTTGATTCTGATGTTGCAGGAATGGAAGGATCATAGACTTATAAGGAAGTGTCTGAAAAACAAAAGGAATGTTTGGTGTTCCAGAGAGAGAGGTTGGAGAGAAGAATCTGCTTTGGGAGGGAAAGAGATTTTGGGGCAAGGTGAGCACATTGGGGTCTGAGTTGAAAGCCCCAGAGGACAAGCCCTAGGAGTGGAGAAATTCTTAATCCCTCCTAGTTTGGGTGATTATCCCCATCCTCCACCCCAACTTTTTCTGCCTAGCCCAAAAAAGAACGAGCCATCTCTTGAGGAAGGTAACTTACTTCATCAGAAGTTTCCACAGGTTTTTTAAACAGATGATTTATGATATAAGTCAATAATAATAAAGCCTGCCAATATGTTCTAAAAAAATAAAAAAACAGATAATAGAAACAGATTTATGGGTAACTCCGAAGGAACTAATTTGATTTAGTGGAAGAAAAAAATTTTAGTAACTGATTAATGCAGTCAAGAAAATTGTATTAAGTGAAAAACTAGAAAGATGAAAAACTTCAGCAGAGAATTGGAACCTATACAGAAGACTCGAATGAACATTCTCATGGTGGGAAAGATACGTCTAAAATTAAGGACTCAATAGAATAGGGTTTAACAGATCATATGTCACAGAAAAATGAATAGAGAATAGAAAGAAGGTTAATGGAAATTATTATGAAGTGAATTGGAGAGAGGAAAACATGTAACATATAGAAAAGAATACGAGACAAGTGGAATTCCATGAACAGTCTGAGTCTGATATATGTGTGTGTTTTTAATTGTTCTCAGAAAAAAAGGACAGGACAGAAGTGGTACTGAAAAGATAATGGCTAAGAATTTCCCCATGCTTATGAGAGATAATAACATACAGATTCTAAAAGCTGTGCAAAGTCCAAGCATAATGAATACCAAAAAAAAAAAAGGCTATTGAGCAGTCAAAGATCATAAAACAGCAATACTTAAAAACAAAAGACTTACCAGCATTTTAGATTACTGTAACCGGTAGATGAACAGTTTTATAGGGTGAGCTGCCACCTCACAAATGTCTTTACTTAACTCTGACTCTGCTCCTTCACTCCAAACCTGTTCATTCAGTATCTCTTGCATGCTACTGCCCTCTACTTTTGTCTGACTCACTGGATAATCCAGGATAAACTCCTCTCAGGATCCCTAATTAACCTCATCTTCTGCCTCACAACCAGTTACACTGGCCTTTGGGCACGTACCACTTGCAACCACCTTGGGCCTAACACTGTCACGATGCAGCTGAGAGTTTTCCAGTCCTGTGTCCATTAAGATGAGTATATTGGTTTCTAGGACTGCTGTAACAAGCTACCCTAAATATGGTAACTGAAGGCAATGGAAATTCACTTCCCCATAATTCTGGGAGCCTGAAATCAGTGAGGGAAGAGTGTTAGCTGAGCCACATTCTCTCTGGAAACTGTTTGGGGTGAATGCATTCCCTTCCTTTTCCAGATTTTGGAGACTGTCAGCATTCTTTGGCTCCTAGGAGCCACGGCATTCTCTGTCTTCACACTCCCGTTGTGTACATGCCTCTTTTCTCTGTTGGTCTCAGACCCCTTTGCTTCCCTCTTTAAAGGATGCATGTGATTGCATTAGGGTTTAGCTGGATAATCCAGGATAAACTCCTCCTCTCAGGATCCCTAATTAACCTCATCTTTTGCGTCCCAAGATAATAGTCACAGGTTCTGGAGATTGCATTCTGATATATATATATATATATATATATATATATGGTGGACAGCACCATTAAATCCATTGAGGACACTGATGATGTAATAATAATAGCATTTTGAAAGTGATAGTGCTTCTCAAGAACTGCCCAAATGCTTTACCTTACATAATCTTATGTTGCCCTAGAATGAACCCTATAAGGTGGTTGCATTATTTCTACCATTGTTCAGAGGGAGACTCTGGGACTCAGAGAGGTAAAGATATCTCTAGATTAAATGAGCCAGGATCAGAGCATAAGCCTTTGGGTTTTAGGGCAGCTTCCTTTGATGCTGTGAGTTGGTAGGTTGGATTTCCATTTGACCACAGCCCAAAGTACATTTTAGATCTTGGACAGGGTATAGTACTTTATAACCTCTAAAATTCTATGGTTCTGACTTTTAGACTAAAAAAAAAACCACAAAACCTTTCAAACCTGGATTATTAACAGCATAACTAGATTTTTTTTCTTTTTGGGTCACACCGAGCATTGTACAGGGGTTACTCCTGGCTCATGCACTCAGGAATCACTCCTGGTGGTGCTCAGGGGACCACATATGGAATGCTTGGGATCGAACCTGGGTTGGCTGAGTACAAGGCAAATGCCCTACCCGCTGTGCTATCACTCCAGCCCTTAGCATAATAAGTTTTGATCTGCTTGTCAATGGAGAGAATTTACTTGTACTGCCTGTAGACGAAGCTGATGTGAGTTTGCTCTTGTAAATTTTGACATTTGTGATGGTGGGTTTGTTCTAGAAGGAGAATTTCCTTCTGGACTCACAGGCCAAATCTATATCATCGGAGTGAATTGAGGTAATTACTCAGATTATTTAGACTCTGCCTGCCAGATAATTGAGGTAAATGGAGTTATTAATTTGAAGTAGCTAGGAAATTGGTTCTGCCTCCCTTTGATAATGTAAACACGGTCATATTATGTAATTGTATAATTACCTGAAAGTGCTTTATTCTTTCTGTCAGAAGCCTCTGATATTGTCTGTGGTCTGCCCATTGGGTTATAGTATGTTCATTATTACAGGCAAACCTGGGGTTTCCTACTGAAAAAAAAAATATATATATATATATATATACCTATGTATTTACATGCATGTGCATACGTTGTAGATTAAAAATGAGAATATCTTATTTCAAAGCTCCATGATTGCTTATAAATCATAAAAGCATTTCAGAGAAAGATATGCCTGAAAGAGAATCCATTTGAGACAAGAGGTTTCTTTTGTTGACCTCTGTCTACCATAATGTCTATTTTTAAGTCTTCCAGGAAACTCATCTCTCATCGGAGTACAACTTCTTCCTCATCAGAGGTACACAGAGGAAACTGAGGATCACTTCCTTAGCTTCTCTATAGCCCTTGCCTCACAGCTCCAGAGTTTGGTTCTGTTGTTGAACTGTGTACTTTTTACAGGGAAGGCCATGATGCTTTATCTTGCTGACTCTGGCCATGTTGTCACATTGCTGGGTGGCCTCGAGGGCCTCCCTGGTCCTTTCCAACTTACTTTCCCAAATGATTGGATCATGTGCTCTGAGATGTCCCTGTTCTGTGTTGGATCCCATCTTGCCTTGTCTGTCCGTTGGCAGAAGTCTGGTCATTAAGAGTGAGGATTTGCCTTTCAAAATAAATCTGGGCTGAGGGGGTGGAAGGGGCCCCATGTGAACCATCACAGCTTCAGAGACCCCATGTTTGGCGATTTCTGAAACCATTTGGTTCCCAAATATTTTTTCAGGTTTTAGGCTTTACCTCCTGAATTTTGGTTCAGAAAATGAGGAGCAAAAGTGGTATCTGCTCACATGTCTCTCACATTCGTTATTTGTGTCTGAGGCCTCTGATGGAATTTCTCTACCCTAACCAAAAAAGGAGAAAACTGGGAAGAAATTTTAAGTTAAAAAGAAAAAACCCTCCCCACCCAATCTTTGATTGAAATGCGAGGTTTTGGTTTTAGCCAGTGGTGGTAATGGTTGACATCACTGAACCAATTATTCTGTTTCCTGTTTCATGTTGCTTGCCCAGATGTGTTCCTAGAGGAGCTGTTCAAACAAAAGTGGGCCCAGAAAATTCAGATAAAATGTTCACCTGTAACTCCCCAAGTCTTCCCTCTGGGCTGAGTATTTATTTATAAACCTACTGGGCCATGGGGAACAAAGGAATTTGTTCCTAAACTGAAAACCAAGTATGGTGGCTATAAAATCTCCCCATGTGTGATTTATTCCACCAGCTCCCAATAAACACACAGATAAAGAAAAAAACAAAATACATAAAAATCACATTGGAAAAAAAGCAATTTTGATGTTTTAAAGCACCAGAATTAGCCACATAATTTATTCCCCTTGCAATATATATTTAGTGTGCTATCTTATCTGGTTTTATTATAGTATTTGTATGTGATTTCAGGATAGACTCTAATGCATAAAAATTCAGACCAAAGCTATTTCCAGACAATATTGAAATGAACCAGTCATTTGGAAAACTCATGCACTCAAAAATATATATCTGGATTTTTTTAAAAAAAATCGCATTGAATTTTTCTAGTTACAGTTTGCTAATATTGAATAGTTGAAAATTCTGGAAACAAACACAATAAACTTCTTTCAAAACTTATTGTATTTTAATCTTAGAATTTACTCTCCCTCCCCCCTAATATTTAAATAACAATGGTCAGCATTTCCTTAACTCTGAGTTCACAATGTGGGGTATAACTTCTGTGGCTGAGAGTCACCTCCTCAGATTTCCAGCAGAGGAACAAAGGGACTGGGGACTCACGGGGCAAGGGTGTTGGGGGGGGCGGAACTCACGGGTAGATGGTAAAAATGGCCCCTTTAATGCAGAACTGCTAGCATACTTAACATCTGAAGGGGTTTAAGGTATAGAACTGCACATAGGTGAGATTGATCATTTACAGAGGTAAAGCATTTTGGTGGGGGCAATTCTCTTGGGGGCATTAACTCAAGAAGATCCCCCGTCTCTCAGGGACATCTATATTGCTTTTTCTGTTTCCCTTTAGTTGTAGATATTAAACAGTTACGTTTACTTCTTATTAATACTTGAAGTTATTTGGATTAACACAGTTAAGAGATATAGGCCCCAAAACTTAGGTCTCTGGAAGCAAGCAAGGCTTTTATGGTAAATCCCAGACTAAGTCCTTAGGCTGGTTCAGCTTGTCTTTCTCCATTGGCCGGGGGGGCGGGGGGGGGGTCCTGTCTCTTAAGCCATAATAAGGTCTTGCACCAAGACCATGCATTTATGCTTTCTAGACTGTCCCATTTCGATGCTGGGGTAGCTTCGTCACTCACCCCAGGTCCATCCCAGCCCCATGGCGGGACCTCCCTTTAAGGGTGTTAGGGACTGCAGCAACCAAAGCCTGAGTTAAGCAATTCTGACGGATGCCCAGTAGAGGATATATTTCGGAGTCAATCAACTCCCAAATATTAGGAGCGTAGCATTAATGGTCTTTCTGTGTTTAAGCAAAGAATATTGCGCTCTGTAGTAAAATATAGGGGAAATAGAAAAACAGGGAATTCACTTCAAATACAGAGTCCAGAGTCACCTAAATTTTGGCATATCAGTAACCAAGACTGACTTGGGGAATTGTGACAATGAGAGGTAAAACACAAAGGAAAGGTTAAAGATAAACTCAGAGGATTCGGGGTGCGTGCAAGAGCACTGTAAGTTTCTCTTGGGGGAAGGAAAAGGAGCATTTCACTGATGAAGCCTAAAACACTTGGGGTTAATATCCAACACCTAATAGTGGTTTTTCATCTTTTCTTTATCAGGATGATCCTGAACAAACTCGTTAAATATGTGTGATAACTATTCAGGCTGGTGGGTTCTGAGCATGAACTTAAGTTTGGGGTTTGTGGAGGTGGGGTTGGATCACAGCTGGATGTGCTCAGGACTTAACTCCCAGCTCTATGATCAGGGATCACTCCTGGGGGTGCTCAGGGGGCCATATGGTCGCCAGGAATTGAACCCAGTCCAACTGCATGCAAGGCCAAGGCCTTTTTGGATATTTATTTTTCTAGCCCCTGGAATTGAATTTATTTGTTTTCTTGCTACATCCAGGGTTTACTACTGACTCTGCTCTCAGGGATCACTCCTGGTGGAGCTTGGGGGACCATATGGGGTGCTAGGAATTAAACCTGGATCGGCCACATGTAAGGCAAGTGTCTTGCTAGCTGTACTATCTGACCCTTAGAATAGAATTTTTAAGAAAAAATTTTAAACATTTTGATTATATACTTGGATTATTTTTTCTTTTGAAATATGAATAAAATAGGAAATAGTCTTTCACTAGGATAGATGACTTTTTATGCAAGAGTTAGTTACAGAAACTTGCATGGGCCTAGCTTAGCCCTTCCTGATTCTGTTAAAAACTAATTTCCTGCAGTAAAATCCAAGCAGCACTGCTGGTTTGCAACTCCAGAGAATTCCTGAAGCCAGAACATCACATTCCCAGTTAATTCTCCAGCTTTTTTTATGCCTATTCTATTGGGGTAGGGATGGCCAAACTCTCCACCTGCATGTGTAAAGGAAAGGTAACCACATCCAGAGACTACAGGGGATTGAATTTTGGCTAGAGTTGCTAGGTTGGAGAATGACTTGGACCCTTGGGGTGCTTCCTGTGTGTTTTGCCTACATCTGAGATTTTAGGTGCGGGTGTTTGACATCTTAATAAGAGGCTGTTGCTGTGATACATAAATACAAGGGATGGGTTGAAATGGTTGTCAGTATATTCACTGAAAGGACCATTTACAAAGAGGGAAAAGCTTGTAAAGAACAGGTGCAGTCCGGAAGCTGTGGATGGATGGATTTCTTGTAGTGAGTGGAATTAATGAGAACTGTAAGGGAAAAGTCACCTCATGACTAGGGAAGTGTTGTTTCCCAAAAGTCAGCAAGGACAATGCTTTTTCCTGCCCTGGTCTTGGCAGAGGACACTTCCCGGCCGTCTAGTTCCCTGAGCATAGCTGGACTTTTGGGGGCAAGCAGGGTTCATATCTGTCTATTCTCTTGCCAGCCCCTGCTGTCAAGACCCTGGGTCTGTTTACCTTGTCTGGGGTCCCTGTCTTTCCTCATTTTCTCCTGTGAGCCTGACACCTGGTCGGTGCTCGATAAATGCTCTTGAGGGGCTGCAGAGATAGTACATCGGTTAAGACACTTGCTTTGCATGTGGTCAACCTAGGTTCAACTCAAGCCTTCACCTATGGTCCCTCAAGCACTGCCAGGAGTGATCCCTGAGCATCGGTGGGTGTGGCTAGCAGCCCGCCCCAAAAGAAAAGCAATAAAATAGAAAACTAAATGTTACTGACATAAGTCTTGATGGTTTTTTTTTTTTAAAAAAAAAAAACAACTATCCAGCCAAAACTTTTCCTTTGGAAGAATTATTTGCATGTGCCTCTTATTCACTGCCTCACGATGAAATTAGCGATTTTTGTTTCTGGCAGCATTTCCCATTTTCATTCAGAGGGATAGAGAGAAGCAAAATTTACGATCCTGTTCTTTAAAATTCTGAGGACCAAATAGTGTCTGGGGTGTGGGGAAGGGATACATTTCTAGTGCTTACACTTCTAAAGTTTCAGCTGACAACTATCTTAGACTTTTTCTTTTTAAGTGAAGCAAGATCGTTTTATACTTAGAAGGACGTGAGAGCAAAGAAAGGGGGAAATGTGTTCCAGAGAGAACACAGGCTTCTCCAGAGTGGAAATAACCAAGCACACTGCAGGCTTAGATGTTGCTTTGCATGTGGCCAATCCCAGTTTCAGTCCCGTATGTGATACTGAGCACCACCAGGGGTAATTCCGGAGCATAGAGCCAGAAATAGCCCCTGAACACTGCCTGGTGTTGCCAAAGGCCCGAACCCCTCAAAAGAAGATCGAGTAATAGCTGATGTTTATTGGGGGATTTCCTAGATCTTAGACATCCAGCCTTTTCAATTTCTGTAAGACCCTCTCTGGTAAGTAGAGTTGCATTTTATACTTGGGGAAACAAAATCACTCAGTTTGACTGAAACCCCCAGCCCAAGGTGGACTGCTAATACAGTGGGTCGGGCACTTGTCTTATTACACATGGCAGGAGTGAGTCCTGAGAGTAGAGCCAGGAGTAACTCATATAAGCGCCCACACCCAAAAATGAAATAAAAAGACTCCCTGCTGAGAGCCAGGATTTGGACCCGGGAATTCTCACTCAGTCACTCCCAACCACAATGCTGAATGGCCGGTGGGAGCGGCCCGCCTGTAGCAATTGTTAAGTTTAACTGACGCAGAAAGGCCCGTTCCATGGAGGGGTTATACCGCAGTCCTGTGTAGAAGTAGTACGTCATCTGTACTCGTGGAGGCCATAAAACAGATGTGGTGAGCTGTAACTATTAAAAAGTCGGTTTTCCTGTCATCGACTTGAAAGTCCCACATGCAACTTATTGAAGTTCTCCTAGAGCTGGCATCCTATTTGCTAAACCTTTTACTGATGCCTAAGACACAGGGTTTTTATTTTTATGGGTTTTTTTTTGTAACAGGGAGGTTGGGTGGGAGCGGAACATATACCTGGCAGTGCTCAGGACTTATTCCTGTGTTCAGGGATAACTTCTGGCGGTGCTCAAAAACCGAGAGGTCATGCCAGGGATCCAAGAGGGGTCACCATGTGAAGGCAAGTGCCTTGCTCGCTGTATATTTACTGTCTTACCCTCTCCGGCAACCTTCAAAGGGTCTCTAAGTTGACATCTCTGAGACATGTCTCTGCCAACCAGATGTGTCTCCTGAGCCAGAACCCAGCAGATCTTAGTGTGTTCTGGAATCCACCTCCCTCCCCCCGCGTGCCACACACACACATATACACACACAATCCTGGGAAGGGAGGAACAGTGGATGCTAAAGGCAAAGTGATTTTTGAAATAATTCTCAGATCTTTATTTGTTCTTTTCACTGGTGGTCCCATCCAAGTGTGTGGTGGGATTTCCTGGGTTCCATGTGTCTAGTCATCTTGATAGTCAATTCCTGTGTCCTTGGATATTTTGAGTTTTTAAGCTGTGTCAGTTTAAAATCCTCTCACATAAACGAAAGCTCAGAGGGAGACCTTGAGTTTACAAGAGTGAAAATAATTCTCAGATTTTGGTCAGTGAAGAGAGTGTTTTTTCCTTTTTCTTTTTGTTTGTGTTGTTGTTGTTGTTGTTGTTGTTGTTTTTGCCCACATTGAGCAGTGCTCAGGGCTTACTCTTGGCTCTGTGCTCAGGGGTCATTCATTCCTGGCAGTGTGTGGGTGCCCGGGATTGAACCCAGGTCAGCCACCTGCAAGGCAAGTACCTTGCCTGCTGTATTATCTCTCTGACCTCAGTTTTCATTTTCCTTATAATTTATTCCAGTTTTTGCCTGACTTTGCAATCCCCTTCCAATGTGTGAGATGCTGGTTGAGATGAAATTTGCCTTTGAAGGATAAACTATGCTTCTCTTTGAGTTACCTGCCATCTTTTAGGGTAACTCCCAAAGCCCCGAGCAACCTCCTCACAGAAAGAGTATTTTCCACCTCATTTCTCCAAAGATTGGATCTTCATTCTAACTCGCAGAGCATTATTTTGGAAAGAAAGGCCCTAGTTACTGTAATTGTTAATAAGGCAGCCTGCTGAGCGCCAGAATCCATTTTTTTCCGAAGCCGCCTTCCTCCTTCCCGACATTTCATCCACTCCGCTTTCAAGATTTTAAGAATTAGCTGTTCACAGATTAAGTGCCCTTAATCAGTTCGTCTTACATTACAATGTAAAGTTTCTCCCATGTTCAGCAGAGAGCACGATTTTCATTTGATGGCCCCGATCACAGCAGAGTAAGTGGATTTCCCAGGAAATTTCATGAAGAGGAATGGTAATGCAGGATGGGGTGGCGGTCGTGGGGGATGTTGAGCTAATTGATTAGTTTAGAATCTTCTCATTTCCATGAGGAATGGAGGAGCCCAATTTGTATGTCTCCTCCTTGGCACGGTATTCGCACAGATTGTCTGATGTTTCATTATCATCTTGACAGAGCAGCTGATGTATAATTCTGTTGAATAGGAGATCCGTTGTGTTTTTACCGTGTGCATTTATTACTTCATGATTAGATTATTTGGACTCTATTAGTTGATTATCTGAGAGCTGGAGGGATGAGCTCAGAGCCTGGACCCCTCTGGGTGCTGAATTCTCAATGTCTCTGGCCGGTGACTCGGATGCTTTCTGCCCTGGGGGCTGCTCTGCTGAGCTTAAGGGTCCCTGAGTGACTGGTGGTGTATGTTGTGTGACCTGTCTCCTAAAACCTGTGGGCAGAAATCTCCCTAAGCCAGAATCTTCTGTGTGGTTGGCCTCATTGATTCTTCTCCGTCGACATTAGCTCTTTGCCTGATCCCAGAGTTCATTTGCACGCTTGTCGTGGGCTTGGTCCACCAGCACCCAGCCTGTGTGTGGAGTCTCTTTCCGGAGGATGTGAAGACTCCGCCTCCTCCTCTGAGGATTTCCACATGCACATGCCAAGCTGAGGTGGAACGAATTGTGCTCCTTTCCCCAAGAGCCTCTTTGGTGTTCCCTGTTCCCTAAAAATAAACACCATTCCTCCAAGTGATTGTGAGAGAAAAAAATCACTTCAGAACACGTTTTCCTCACAGATATGCACCCTGCAAGCCAGTGGGGGCAGAGCTGTGTGGCTGCTTCTGCAGCTGGTCCTTGGGGTTGGGGGCCACACAGGGCAGTGCTTAGGGCCCAGTACACCAGATGCTGTACTCAGGGATCACTCCTGGTGGTGCTGGGGGATCCTGTGAGGGTACCAGCTATTGAACCCCAGTTCGATTTTGCATAATGTAAGTGCCTTACCCCCCCCACTCCGTACCACCTCTCCAGCCCCAGAATCTGCCTTTTTTAAGCAAGTGTGCATCTCCCCTCCCCCCAAGGGAATGAATGTCACCATTGGCACTCTCAGCGCTAGTGTTGAGAAATAGTTTTCTGGCAGTTTCACTTGATTTGCATGAGTGTATTCCTGGAAAATTCAGTGACTATTAAACTGCAAAATTATCTTGCTTATGTGTAAAACAGAATGAAATTCTAGGCTCAAATAGCTATCAACAGGCTTTTCGGCTGCTAAGAATGCCTGGTGAGATTTGAAAACGTGCACGGGGTGGGATGAGTTGTTCAGGGGTGGGTGGCCCAGTGCACTGCCAGTGCCCTCCTTCCCCGACCTGTACCTGCATTTTCAGTCATGGGGCAACGGACAGTACCCTGAGCCCTCCAGCTTCCTAAACACTCCCCAGGATGCAATCCTCTCCCCTGGGAGAAGTTTCTAGACCCAATGGTGGGGCCCTGAGGTTCCAACAGGGGAAAAGGGGAATGACCTTGTATTTGAACCAGATCCCCGAGCCTTGGTGTAGATGGACACAGAGCCCAGTCTGGAGGGAAACCTGGCTGGGGTAGGGAGGGACGGGGAAGGAAGCAAGGTGTTCCAAGGCTGGTGGAGACTGTGGGCAGGAAGGAGATCAGGACAGGGGAGCTCGGGTTTCAGGCTGAGATGTGCACTCCCAGGAGGCAAATGGCAGAGCAAGTCCTGGAAAGGCAACAGGTTTGGCTTCGAACATGTGGAGCCTAGACGGCTTAGGATGTGCAGATGGAGCTTTCTCTGAGCTAGCGGCAGATGTGGGTCTGGAGCTCAGAAGAGGGGCGCTTGAGAGTGTGGGGGTGCATGGGGTAGCAAGGAAGGAAACAGAAGCAGAGTAGAATGAAGGCAATGCGGTTGAGTGTGCAGTTCCCCCAGACCACTCAGGAGAGAGCATCACAGGGACGTGACCAAGAAGACCTCGTGAAAGGTGGAGACCCAGATTCTGTGTTTTGAGTCCCTTTAGCAGGGCCCACATACATGCATGGACCAAAAGGCCTAAGTTTCCTTGTTTGTGAATTGGGGGACCCTTTCAACGCTAAAATTCCAATAATGTGCCTTTTGAACGGCCAAGAAAAACCCTCTCTTTAGGCATGAGCACAAGGAACGAAGCATCTAAATCTGAGCAGAAGAGGTGGGGCAGAGGTAGTTCTCCACAGCTTCACAGGAAGGGCGGTGGTGGGTGTTGAATTCCGGCACCTGCAGGCCTGTTGACCTCCTCTGGCCAAAGCTCCGTCTTGGGACCACTGGCACATGTTTACAGCCAGTATCTGGGGCCCAATTGGAGACCGAGCACAACCCATTGCCATGGTTCCTGGAAGCCCAATTCAATCATTTAATGATCCCGGGGGGTCAGTGGCCTCCCCTGGAACTTTCAGCAGAGGGAATTTCAAATGTAAAAATAGTTAATCCAGTCTTTTCCAAGTAGGTTATATATAAGCTAGGCCCTTTACATTTTTCAAAGTTTTGACAACAAGCAACTTTAAAACTTTTAGATGATGAGAAAATCAAATAATATAATAATAATAATAATAATATTTATAACATGTACGGGCTGGAGCGATAGCACAGCCGGTAGGGAGTTTGCCATGCATGCATCCGACTGGGCTGACCCTGGTTCGATTCCTCTGCCCCTCTCGGAGAGCCCGGCAAGCTACCGAGAGTATCTCACCCACATGGCAAAACCTGGCAAGCTCCCCATGACGTATTCGATATGCCAAACACAGTAACAAGCAATCTCACAATGGAGACGTTACTGGGCCCGCTCGAGCAAATCGATGAACAATGGGAGGACAGTGATAGTGATAAGATGTATACCAGATTAAAAGAAAACACCAAGACCCACTTTATAGAAAAATCTGTTTATAGATCAGTAAGAGAGAAACTGGGTTATAGAGAAGTGGGCAACAGAAATCTTAGCTGAAAAGAAAGAAATGTATATTTATATATCTAAAAATGTCTCACTGTTACTAATTTAGAAATTAGAAATAAAGCCATCTCTGGTTAGTGATGACAGCTGTTGGCATGGTTTCACTTGATAGTTGGGGTGTGAGTTGGGAAGTCTAGTCAGTGGGGCCAGTTTGGAAGCTCCCATCAAATATTCAGCCTGTAAGAACCTCTTAGGTTTGGGGCTGGGTAGATAGTATAAGGAGTCAGGCTCTTGCCTTGCATGTGGCCAACTCTGGTTTGATTCCCCAGCACCACATAGAGTGCCGCGAGCAGAGCACCACCAGGAGTGATCTCTAAGTACAGAGCCAGGAGTGAGCCCCAAGCAGTGCTGGGTGCGGCTCAAAACCTCCGCCAAAAAGGAAAAGAAACATAGGTTTTGAGAAAACACTGACAATAATTGCCCATAGGAGAGTAGAGGTGAATGAGAGGGCTTCTTGCAGTAGCTTCTTGTCCTGCCAGAGTGGGCTCACTCCAGATTCATTTCATGCTCTTTATAGAGGTCTGCCAAGATGCCCTATTTGTGTCTACAGTGTGGGAGCCCAGAGGCCTGGAAATAGCCCAAAATATATCAACTTTCACTTTATACATGTTAAATTGCAAAGATGTGTGTGCATGTGTATGTGAGTGTGTGTGCACGTGCATGTGTGTGCCCATGCGCACGCATGTGTGGATGTGTGTGTGTGTGTGTGTGTGTGTGTATTCATCTGTGTGTATATGTTTGTGTGTGTGAGCTGGGGATTGAATCAAAGATCTCTGGCAATTTCTCTACTGCTGAGCTCCATCTCCACCGCCTGAAGAGCACAATTAAAAATCGAAGGTTGGATTTGCTTTCATCTTATTGCTCTGCAGGGACAGAACTCCTCGTGGTGCTCAGAAGTAGGAGGATCCCTCCTGGCGACTCTGAGCCAGCTGGGCTGGTGGCTCAGTGCTCAAGTCCGAGGTCAAGATGCTTTGCATCCAACTCTTCTTCCTCTTCTTCTTCCCCTCCCTGTCCCCAACCCTGATTCCTGCTCTTCTCTGTCCTACTCCCTATACCCTGTAGCCAAGGGGCATGTGGATTTTGATGTTGGACCTTTGTGATCTGCTGCTAACGGTGTCATCCCTGTGGACATCCTTGTCCAATTTCCATGTGAGAGGAGTGGCTTAGGTCATGAGAGAGAAATCAGTGTCGTCTGAAGCACACACTCAATAGCTTGCCTTTGAATCTGGGACTTGCAGCCTTGGGAAAGTTAGTCAACCTCTTTGGTCTAATGTTTCCTCTTCTTTAAAGTGGAAATAATAGTGGGATATATATCACAGGGGTTGTTTGAGAGGTATACAATGGTGCCTGTAAAGCACCGAAGACATTGTCTTATTTATAGTATATGTTTCATGGAAACTAGTTATCATCACTGTGGGTATGATTTCTGTACTACTGACATCATCATCCTTCAGGCTTTTTGTGCCATAAAGTCCTTTGAGATTATAGTTCTTGGGCTAGAGAATTTGTACAGGATGTTAGTCACTTGTCTTGCATGTAGCAGAGTCTGGTTTGATCCCCGGCATTGCATACAATACCCCAAGCAGTGCCAGGAGTGATTGCCCAGCACAGAACCAGACTAACCCCTGAGTAGAGTTGGGAGTGGCTCATTCCCCCTGCCCCCAAACATACACACCAATTCTTCTGAAAACGTGGTTCTCAAAAATTCAAATTGCCCTGGAATAAAGGGAGAATGAGGAACATTACCTCCACAGTCATAAGTCTGCATTTAAGTCTTCTTTTTGGTTTGGGAGCCACACCCAGCAGCTCTTTGCTTGCTATAGATCCTAGTGGTGCTGCAGGATTGTGTGTGTGTGTGTGTGTGTGTGTGTGTGTGTGTGTGTGTGTGGTGGGGGAGATGATGGGGGTGTGTGTGGTGCCGGGAATTGAAGCCAGACTCCCACAGGCAAGCATTTCTCCAGCCCTTTAAGCCATCTCCCTACCCATGTGTAATTCCTACCAGCAATTGTCCCTTGGTGTCTGTGAGGGATTGGTCTCAGGGCCCCCTTGGAGTCCCTAATCTATGGATGTTCAAGTCCTCTTATTTTTGACTTTAGGTTGAATTGTCAGTGTGGAGTTAGTGTACTGGAGGGCCACTTGTAGTTATTAAAAATAACTACAGGTAAGTAGATATGCTTGGTTCAAGCCATGTACAAAGGTCAAAGTCATTCCAGAAACCTCTAGTGTAGAGTCTGCAGAGTACAAAGGTAGAAACTGCTTGATATGCCTTTTACCTTCTTTCTTTCTTGGTGGGGGCAAGGTTTGGGCCACACTGGGTAGTGCTCAAGACTGTGTTCAGTGATCATTCCTGGTGTGGTTCAGGGAACCTTGTGTGGTACCAGGAATCAAACTTGGATTGGCCACATGCAGGGCAATCACCCTACCCCATTGGACTCATACCCATCCCCTACCTAATTTCTTTTTCTGAGTCTGAATATTCTTGACCCTTCTTTGGCACACATTCAGAAGTGAATGTGAATTATACCAGCATTTCAGAGAGGGTTGCAGAAAAATCTGCCAGCCTGTGGCTTAGGCTGAGAAAGTCAAGTCATGTGTGAATATTGATGTAGAGCTGGAGTGGTTTCAGACATAAGGAACAACTTTTTGAACATGAAGATCTGTCATGCTTGGTAACAAGTTGGGAGGCGATGAGGGTTATTAATAATAATGACACAGGCAATAATGATTTTAGCAGCTTTTATATGCAGGACTTCAGACTCCCCGTGCAATTCTAGTACTTTGCGTGATCTCACTAAATCTTCATGCCAGCTCTGTGAGAGAGACATTACTTCTATCTGACACAGGCACAGCAGACCCATAACTACTCCTGACTCCCCGAAAGTCGTCCAGCCCGCTGAGGGTTGCATTGGAACTTAAACCCAGGTCGTTTTAGCTCTAGAGCCAGAACCCGGGCTCTCCTCTCTTCCCCCACCCTACATTTCTCTGCCTGGACCAGATATGATCCATCACTCTCTGTCGATCCTTTCATTCCATTCCAGATTCGTGTTCTCTTGTTAGCCTAATAGGTGCTGTTCCATTCAGAGTGAAAGCAAACCACACAGAAATTCTAAAAGACTACTCATCACCGTTCCATTTTACCAGTGGGTCAGAATTCTGTTGGATGTACAGTGTCCCTGGTCTGTTCCCCCTAGGAACCAGCCAGGAGGAGAGGGAGAAAGACAGCGCTGTGGACGGGAAGCTTTCCATACACAGACACATACATTATTAAGTGTACAAGGGAGAATCTGTGTTTCTGGAAGGCAGCATAAATCATGGGAAAATCCAGTACTTCTAGGGACTGGACCAGACTGCAGCGCCCACTATTTGCTATTGGTCTATTGATGTTTCTGATACGGATGGTCTTTGCTGGGATGCAGGATGCAGGCTGCCTCTGGTGGTTCTTTCCAGGCTTGCTGGACCAGTGATTCGAGGCTGAGATTCTCACGTGGGGGGAGATGTGTGACTTGGGAGGATGTTGGAACCCATGAGCAGAGCAGGGTCAGATAAGAGGAGAAAACATTCTTGCTTCATAGCAGTGGACATGTCAGCTTCAGGGCTGGGAGTGGGCTCAGAGGGTGGGAGCATGTGCTTGCTTGTGGAAACTACAGGTTGAATCCCCAGACTCTTCGCTCTCAGGTATTGGACCAAGGAAAATGACTCCCCTCCCACCTTTTCCCATACCCACCCCCAGCACCAATAAGAGGGAGAGGGAGGGAGGGAGGGAAGGAGGGAGGGAGGGAGAGATTTCAGAAGAGGGTACGATTGTGTTACTAAAGATTCCAATTTTTAAGGGTCTCAGGGACCAAAATAGCAAATATGATGGCAATGAAAAGCTGTTCTTTTTTCTTTACCCTCTGAGTTGAAGTAGGGATAGCTCCAAACAGGTTACTCATTTGGTCCCACACTAAATATTTTGGTGACTTTTTCCCTTTCTTGGGTTACTGAGGGATTAGGTGGGCTTATTTGCAGGAAAAGAAGTAACATCACTCATTTTCAGCTAACTTTCCAAGGCTTTTTATTTTTTGTGGTGGGAGGGGGGGAGGTTGGTCATACGTGGTGGTGATGGGGGTCTTTGTTGGTGATGCTTGGGAACTATGCAGTACCAGGGTCGAACCTGCAACCACAGGCAGACCATGTGCTTCAAACTTTTGAGTCATCCCCTAGGCTCATGTGTAGATACTTGGAAGTCATCCCCCAGACTTATTTGTAGAAACTGAATTGGGAGGGCTGGAGTTGTGACTCAGTAATAAAGTACTTGCCTTACCTGTGTGAGTCTAGGTTCAATCCCTATCACCACACACACACACACACACACACACACACACACACACGTTAAATTAATAAAAGCAGAGAAGGGATATACTGTTTATGGAGTGAAAACATTCTAAAGCAAAACATTCTGAAATAGATTCGTCTAAGTGATGTATTATGGGAGTCAAGGAAATAACTTAAAATTATCTAATGGCCTTATTTTTAAAAAATGTTGAAATTGGGGTCAGAACAGTAGTACAGTGGGTAGGACACCTGCCTTGCACACAGCGGGCCCGGGTTTGATCCCCAGCACCACATGTGGTTCTCTGAGCCCTGCCAGGAGTGATCCTTGAGTGCAGAACCAGTAATAAAAAGCACTGAGCACCGCTGGGTGTGCCCATCCCCACCAAAAAAGAAATTATTTTTTTTACATCCTTTCAAGTGTTAAGGTATTTTTTAAAAAATTTTTATTAGTGAGACATCATAAGGTACAGTTGTAGACTTACAAAGTTTTGGGCTTGGGTTTCAATTATACAATGATCAAATACCCATCCCTCCTCCAGTGCCCATTTCCCACCACCACGGATCCCAGTATCGCTCCCACTCCCATCCCCCCATCCCATCCTGCCTCTGTAGCAGGGCATTCCCCTTTGTTCTCTCTCTCCTTTTGGGTGTTGTGGTTTGCAAGAGTCAAGCCTGATTTTCCTGGAGAAATGTTGGATGATTTACTTTCCATTGATCACTTTGCATATAAGGAAATGTCGCGCAGCCACATAAGCGGCCACATGGTTCGGAAAAAATGTCCTGGTACCCACATGCCAGAGCTATGCTTGTAGAATCTCATGGTCACCGGGATTCCATCTGGAGAAGGTGGTATGGCAGCACCTACCTCATCTGGGACCTCCTGGTGATATCAGCTCTGTTTGGGGCCTGGAGCATTCTCTGGGAGCTGTGGGGCCCTCCAACCGGTTTTCTTCTTTGTTGCTGTGTCACAATTGGATATTCTTTTATTAAAATAAACACTGTCACTGTCCTCCCATTGTTCATCGATTTGCTCGAGTGGGCCTAGTAACGTCTCCATTTTGAGACTTGTTGTTATTGTGTTTGGCATATTGAATACATCATGGATAGCTTGCCAGGCTTTGCCATGTGGGCGAGATACTCTCGGTAGCTTGCCGGGCTCTCTGAGAGGGGCGGAGAAATCGAATCCGGCTTGGCCAGGCCGGCCACGTGCAAGGTAAACACCCTACCGCTGTGCTATAGCTCCAATAAAAGTGAGATAATTTTTAAATATAAAATGTATAATCTTCACCTTTTCATTTATTCATTTGGTTTTGGCGCCACACACCTTAGTGCTCAGGATTTACCCCTGACTCTAATTTTAGGGATTACTTCTGGCTCTGGAAATTGAACCAGGGTTGGCTGTGTACCTAAGACAAGAAACCTACCTACTATACTATCTCACAAGCCCTACATTTTAATCATTTTGTCTTTTGGACACATCTGGCAGTGCACAAGGCTTACTTTTGGCTCTGAGCTCTGGAATTACTCCGGTAAACTCAGGAGCACATACAGGATGCTAGGGACCTAACCCCAGTCAGCCCTACTCACTGTACTATCCCTCTAGCCCATAAAAATGGTTACATTTTTAAATGACTTGTTTATTGGCATAAGTACTTTCACACTTGTACAATGGTCAACATTGCCCACTTCCAGAATTCTTTATCATATCAAACCAAAAGTCTTCTACGTTCTTGCAACCATTATTTTAATATATATTCATATATATGCATATATGTGTATGTGTGCATGTATGTGTGTGTGCGCATGTGCCCGCCTGACTAAAAAAAGTGAAGAAAGCTATTCATGGGGAAATTTTGTCTTTTTCGCACATCTTAGTAAAGAAATAAAACACTTTTCAGGTTTGAATCTTCAGTTTAACAAGGAAATGTAGGATTTTATCAATCAGGATGGTCAAAAAGATTGTCAAATGGCTTAATTAACTGGGAAAGAACATCTCACTTCCTATTATTGGTAGTGATTTCAGTTTAGACCAGAATACCTAACCAGTAGCTGGATTCATTCTTTGATACTCTGCAGTTCCAAAAGATAAATAACTTTCAACATTTCTTGAACAAAACCATCAAGGATAATAAACTAGCCATCAAGAATAATAAACTATGAATGGTAAGGATAGGGGGATGCTCTTTAGTTTTAAAAATGTAAAGGTGTTTTTAGTAATATCCTCAGTTTAAAAAGTGAAAAACCATGTTTTAAATAATATAGTGCATCATAGTAACTTATTAAATAAACTGAATTAGAGAACCTTGAAAATTCAAAACATTTCATTATATCATATTATATCTAAGTTTTGTACACCTGTTTTACCTAAACATTGTCCCTGATTAACTGGTCTTCAAGCAATGAAGTTACTCTTACTTTAAAAAGTGTGAGAAATATAAGTCTCCTGGTTGAGATACTAAAGCATAAGAGATATTTAACTTGGTTTTGTACAAATTATTTACTTCAGAAAAATCTTTCACAGTAAATTCTACCTTTAAACTTAAAAAAAAAAACTATTGGCATAGTATCTGTTGCACCTAAATGCAATGTATGATGCCCCAAATACATTCTTACATGAATAGACTTTGTTTTTTGGAACATGCCC
The DNA here is from genome assembly GCA_028565675.1 of Sorex palustris. Lineage (NCBI taxonomy): Eukaryota > Metazoa > Chordata > Mammalia > Eulipotyphla > Soricidae > Sorex > Sorex palustris. Next base: position 11,691,877 of record JAOXYA010000024.1, read on the forward strand.
AGTATTGCTCCGAGTTTACTCCTGATTCTGCATTCGGGATTACTCCATGTGGGGTTTGGAGGACCATATGGGGTGTCAGGGAGCAAACCTAGGTATGTCACGTGGAGGCAAATGCCCTACCAGCTGTAAATCATTCTGGCTCTACATGAATTAATCTTAAATAAAATTGTAAATTGTAAGAGAAAAGGGGAGATGAAAAATTGAGTTGGTGAAAAAAAACAGAAGTAAATCTAGGAAATATCAATGAGTCTGTGAGTAGTATATCTATAGATAATAAAGTTGAGAATTATGACAAAAATTCAGGATGTGTATACATTTAGAAAATGTTTAAATCATGGGTCTTTATGAATTTTTTATATCATAAGCAGGGTTTTGAAGAAATGTTTTCTAGTCTTCTCATTTTTTCTCTTTCAAATATTCCATTCATCATTTTTTTTATTGTGTGTGGTAAAGGTATTTTATTTTGCTTTAGAATTATTGTAATTACTGAGATTTGGCAGACCTTCTCAAAAGGTTTTGACAAAGAGGCTAAAATATGTGACAGAACACCAGTTACTTGTGAGTCCTAGTCCCACGGTTCTATCACCTTGTAATCTGCACTTCATCACATACATTTCTAATGACTTTATTTCTGCTTGGCTCTGAAGACAAAGCTCACTTTAGCCTTTCCATGAAGTTTAATGAGATTTCCCATAAGTCATACATTTTTAAAAAGTAGTAGGTTTAATAATGGACTTAAATTAAATGAACCTTGGTCTAGTGATAAGGTCTCTGATTTTAATTTGGTTCATGAAAGTTGCCCTTCTAGTTGGAATAGTTGATTAGTTAGAAGACATGAATAGGTTTAGTCCTACCACAACGTAAAAACTGTTTCTATGTTATTTGAATTTAGAGATCTTTGAACTTTTACTAAAATGTAAAAAATATTTAAAAAAAGAGAGGATTCACTGTAATGACTTAAAAGAATCTTTACATTAGAAAAACAAGTGGAAATACAAATTGTTCCTCTGAAACATTTAAGATATTCACAGACCTTATTATAATTAACTTTCTTGACACATTTAAGATACACCTAATTATAATTATAATAATAGTTATGATAGTAACTTTCTCGACAGGTACTTTATTCCTGTATATTCTAAGCTTAATGCAATATTTAATTTACTCTTTATAACAGTCTTATAATAAAAGTCTTATTCATTAACCTAATTACTCATATACTAACTTTGATCTATGCTTATTGCTGGGGAAGCTACAATGAAGACAGTCAAATGTCTTTTCTAGAGCTGCCTTACACCCAATATCAGGTAGACCGATAAGCAAACAAAAAGAACTGAACAATTAACACAACAGAATGATGAGTTCTGTGAAGAAAATTAAGCTCAGTGATGTGGCAGAAAAGACCCAGTATAAATCAAATTGTCATGCACGGTCTTTTAAGGAAATGACACCAGAGCTGCGAAAAGCGAGAAAAAGGATGAGCTCTGTGCACACTCAACTTATTCCAAGTGTGGCTGACAGCTGGTACAAATATCTAGAGAAGGGAACTCTCTGTGCATGAATGTCAACCCGAAATAATAGGCTTATGAATGGATCCCGGATTGCTGTGACAGGATTTGATCGTGTGGAGCGTTACAGCACATGACAAAAGTTAGGATTTTATTCGGTGGATGATAAAAAGGGTGTTAAGAGGGGTTGTGCTTTTTAAGAGACTATATTGGCTGCAGGGAAGGAAATTATTGGGGGATATGATGGTGCTGGAATCAAGGAGACCAGGTAGGAGGTAATTGAATCATCTATGTAAGATGGTTTTAGCTTCAATCTGGAAACCACTGAGGCAGGTGGAGAGAAATGGAAAATATTATGCTATGTGGTAGATTAGCAGTCGGTAAGTTTAGCTAATGATATAAAGGGCAAGGGAGAGAAAGAGAGAGAGAAAGAGAGACAGAGACCGAGAGAGAGACAGAGAGAGACAGAGAGAGAGAGAGATCTAGGGTAGAGACTAGGTAGGGGGCTACAAGAATAAATTGTTTATGGTGCTGTTTTTATGAGATAAGGATGAGGGATCAATGATTTTGTACCCCCAAATCAATTTTTTTGATAGATTGAATTTGGGACAACACAAAGTGCGCAATCAGGAAATTCACTCAAGTTTGAAAATTTGTAGACCAATGGCAGGTCATGCCAAGAGATATAAATTTGGGAGTCACTATCATATCATGACATCCATGGAGAGAATGTGGTTAGCATTCTCTAGCAAAACAAACAAACAAAGGAGAGGTGGGGTGCTGAATCTTGAGACACTTCACGATTTGAGACTGAGTAGAGGAGAGAGAAAATGCATACTGGGAAAAATTGAAAAATACTGGTGTGTCCAAAGCCAGGGAGAAAGAATTTCTCCTAAAGGAGAGTGCCACTAACTCTGTTATAGACTAAAACAAGATAGAATAAAATCACAACAGCAAACTGGTAATGGGGCATTATGTTGTTGGCAAATTTTGCTCTGAGAGTGAACAAAGAATAATGACATTCTTAGAAAGTAATGGACTTAAGGAAAATTTTGGTTTATGCAGTTTTGTTCTATTTTTCAGATTTCACTTAACTATTACTGAGATAACATGGTAACTAATATTTGCGCTTTTCACATCTAAAATTACTGTAGGGGCTGGAGCGATAGCACAGTGGGTAGGGCATGTTTGTGTTGCATGTGGCTGACCCTGGTTCGATTCCCAGCATCCCATATGGCCCTCTGAGTACCACCAGGAGTAATTTCTGAGTGCATGAGCAAGGAGTAACCCCTGTGCATCGCTGCGTGTGACACAAAAAAGAAAAATAAATAAACAAAATAGAAGCTGCCCCAAAAGCCTTCATCCCTCTCCAAGAGCCTGGCAAACTAGCGAGAGTATCCTGCCTGCATGGCAGAGCCTGACAAACTACCCACGATGTACTTGACATGCCAAAAACAGTAACAATGATGATCTTTATCCCCCTGACCTTGAAAGAGCCTGGAACATGCCATCAGGCTACATTAGCACGTGACAGGGATGGAGACGTTACTGGTGCCCGCTCCAGCAAATCAATGAACAACGGGATGATAGTGATAGGGATACTGACTATAACACCACCAACCAAGTGCCCCACCACTGTCCTTAGATACAGACTAGTCCATTGAATTCCCTGCCCCCATCACTACTGCTACTAGCAAACCACCATTAGTGTCAGAGACCAGGGTTTGTGCGTTCCCTTTTGTTTCTTTTTATATATCATGTATGACTGAGGATATCTGACATTTATCCATCTCCATATGGATTTTTATCTTTGGTCCTAGCACTGTCCTCCCATTGTTCATCGATTCGCTCGACTGGGCCCAGTAACGTCTCCATTGTGAGACTTGTTGTTACTGTGTTTGGCATATCGAATACACCATGGGTAGCTTGCCAGGCTTTGCTGCGCGGGAGAGATTCTCTCTGAGAGGGGCAGAGAAATTGAACCCAGCTCAGCCAGGCCAGCCGCATGCAAGGCAAATGCCCTACCGCTGTGCTAATGCTCCAGCCCCAATTATTCCTATTTCTTAATAAGCATGAGAGATTCTTCAATTTTTGGAAATAGTGTAGTACATAGGAGAGATTAATCCCTAGAGCACTGTTTAATCCCTCTCCTCTCAGCTGCCTTGGAAGACTTTAGCTTTGGTCACTTTAGGGCTGCTATTGCCCTACTGCCTATGAAGCCATCTGAAAAATCAAGAGGCCTCATGACAAAAGAAGGGAGGCAGTGGAGAGAGTCAAAAACTGCAAATGAGCAATCCTTTGTGCATGCAGGAAAGCTGAGGATTCAACATAAAAGTCAAGGGGACCAGATATTTCTCTCTTGATTAGATGGGCAAAGACAGAGGGAGGAGAGATGCAGTTGTCAGTTTGGAGCTAGGAAAATTGGGGGGGAGGGTAAGGAGAAAATGGGTCACCCCCTGGGGCCTCAAAGGCTCGAAAAGTCAGTATTGAAGGTTTGGAGATAAGGAAAAGATGATAACTTGTTTTCTTCAGACACTAGTTGTGCCCGAGTTGGAGTTTCGGATCCCCAGTTGTGGAGAGACCAGGTCCACACACAATAATGCAAAAGCAAAGAAATTTTATTACCTGCTCGAGCCATTGCTAGCTTGAGCTAGGGTCCAAGTCTCATTCAACAGAGTGCAGTCTTGACTAGGATCCCGACTCCAAATCACATGCAGTTGATATATGTTCCAAAGTTAAAAGCAGTCTATATTCTGGGTTATTTTTAACTTTGGCCCTTTTACAACAGTGGTCAGAAATTAGACAATGGTTCCTCAGTAACAGCTTCTACGAAGGATACAGTGACCCCTCATGACCAATCAGTCCCAACTGCCCAATTCCTTATCTGAACTGGGAGTTTACCAGAAACTATAAGTCCTGCTCCAGGGAAACAGAAACTGAGACCTAGTTGAGACTCAATGTTAGCTGCAGCTTGTCATAGCATCAGTTTTGCCCTCACATAGCATCATGAAAACCAAGCCAGGTTTGATTCTGATATTGCAGGGTCCCGTGGAGCCTGCCAGGGACCGCCAGCACTGCTAGGTGTCCTGGGTATTCTGGCATGTCATGACCTGCACTGCATCGCATCCTCAGGCACTGAACCTCCAGCTGGGATGGATGGCAATCATTGGTGGGGTCCTAGACCTCTTGAACAAGAGTTGGGAAGCTACCCCCTCACTGTTTCCCCCAGCTGCCTCAGAGAGAAGGACAGAGCAAACATTGCCAGATAATGATATTCTGATCTAAATAAGAGCATTTAGAGGCCAAACTAAGACTGAAGTATTTGCCCCCATAGTCGGTTTAGTTTAATCTTGTTAAAGACTCCTGCATAATCTCCAGGCGAATAGGAACCCCCTGCGGCTATTTCTCACTTTGCATTCTGTGGTCTTGTGCTGCTTCCCCACCTGGGACAGCCAATTCCACTGGTGGACAAAGGAGGAAACGAGGGCCAAGCTGGTTGGTTGACCAGTTGCCATTTATTCCATTCTCCCCATGGGACTGTTTCAGTCTCTCTCAGCCTCCCATTCTAGTCTCACACTGCCCCTCATTCCCATCTTTTCCTGTCTCTTCCGCTCATCTCTCCACCCTCTATCTTAAAGCTTCAGTCTCTCACCAACTCCTCACATTGGGAGTAGCCACCACACCCTATACAGTAGCAAAATCAACATATGAAAGTCCTTCTTCCATTCAAGAGCAAAATACCACTTAGGAGTAGTTTTCTTTTCTTTATTCCAATAACCTAATTAACATCTTAATTAACACTTAATTCTACTTCTTAATATTAGTTATTGTGTATGGACATAGTAAGAAATACATTAAGCTTGTAGGGGGCTCTCCTGGTGACATCTCGCTATAGATTTCAGACTATAGTGCTCAGGCCAGATTAATCTTTCCTAACCCTAGAAGGGTCCTATCTAGTTGTACTCTTTGGATCATGACAGAATTTGTATATAACCATTCTCTTAACTTATAGTTAATTATTATGGCACTATACTTGTGCCTGGTCCATTTTGATACGAAATTTATTTGTAACTCACAGCTTGCCCTGAGTCCACCCATTCTTCGTCGGGACTCTGCTTTTGGGTGGTAGGTAGTAAGTGCAACTGAGGCTTAAGTCAAGAGAACATATGCCCAGGAATGAATATCATTTGGAGTCAATTAACTCCCAAGTTACAAAAGCATAGCATTATCTGTCTTCCTGTGTCTATACAAAAAGGACATTGCTCTGAATTAACTATGCAAAGGACGTAAGGAGAGGAGAAAAGCAATATTTACAAGTTAACAGAGCACAAAGAAAGAGGTTACAAATAAACACAGATGAATGGGAGCACTGTGATGGGAATAATCCAATAAACCCAAGCTTCCTGTGGAAAGGCAGAAAGGACAAACCAATGTTATCTTGCAGATCCCACTAACAGGAGCAGAGGAAAGCTCACAGGCGGAATTTATGCCTTGCTGACGAAGAACAGGCTTGGCTGCTCAGTACTGTCAGGACTAACCCCAACGCACAAAGCTGGCAGTAGCCCTCAAGCACTGTAGGATATGTGTCCCTTCCCTCAAAAAATCCCATTAAGCATTATGCACTCTGAATGTTTTCAATAACCCTAGTGAATCTACGTATTTCATTTATTATGTTGCTTTTTCATGTAGAAAATCATAGCCTCTCTTAGTTTCCCAAAATGGTCTGTAACAACCACTAGCCTACTCAAAAACTCTGTATATGAAATCAAGATTTAAGAGCAACATCTTCTTGATTGCTGACCATTTCATAGAAAGTACCAGATATAATGAATACAAGTGAAATATCCAAACACATTGAGGAGTATGTAACAATAGGTAAAAGGTACTAAAAGCCAATATGGATTCTTATAAAAGCAACTTAAGATGCGTCTGTCTGTCTGTCCTCCCATTGTTCATCGATTTGCTTGAGCTGGCCCAGTATTGTCTATTTTGAGACTTGTTACTGTGTTTGGCATATCAAATACATCATGGGTAGCTTCCCAGGCTTTGCCGTGTGGGCAAGATACTCTCAGAAGCTTGCTGGGCTCTACAAGAGGGATGGAGGAATCGAATCCAGCTCAGCCGGGCTGGCTGTGTGCAAGGCAAACACCTTACCACTATCACTCCGCAATGCATATTTAATGGTAGGGGAGCTGGAAGAAATTCCTGAATTTTTCTAAAGACAATTGTATTTTAAGATAAATGGTAACCAATCCCATGTTTTGTAACATTTTTCATCTTTCAAAGAAATCTATGTGATATACCATTTTGTGTTTTAGCTGAGAGGAGAGGCAGTGGCTATTAGCTAGATATTTGTCTATTTTATTTTTGCACAGATAAAGTTGAAGAGGCACACACAAAAAGGATTTATATTTGAAGAATGCCTCATACTGGCATTAAATAGGATTTATCCTTTTAAAATAAGAAGCCTACTGTAGATTTTTATCTTTGATGCCCAGATGAATGTAAACGTTGTGCAGAATATATGTCTTTGTCCATAGCTGTTGTGTCAACATACATTTCTCCAGAGATGTCTATACTTCAATATGTCCAAGTCAAGGTTTCTTTTTTATACTCTGGAGAAAGCAAAATAACATTTATGTTTCATTTAGATGCTAATGTACGTAGATCTCTCGATAAAATGAAATATGATAGCACTTAGAGGAAATACTGTCAGATTAAAAATCAAAACGCTCTCAATTTAGAAGTTCTATTGAGAACAGGCTATGAAAAATTTAAAGATTCTTTCTTTTAAAATTTGAAGTTAATTCTTTCATGTGTTTACTCAAGTCTGCACTTATTTATTCATTTATTTGTTTAAAAATAAATATTCATTGAGCATATGCCATGTGACAGACGCTTGCTAAACCAGTGTGATAAGAGGTATTCCTGGCAGCTCATCAGTAAGGAAATCTCATAACCTCCCTGAGTGGCAGCAATGACAAGTGACAATACCTCACTGCCCTGTTCCTATAAAAGGCATTAGTCATTTCTCTACCTATAATAAAGGGAGCAGATGTCTGCCCCATGCCTATTGTTTAGAGGGAGCTGGGGGATTTCATGATTATACTTAGCTTTGATAAAGTCGAAGATGTTTGGGGTTTATGAGATATCAGTCTATCTGAGCCATGAAGCTAAACCTTGGCTACTATTGTGACAGAATTGGCTCATTGTCTGAGCTCCCAGAAATGAAACAGTGTGGTTCCTAGCAGCTGGAGACTGCTAATCCTGCTGGGAGAAAAAAGTTGAAGGCTTAGAGTTAAAATTCTCAAACTTTAAGGAGTGTAAAAAATACCGGGAGGAAGGTACTGGTTAAGATTGTAGAATCCTTTCCTCCCACTGAACAAACACAATGTTCTATTTCAGTGTGTCTCCTAAAGCATGTATTTCCCAGATAAATCAAATCATAGATAGGTGAATTAGCCACTCATTCCTCAATAAAATCTAATGTAATTAATGATTTTTAAACCTTTTATAAATTAATGAAATCCATGTAACAAAGAGTAAAAAGCAAAATTTGGCTGGAGAAATCATATATGGTGGACTCTGGTTTGATCCCCAGGTATACCTGTGGTCCCCAGAACACCTCTAAGAAGTGATCCTGGCACAGGACCCAGTATAAGCCCTGAGCACAGTCAAGTTAGAGCCCACCCTCTCCCCCCACACACACACCTCAAATAAAAGTAAAAATAAATTGAAAAAATTTCACAAAGGAAAAGATACAAAAAGAAAGATGCTGTCTGTCATTGGTCTCTTGGGCCAGTACATTGGGGTGCTAGATGTGTTTTGTAGCAGCTCCTAAGGTCATAAAGACATTTTGTGAGTTCATTATTAAAGTAATTATAAAAATTAAATTATGCAAATCTATAATGAGGCTACACTTATATGTTAATACTTTAAACCTATAACTTCCTCAATGTTACATCCCTTTACTGTGAGCTGTGCCTTGACTTATTTGTGTCCTTGCTGTAAGGAGGATATACAGATCCAAGCAATGTGATTGTGCAGCACTTCCCCATATAGTTTTCATGTCATACCCAGACTCAGAAAATTCCAAAAGCCAAGACTTTCATTCTTCTAGAAAGTCAGCTTCAACTTTTGTTCGCATGGCGTTAGACCATAGTGTGTACCAGGAGTGGCCACTTTTTAGTCTAACCCTGAGTTCCCTCCATGAATACTGAGGCACATCAGAGAAATCAAAGCAAGAATTTAAAAGAGTGACATGATTACAACTGTGGCTGTAAATACCAGGAGATTAAAAAAATTGAAAGGAAGAAATCAAGATAAAGGTCAGGGTCTTTGCTGTGAATACACAGGTTTTACAGGTCTGGTCATGAGACCAGGAACCTTGACAATTTGTTCATTATGTTAGAGAAAAAGTACACTAGAGTATATTCTAATAATTTTTCTGCTGTTTTTTTCTCAGTCTGCTTTACATGCTAATGATTCCTAAAATGAGGAGGAGATTATAGGCATGTGTATGCATGTGTATTCAAATTAGACCTACATTACTAAACTCAGAAAATCTTCTATCTGCAATAATTATGAGTGATAAATACCTCTATACTTTATTTGAAATGCAAGTGACCATCGTACATAGTAAATCACATTTAACATTAGGAAATGTTGAACTTTTTCTTGCTTATGGTCTATATCTTTTACTAATATCTTCATAATGAATAATTCATTATGAATAATATGAATAATTTCACTGGTCCAATAATAATGAAATATATAGCCTTTATTAAATTGGACAAAATTTTTTAACATTATACAGACAACACAGTTATTCTTTTAAGGAATGCCAGTATCTAATTTTGCATGACAATTTGTAGTGTTATGTCTATTGTTTAGCCATTTTCTCATTAATTCTCTTTTATTGATTTTTTAAAAAATTTATTTATTTATTTATTTATTTATTGAATCACTGTGGGAAAAGTTACAAAGTTTTCAGGTTTAGGTCTCAGTC
>JAOXYA010000024.1:11740133-11750865 GCA_028565675.1 Sorex palustris
CTGTCTGTATGACAAACATACAGCCCCCTTCCTTTCTCTCTCTCTCTCTCTCTCTCTCTCTCTCTCTCTCTCTCTCTTCCCCCCCCCCCTTTGGGGTTGGGGGTTTGCAGTGAAGATACTGAGAGGCTATTACGTTTGTTCTTAAAGGAAATAATTTTTACAAACCAAGTCCTCATTGGTACCAGCCACCTTTTCAGTGCTCTGGAGCAATAAGCATGTCAGGGCTGCTGAAAGGGCTGATGTAGGTATACAGGAGGCCCTGCATGACAAGATCTCAGACAAAGGAAATGAGGAGTAGGCTTTTACTTAGAACATGCACTTTCAATGGCGATGAGAAGGGATGTCATGCCATTTGACCCGACCTGGCCTCTGAACATCCTACACAGACCCTTCCTGGCTGTAGCACTCATTGCTGTTTCTGTTCACAGATCAAGTGGGTCTTCTCAACCTGGACCACCAGGCGGACTTGCTCTGCTGAGCGAGGATTCAATTTGCGGCCAGATAGAACTGGTTGTGCACTCTTGTTGCTGTTAGAACATTCCCCTTGGTTAGAGCAGCTTTTTGCTTTGCAGCTTTCCCAAAAAAAGTAGAATCCTGCCCAGATCTACCGTTGGGGGTTGGTTTTATCCTGTTGCTGTGCTGGCTGAGTATTGAAATATTTCCTCAACCCCATAACACTTACACATGGATCTTTGGGGTCCTCGTGAGTTTGCTTTCCTCTTGCCTTTTAAGGTCTGTGGTGAACTCCTTGTGTGGTGCAGTTGCTGCTGGCTTCCCTGCCAGGGAGCTGGCCTCAACTGTGAACAGCGAGACAGGATGTGGCTAGATTGCTCTAGAATAAACAGTAGTTGCTGGAGACTTAGGTGCCCAGAGTGACACGCACCTCCCTGGCAGGTCACAGCTAAGAGAGTGTGTGGTTAGGCTGCCATTTGCATATCCTCTCCTTCGTTTCTAGAACATTCTTGGTTACAGGTACCAAATCCTTCCCCGTAGAAGTGGTGAATGTCTGTTGAGACAGTCTGCGATAAGAGGAAGGGAAAATGCAAGAAGACCCATCTATGTATTCGTTCTCTCTACCTGCTACTTCTGAACTCACCCGATGGGCTCTAGAGTTAGGAACTTTATGTAAAGAATCACTAGAATTTTTTATTTTTGTGGGTTCCCCCATCCCACGCATTTCTGAAGCGTTACATATTAGAGAAACTTTCAAACCCAATTGCCTCATTTTGATGGGCATAGGGGAGGGGAAATAAGATTTGTTTGATCTCAAAAAGACTCGAGGGTGGATGATAAAAATGGTTGGAAATCTTTTCCCCACTGTCGTGAAAGCATTTCTGGGAAGCAGTGGTTTAAAGTTAACCCTGATACTCAACCACCGCCAATTCAGGGTCAAAAATTCCCGAAATCTCTCTCCCATGCATCTACTCCCTCTGCAGAAAACTTAGCTCAGTTTTCATATCCTCCTCTCACTCTTAAACTATTCTTACCCCCTTTCTACATCACACACAATATCATCAACCTAATCTTCCTAAACATCTCTTATCTTTATATCTCTTTTCGTCCAAGTTCATGTGTGATTGCCCTTGACCACGGGAGGAAATCGAGTCTCATTTATAGTGATGAGTTCCAGCGGCAAGCTGGCTTTCGGGGCTGGGAAATAGTTCAGCACTTTGGGTCTGTGCCTAGCACTTTGGGTCATGAGCCTGACCCTGGCTCACTGTTCCCAGGCATTGCCGGGTGCAGTGTTGAGTGTCCCAGCATCGCCAGGGTGACCCAGGTATCCCCTGCGCCACAGGGTCCTGGCAGCGTTGCATCTTTGGGCCCTCATATGATCCACTGGCCCATTGGCTAGGTAGGAATCCCTGGGGGAGCACCCAGGCCTCTCAAGCACTACTTGGGAGCCCTTTTAAAAAATAATAAGGTAAAATAACACTTTTAAAACATATGGCCGGCTCTTCTGCTATAGCCACTGAGGTCTTTGCACAGAGATGCAAGAAGCTACCTAGAAGAAAATAACATTAGACGCTCCGGCCCAGTGTCCAAACTCTGAGGCTCATGCATATATTCATTAGGCTGGTGTTACCTAGTCCAGCTGAGTTAAAACAATCGACCTTACCTCCATGCATGTTTTACCTAGCTGAGCATTCTGTTAATATAACTCACGTTTTTACCCTGCCCCCTACACACACACACACACACACACACACACACACACACACACACACACCAAGTTTATTAACTTCTTTTCTTCCCTCTCAGGAAGGTCCTTTTTGTCCTTTGTCTTATGAATAGCCCACAGTACAGTTTCAAAGATTGTACACTTGTTGGCTTACTTTGAAATTTTCCTAATTCCCCATTATTTTTCACTGGAAATGGGATTCTCTTACGTCATCTGTTTTTATATGGCTCAGCTTTCCTCATAGATGTCTTGTGGGGTGGGGATCTAACTCAAAGTCTCATGGCCAGTGGTCAAGAAAGTGCTGAATAGATGATGGCTAGATCTTTATATGGTCTTCAGTTTTAATAGCCCAATGAAACGTTTCTCTGTCATGGACAAGTCTCTTTCAGATCTGTTGTTCACTTTCCTTCTAATTGCTCCTTTTAAAAATAAAATCTGTTCCAATCATTCTACTTGAACCTGGTATAGCCTTGGGGAAAATATCTTAAAATTCCTTCCCGTTTCCCAGAAATAAAGAATTCATTTCTGTCAACTGACATTTAGTGATTCCCGCCCCCCCCCACCCCCAGTTGGAGAGGTGCCTAGTAATCTCAGTTTGTATTTGTCACCGTTTCTTTCTGATTATTCCTAGATGAAGCAAAAATAGCTCTATTGATGATCTGCACATTCTCTCCTTTTCATAACTCGGTTCAGACTCTGCCTCGTGTCCTGGGAAAAAGGAACTGTTTAAACTCCTGGCCTTTGAAGCTATCTCGGGGATTTATGAGTTGAAAGTGAGATGTTACATGTTTATTATTGAAAAGTAGTGTGTTCGGGTGGTTTTTATTCACATGTTTATTATTATAACGTATAGTTTATAATACTTTTTCACCAGGCATTTGTTTGTTTGAAGCCTGATTTTGAAATCAGATTCTGATTTGCCTGAGGCCAAAAAAACTGACTATTCAACTGACTGTTTGGGAGGGGGTCAGGATCACGTGAGCATTAACCCAAGAGTGGGCCATCACTTTGCATATGTCATGCGCTCCTGAGTGTTACAGGGCATGCTGGTAAGCACATTCTTCCAAGGCTCAGAGAAGGGTTATGTTGGAGGCGGTGAGTGAGCAGATGGGCCTTGTAAGTGAGCTGGCATGGTTTACCTGGGCCACACGCACAGAGAAGAATCTGCTGAGTCACCAAGAGGGCCCAGTGATCTGGGTTTTGTTTATGAGCTTGTCCTTCTGACTCTGATACAGATAGCCAGGCTGTTCACTCTTATCTTCTCTTTGACATCCTGCCTGTGGTGCCTCAGCTTGAAGCTTTGACTCTGAGGCCAGTGATGGAGAGGTCAAGTTCAGTCTCCAACATGGGTGGCGTACAGATCAGTGTTTGGGAAGTGGAGAGATAGTACAGGGGCTGAGGTGCTTGTCAGTCAACAGACTGACTCAGATTTGATCCCCAGCATCATTTATTTGGTGCCCTGAGTACCACCAAGAATGATCCCTGAGCACAGAGCTTAGAGTATGCCCTGAGCATGTCTGGGTGTGACCCAACACCCGAGTCCTACAAGGAAAGTCAATGCTTGGAGTCAAAATTTGACTGCTTTGGCTAACATAAAAACAAAACAAGACACGATTGAATGATTTCTTTTTTTAAAAAAAAAAGTGGGGGTGAGAGGCTTTGGAAGTCTAGGTCTGGAATTCCCAGAAATGACAGTGTTATTCCCCACCTGGCTGACCAGAGCATATGCCTTCCCCATTGTCCCATATGTAGTGTCATGACAGGACTCCAGTCACACCATTTGATTTGGCGCTGTACAGTGACCTCTCTCAAAGTGGACACAGATGTCTCTGCAGCCACGCAAGTCTCAGATGCGAATATGAGGGCAAGTCTGCTGTGTGTTTGAAATAAAATACAAGAGCATATTTCTTGCAGGACACGAAGACTGTTCCTGTACCTTTCAACTGAACACAAATTGCCTGTAAATTGTTTGCTTGGATCAAAGCAAGATGCTTTCTCACTCCTGTGGACCTTTGGGTTTGCAATCCTTAGTGTGACCTTCAGCCTCTTTGGCTACCTGAGGAATAAGCACACGATTGTGGGGAGACAGGGTTTCTGTGATGTGTGAGGATCTCTGGGCTTGACTGAGTCTGGCTGTTTTAATTATGGTTGATGTTTGCATATGAGAAATGAGGTCGACAAGGCACAGACTAAGGTGGTCTTTTATCAGCAACTGAAACAAGCCTGACAACTGTGAACATTTGTGTTGACACTGAAGGTTCCTTACTCTCATATTTTACATGTAGAAAAGATTTGTGTGCAGATGCTCATTGTCTAAGTCCACTTTTATGTGTTTGTTTGAAAAGCGTTTAAAATTTTTTTCTCACTTGTTCACATGGGCCCGTCCCATTTATAGGGCTGTCAAACAAGTGAGGATTGTTTGAGAGGATGAGAAGATGCTGAAAAGAGAGCGGCAAGGCTTGCCCTACATTGGGAGTTTACTAAAATGGCTCTGAATTGCATGCTTCAAAATGGTTAAGATGGTAAATGCTATGTTTTTTTTGTACTTTATCACCATGAAAAAATTTAAAGGGGGGCCAGAGAGATAGTACAGGAGCTAAGGCACTTGTCTTGAGCATGCATCTAATCCCAGTTGGAATCTTGACACCACATATGGTCCCCTGAGCTCTACCAGGGGTCATTTCTGAGCAGAGAGCCAGGAATAGTTGCTAAGCAATGCTGGGTATGGTCTACCCCCGCTCCCACCCCGAAGAAGTAAAAATTAAAAGGTCTGTGTGTATAGCTCAGCAGTAGAATGCATGACACATAATATATTGATTGTTAGTACAAAAAAATAGAGGCAGATTGGTAATGTGAAAAATGTTGGCAGTCTTTTTGAGTTTTCCTGACAAAGAAGGCATAGAGAAAGATTCTCATCCCTCTCGTCCACTCTCGGTCCTTTTCTTGGAGCTTGGTCATCTGTGGACACAGGAGTTGCATGATGGTTCCTGCAAGTCATTTTCACTGTTTTCCTGTCCAGTGCACTTGCTCAGTTACTTTCCAAGGATGGTCCCCAGAAGTGTGGCACTGACATCACACCGATGTAGGCCATGCTCCTCCATCCTGCGTGCACAGGGGAATCATCAGGAAGTTTCCAGAGCCCCTTTGCCCAGGCCAGATGCCTCATCCCAATGGAATGGAGCTCAGCCTGCGTCCTGTGAGCACTCCCCAGTGTAATCCAGGCTTAGTGTCTAGCCTGGGGGATACCCCACCCGCGTCACTGAGTCCAGAGCTGCTCTCTGCATGGTGTCTGTGCCAAAAGTTGGGGCATATGCAAGGAAATGAATCTTTCCCTCCGCGGGCTCCCCCCCCCCACTCCCACCAGGTTCATTTATTTTGATGTTGCAATTTCGAGTGTCTCTTATATGACAAGGTTAGTCTGGGAGAACTCTACAGATGCAGACTCAGAACAAATATCACATAATGAAGCCAGCACTCCATGGCAGATTACAGCCTTTCTTTTCTTTTATTTAGTGCTCAGGGGTCACTCCTGGTGGGGCTCAGGGGGTGCTAGGGGCACCAGAGTCAGTCCCAACACAACCTGGGTCAGTCACATGCAAGACTGTACCTACTGTACTCTCTCTCCAGTCCCTATTTTTCTTTTTGTTTTAGAAAATTGTGTTTTTTAAAGAATTGTGTATATATATATATATATCTATATATATATATCACTGTCACTGTCACTGTCCTCCCGTTGTTCATCGATTTGCTCGAGCGGGCCCAGTAACGTCTCCATTTTGAGACTTGTTGTTACTGTGTTTGGCATATTGAGTATGTCACGGGTAGCTTGCCAGGCTTTGCCAGGCGGGCTAGATACTCTCAGTAGCTTGCCGGGCTCTCCGAGAGGGGCGGAGGAATCAAACCTGACTCGGCTGGGCTGGCTGCATGCAAGGCAAATGCCCTACCACTATGCTATTGCTCGTGTGTGTGTGTGTGTGTGTGTGTGTGTGTGTGTGTCATGGCAGTGATAATGTCATAGTGGGTAGGGTGTTTGCTTTGCATGCGGCCGACCCTGGTTTGATTCCTCTGTCCCTCTCAGAGAGCCCAGCAAGCTACCGAAAGTATCCAGCCCGCACGGCAGAGCCTGGCAAACTCCCCATGGAATATTTGATATGCCCAAAATAGTAACAACAAGTCTCACAATGGAGACGTTACTGGTGCCCAATTCGAGCAAATGGTTGAACAACGGTAGGGCAGTACGACAGTGCTATAGTTGTCATGGGGACACATGCAGGGAGCACATGTGGTGCCAGGCATCAAACCCGAGTCTCCAACATGCCAAGCATGTGTGCCACAAATCCTGGCCCCTTCAGCCTTTCTCAGAAAAAAAAATTTTTTTTTCACGAATTTCAAAGTTAAAAAAAGTTACAAAGACACAGCAGCCTTTGCATGGATACTGTGCCAAGATTGCCCTAGGGGGAATACCTTGCATTACCAGGGAACACTTAGTGGAATGATGATGTTGACCCCGGGGCTTGTTACTGTCCACCAAATTGTGGGTCTGACTGCCATTCCATTGGTTTCTCTCTCAGTGCCATCTTTCAGTTCTGGGACTTGCTCCAGGACCTTGCACTGCACTAGTTGTCACGTCGTGATGGCTTTTAAAAACATAGCCGATGTCTTAGCTACTTCTCCAGGACCATTCTGGGTTTTTTTTTTTCCAACAGTCTTGTTAGTGCTCTGCTGCTACACACCTAGAATTTGAATTCGTTTTGTCCTGCTTTTCAGCACAGCACTTTTCTGCTCAGTAATAGCCTCTTAGTCCCTCTTCCTTCCTTTCAAATAATCCCCTTGGAAGGATGAACCTTAACCTGCCTCAGCTTTCCAGTGCGATGCAAAAAATGGTGAGGGGGCTGAGGGCGTGTGGGGCTGGGAGGAAGGAGAGGAGGGCATGTTTGTGGCTTCGGGATATTCCTGAGAAATGACCCAACAGCAAAGATGTTTTCTTTTTTTTGCCAGGATCCAAGCAATTCACAACCCAAATTGACAGATTAATTTGACAATCACCCCAGTTGACAGCACGATCATATACTGAATGCAAACTGATTTGTCACACCCTACGAGGGAGTTAAATCCACTTCCTTCTTGGAATTCCAAGAGGATAAAGTAAACTGAAGAATTGATTGTGAATTCATTCATTGGGGCAATTGACCGGACGGCCTCCTCCTCAACTTCTTAACTTGTTTCCTTGGTTCTACTTCCCCATCAGGACATTAAAAAAAATTGTTTTAAATTCCTTCTTCCTGGTTGCTCCCTCTTCAACCACCTGCTTCTTTCTCCTCACTTCTCTCCAACGTCTTCATGGCAGAGGGTCCCAAACCCCAGCCCTTGGCTGTTGTTTTTCTGCATCCATTGTGATCTCATCCCATCTCATACTTTACCATCTGGAAGCTGATGATTCTCAAATTTACATCTCCCACTCCCTCTGTCCAAGTCCAGATTCACATATATATTTAACTAGAGCTTCCACACATCTCTTTGGATATGGACTAAATCTGTCACCCTTGATCCATCGGAAACCATATTTTTGATCTCACTCCCCAGCCCCTCACATCTGCCCCACCCACAGTTGTCCCCATTTGACTTTTGGTAACTTTGTCCATTTTCCACCTGCTGGGGAAGAAATCCTTCTGCTTTCTTTTACACCCCACCACCTGGATATAAAGAAGTGTTGAAGGTTCTTGCCTTCAAGATGTATTCAAGAGCCCAGAAATGTTGGCAGCTACTACATTACTCCCAGTGCACTTTGAGCCAGATTATCTCCTGCTTGGACCCCTCAGTCAGTCAGCTGCCTCCTACAGCTAGATCCTTTGCAAGGTAAATCAGACCAGGAAGCTTCTCCCTTGCACACCTCCCCGGTCATTGAGTCAAAGTCGTTGGCTTCAGTGTGCCTTCACACCCTATTGGTTCACTGGTCTTACTTTCTCTTCCTCCCCTGCCCCTGGTCTACTGAGCTCCAGCTGTAGACTCCGCATGAATGAGGTCTTAGAGCCTTCGCATTCACTATTTCCTCTGCCTGGAAGTTTGTGTCCTGGATTCCGGTTTGTGCATCTCCCTCACCTCCATTAGAATTTTATTGCAGATGTGACTTTTCCAACGAGCCCATTCTGATCATGCTCCTTAGAACTGCAGTTCTACAGCCCTACTCCTGGCTCTCCTTATCACGTTCCATTTCTTTCTCCTTGCACACACATCGACCACCACTGAAATGCCCTTGGAAGAGCTCACGCATGTTTATTTTTGACTGCCTGCCCTTTTCCACGGTGCAAGCTCCATGAGGGCAAGAGATGATGTTTCATCTGCTTGTTGGTGTAAGGCAAAGTAGAGTCAGTATGCAGAACGTAGTGGTAAGGTGGCCAGTGTTTATTGAACGAATGAGAAATGATGTACTGTGCGGGGTGTCCAGAAATTAAAGGAAGCAGCTATATCTGATCCCTGTAGGTCCGCAGGCATCGGTATGTGTTGAGCTTGGACATTTCGCAATATCTGCGATAAAGAGCTTGATGTGCCTCCGTTATATTTAATCTTCACAATGACGGTAAGAGAGAGAAACACCTAGTACTCTCATTTAACATCCACAGAAAGTTTAGATAAATGGTCCAAAGACCCAGAGCTGGTAAGTGACTCACCCTGTTAGCTCTGGAGCCGGTACTTAGCCTCTAATGAATAAATGTGGAGGAATGATGGGGAGGGGAGGGCAGTCGAGAAGCATCTATCAGTGTCCAGAGGACTCTCTCTGACCAGCTGCATTTCAGCTTGGAGTATCTACTGTTTATTTCCAGATAAGGAGTCTTTGGCTGGTCATTAAGCTGGCGTGTCCCACAATGCTTCCTGTGTTTCTTTCTCTCTTCCCTTCCGAATTCCCAGCCTCTCCGTCCTTCCCAGAAGTGACATCTGGGCTGCCTTTCAGGGGAAGTTTGGTGCTTTCCCCTTTGCTTTCCCAGGATGACACGAGGACATGATCTTGTCCTGAACTTGTCTTGTGATGTTCCTCTAACCCCAACACACTCTCACAAACACCCATGTGTGGGAACACACATGCACACACATACACATGTGCACATATATGCCCACACACAGGGACGGCAAGTGCCAGAGAGTCTAGCAGAGTTTCAGGACAATGCTTCTTCCTGAGGAACTTGATAAATTGCAAAGCACCTATTTACTCATGCCATGGTCCCATGGAAGGCCAAGCCACAGTTATCCCTGCTATCAAGGACACAGGACACTCAATCTTCTGATAGACACTGCCTCAGGTGTCTGCATCTTGTGGGACAGGCCCTCCCCCAGGATGGGGGTGCTGCTTTTGAGATGAAGCTGAAAGCCTGTCTTCTTTAGCAGTTCTGTCACTTCTCTGAGCTCTGTAAGAAATCATCACAGACACAGTGACTCGCAGCACAAGCAGTATCTGTACCTTTTCTGGGTTCTCTTGCTGGGGTCTTGTCAGGCTGTAACAGAGCTGGGCTATGGTCACATCAGAAGCTCAGCCAGGCAAAGACCCGCTTCCATGCGCCCTGACTTGTTGGCAGCATTGATCTCCTCGGAGCGGTAGAACTGAGATCCCGTTTCTTGCTGGCTGTTGGCCAGGGTTGCCCACCATTGCCCCTGCCATGGGCTTCTCTCTTAAC
Organism: Sorex palustris; assembly: GCA_028565675.1. NCBI lineage: Eukaryota > Metazoa > Chordata > Mammalia > Eulipotyphla > Soricidae > Sorex > Sorex palustris. Next base: position 11,749,980 of record JAOXYA010000024.1, read on the forward strand.
ATAACCTTAGTTCTTCACAACCCACGGGGGCCATTTCTAGCGCCAGTCGCTGAGAGAATCTTGAAATCCTGAGTGAAATTTAAGAATGAAATTTTACCTCCTCTGCCACATTGTGTTGGTCAGAAGCCTATGTAGGCCCTGTCCCCATATAAGGGGAGAGAAATCACAAAGGAAAGAATTCTAGGAGGTGGAGATTGTTAGGGAGGGGAGGGAGCATTACCTGAGGGTGTATCCACTTCCCTGTCCCCACCAGTGCTCAGGAACCCTCAAGCTCCCTGGCTTGCTATTTTTTGATGCTGTTCTTGTTCTGCTTAGGGTTAGTGTTGGAGAGAAAGGGTTCCATGGGACTGTATCTTCCATCCAGCTATAGCTCAATGGCTTTAGTCCTTCGAGGGTCTTCATCCCCTCCCTTGACCAACTGTCAGTGTTAAATCCTTTCAGTTTTTGATTATCTGCCTAAATGTGCAGGAAGGCCTCATCTATTCCCACAATGTGCATCAGGACCTTCGTTTGGGTTTTTTCAAGAGATCACAGGCTCGCGGGCAGAGATTGTTTTCTTCATGGTTTCCCTAGAAAAGTTGTAATTATGCCCATTTTTGTTGAGCTTTTGTACTTCCTTCAGCTCAGCTGTGACTGAGAGCTAATGTTCAAATGCAGTTAGCCAGAGTGCCTCCCTTCCAGAACTTATTCCAGAACCCAAAGTAATCATTATTAAACTTGTGCAACAGTCATTCCCTGAGACTTGTGACTGGAAATTCCTCTCTTATTCCTCCACTTATCTCCTGGGCAGGATGCTGAGGGGGTAAAAGGCCCCTCCCGTTGATCATCGATTTGCTCGAGCGGGCCCAGTAACGTCTCCATTGGAGACTTTGTTGTTACTGTGTCT
>JAOXYA010000024.1:11751524-11782440 GCA_028565675.1 Sorex palustris
GCGGAGGAATCGAACTCGGGTCGGCCATGTTGGCTGCGTGCAAGGCAAACGCCCTACCGCTGTGCTATCGCAGCCAACATGGCCGACGCTGAGGGGGTAACTTATTTAAAATGATTATTGTTTTTCAATTGAATTCTTTAAAATGTAAGTGGGTGAGTTTAAGTAAATCTCACCAATTCAGCTAAAGCTCATCATGTCAAATTTACCCCCTCAGAATCCTCCCTCCCATGCCTGACTTGGCTTGCAGTTTCACACAATACACAGGGACCATATTTTTTTGCCAAGTCCTCTTTTTAAAAAAATCTGAGCTTTTACTGCTCTCATTACTCTAAATACTCCCTTCCATGAGGCCAGGAAGTACCTGAGGACAGACCGGTGTCTGGTCTTCCTAGCTGGAGTGCAGACTTGGTTTATTTGTTTCAAATGGGTGTGCTTAGAGTGTTAACAGTTTGGAGTCAGCTTGTTGTTTTGCCCTTCAAAAGTGTGTGCTACCTTCTCTCCTGCTAAAAGGATATGTCAGAAGGAAAATTAAAGTCAAAAGATGCTATTAACATTTGATTCCCTGATCACAGCTAGGTGCCTGGGGAGTACCCAATCTACTTTACTTCATTCACTTTTGGATTTCAGGTAAATCATTCCCAGATAGTTAATGGGCACATAAATGGATTGGGGTAAGGGGACTGCCGGGATGGGATGAACTCAGCAATGTTCAAGGACTATTCCAGTCTCAGTGCTCCAGAGTCACCTCCAGTGGTGCTCGGGGAAACCCTCTGAGGTATCAGGGATTGAACTGGGGCCATTGGGATCCAGGCAAGTGCAATAACCCCAGCCATATCTCTTTGGACCCCTATAAACTGCAATAACATAGGAGTTTTAGAAATTCTTTTTTAAAAATACGACTGCAAGTAGACATTTGGAAACTTCTTATTTGATGAGATAGTTGTGTCTGAGTGCTCCTGGTGAAATGCCTGCTTTCAGAATTTTCCACGGAGAGGTGAGAGAGCGAGATGGCTAAGAGAACAAGAGCACCTACTCTGCTATAACATTCTCTAGGGCTGGAGCGATAGCACAGTTGTAGGGCATTTGCCTTGAGTGCAGCCGGCCCGGCTGAGCCGGATTCAATTCCTTCACCCCTCTTGGAGAGCCCAGCAAGCTACCGAGAGTATCTCGCCCACACAGCAAAGCCTGGCAAGCAACCTATGACATATTCAATATGCCAAACACAGTAACAACAAGTCTCACGATGGAGACGTTACTGGGTCCGCACGAGCAAATCAATGAACAATGGAAGGACAGTGCTACAGTGCAGTGCACTCTGCCTGTGGGAGCCTCAGGTTTGACTCCCAAGCACCACCATAGATGGCCCCCAGATTTTTACAAAACTGCATTTTCTGGGGTCTCAGGGGTCTCCTTGGCAAGGGCACCTGCCTTGCAGGTATGAGGCCATGAGTGGAACCCCTATGCTTGGTTGTTTGGGAGCCTCAGCGCTCTGTGCTGAAGCACAGTGTGAGCTGAGTGTGAGGGACCTTCGCAGCTGCTGTGTATGGCGAGGCTTGGCGCCAGCTCTGTGCACTCCTGAGTGACCTCTGACAGGCACTGCAGCCTGGATTTGTGGGAGCATCACACCCAGGTGTGCATGCCCTGCCCTGTCATCATAGCAGCAGGAAGGGAAAGGGCGGAGGGAAGAATGTTCTGGACACATCAGCTCTTCTGGGGCCAGTCAGCCACCCCCTGCCCCCCAAGGTAACGATCCTCAGGAACAGGCAGAGAGGACCCCACTCCCACTCGCCTCTGGAGAGCAGCTGTCTTAGGGTGGAGCCCTGAACAGAGCCCTCGAACCTTCCTTGCCCTGATTGGCCCCTCATGAGAGAGCCTGTCTGAGTGAACTGAGTCAGAAAGAGAGGGTCAGACTAGAAAGACTGCACTCATCTGTGGAATATCAACTAACATAATAGGAGGCTGACGCCCAAGGACAGTAGGCACAAGAGCCAGGAATATTGCCCCATAGTTGGAAGCCTGCCTCAGGAGCTGGGGGAGAAGGTAGCTGGAATCGAGAAGGGATCGCTAAGTCAGTGATGGTTGGAGGGATCGTTTGGGATGGGAGATGTGTGTTGAAAGTAGATAAAGGATCAAACATGATAACCTCTCAGTATCTGTATTGAAAACCATAATGCCCAAAAGTAGAGAGATAGTGTGGGGAAATTGTCTGCCATAGAGGCAGGGGGAGGGGTGAGGGGGGATACTGGGGACATTGATGGTGGAGAATGTGCACTGGTGGAGGGATGAGTCTTCAATCATTTTATGACTGAAACTCAAACATGAAAACTTTGTAACTGTATTCAATTCACCATGATTCAATTAAAAAAAAGGGGGGCGGAGCAATAGCACAGCAGGTAGGGCATTTGCCTTGCACGTGGCCAACCCAGGTTCCATTCCCAGCATTCTATATGGTCCCCTGAGCACCGCCAGGGGTAATTCCTGAATGCAGATCCAGGAGTAACCCCTGTGCATTGCTAGGTGTGACCCAAAATTTTTTTTAAAAAGATTTAAAAAAAAAGAGCATGTCCTGTTCGCTGAGCTGCAGCACTACTTCCTGTTCCCTTCCACCAGCCCGAGAAATCACCTTAAACCCCAACAGTTTTGTGCTTCCAAAAGTTCCTCAGCCCCACATTTGTATTATGTCGAGCTCTTCAGAGGAGTGATGGAAAGTGAGAGAGTGTCCGCTGGTGACCGCTTATCTCAGAAGCCTGAAGGTGTTTACCACAGACAGACCTCTTTGCCACCCCCTCCAAAACTTCTGCTCCAATTGGCCTTAGAGTCTTTTTTGAGGCACTTTCATTTTGATAGTTTTTTTTCCCCCAGATTTCCCTCTGTATGGGCTGGACACTTCTCATGTCTTTTTAGGGGCTGAGGAGATCACTCATCACTCAGGAGCCATTCCTAGCCAGAACCCTAATTTTCTCCCAGCATCTTGTGGCCCCCTGACTGGACCTGATTCTGGTGACCCCCAAAACCTACCACATTGCTGATCCCTGAACAATTAGGCATGGTACACCAGGTCATGGGAGCAGGGGTTCCTGGGTTTCTCCTACAGCACTGGCTGGATATCCCCCAATAAAAACGTGAAAAAACTAAAGTTTTGTAAAAGTCAAATTTTAATATTTGAAGTGGTACGTGAATACTTAAGGTCACTCTTCTTCCTCCTGTCCCAGTTCCTAGGCAGCCCTGCTCACCCCAAGAGTTGCTGTAAGGGGGTGCTGTCCTCCTAATCCTTTTCTTCCACCCTGGCAGATGGAAACCAGGGAGGGATATGCCTTCCCCGGTGGGGGGTGAGGACAGGAGAGAGAGGTGTAGGGGAGAATCTAACCATATTGTACATATTGTACCCATGTTCCTTAATGATGTGTTTCAGTTAATGACACGTCTTGGAGATCCTTTCATGATGGAGGTCTCGAGATAGTATTTGTGTTGTTTACCATTAAGTTATTTTTCAGCAGTGCCTTCTGGCCCTTGCTTTCAGGAAAGAATTTGGAATTTCATTAAACACCCAATGATTTTCTTTTTTTTTTTCATCTCCTGCAACATCTTGACCTTGGCGTGTGTTCTGTTCTCTCTTCAGATCTCAGAAGCCCGATTTTCACAATGACGGCTACGTCTTGGAATTAGATTGCTGTTCCTCCTTGGACCACCTGACCGACCAAAAACTCATCCCCGAGTTTGTGAAGAAGGTGAACTCCGCGATTAGATAGGAGGGAGAGGATTAGCAGAGTAGCCTGCCGAGTGATCGAGCCGGGGGCTGGCTCGAGGCTACTCATCCTTCGGGCCTCCTACGCGGCAAGACAGGAGCTCTTCCTTGTCCAGCCCTGGCCATTGGCTGGACCGGCTGCCTCTCTTCTGGGCTGGCGAGCATCTTCCCCCCCCCGCCCCACCTCTTAGCACTTGCTCAAGATCAAGGGCTGGTGGGCCTCCAGGCCAGCAGGATCCTCTGCTGGAACTCTGAGCTCCCATAGAAGCATGAGGTCTGCAGGGCTCACCCGCCCCACCCCCCTTCTGTATTCCCAGGAGCCCAATGTCCTGGCCAGTGAGGAGTACACTGAAGTCCCCAGGCCACTGGCATGGGATGGGTCCTGGGAAGGTCGCCTGACTGCAGGACATTTGCTTTCTACCCAGAAACGTGCCCAGCTTCAGACTTCCGCTTGCACTGCATCAGATCGTCTGCCTAATTTTGGGGTCTGCTTGTGCTCAGTGGGACAGCGTTGACTGCAGAAGGAATGCTTTGGCCTGACCTGGGGCTCCTGCCACAGTGCTCACGTTCTTGTCCCTTACACCCTCTCCCGGAATAAGAGCCCATTCCTTGGCCTGTTTGCAGTGAGGATGGGATAGCTTGAATCTGGTCATGAGCCAAGTCAGTAACAGTAACAGTCGGTAACCTCCTTGGACCAGAAATAGTCTGAAGTACTGGAACAGAGGGGACAGTATCACCCTGGCCCATACCCTCCCCTTGGATGAGTGTGAGGCAGGAGTCTGACAGGAGGGGCTTCAGCGAGGGGCCTGAGACACTCCTGACCTGGGGATGGGGCTACCCTGAGGCAGGGTGAGACCCCTCCTCAGCCCCCAGGAGAGCAGCATGTGTGCGGCTCAAGGGCCTTCAGGAGAGAAAGAAGTGAGAGGGGGTGACAGGGGGCTGAGACTCAGCTGTAAACACAGTGGGAGACCATTGAGAAGTATTTTGCAGAAGAGGGAAATCATAGAATTGTCAACTTTTATTTATTTTGTTTAGTTTTGGAGGCAGGGGTGGTGTTTTGTGGTGCTGGTGGTTTGGGCCACACCTGGTAGTGCTCAGGGCTGACTCCTGGCTCTGTGCTCAAGGGTCACTCCTGGTGGGGTACAGAGGATCATGTGGGATGCTGGGGATCAAACCCAGGTTGGCCACAAATAAGGCAAGTGCCCTACCCTCTGTGTCACTTTCACTTGTTGGGGTGAAGAGAATGGGAACTGGATGCAGGTTTGGGCCACACCCAGCCGTGCTCAGTGCTTACTCCTGGCTTTGTACTCAAGGATAACTTCTTCACAAAGTTTGGGAGACAGTTTGGGGTTCCAGGGATCAACCAGGGTCTGCTGTGTACAAGGCAAGCACCCTGCCTGCTGTACTGTCGCTCAGGCCCTGGGTGGTCCCATTTAAACCCAGTGGCCGATGCTTCTCCAGGAAAACTGTGTGTCAGGGGGATGGGGATGTAGCTCAGCACGTGTAGGCCTTGGCCTTGACCCCCAGCAGTGTGTGTTGCCTCTACCCCTGGCATTGTGAGGTGGGACCCTGGCAGCCCCTGAGTATGCCAGATGAGGCCCCCAGAACAACAGCAAAAAAATGTCCTAAGCTATATTTTACGAATGAGAGTGAAACTGAAATTTTTTTTTATTTTATTTTAAGACAGAAAAAATAAATATAAGCCCAGAGATTGTTGTGGTTCCCTGCTGGGGGTCCTTCTCTTTCACACATGCCAAGCTGCTGAGCAGCTGGTTCTGTGGGTCCCAGGAAGCATCTGCGGGGAGAGGAGAAAGGAGAGGAGGAAATACGTGACTTCTCAGGGCAGCTTTTCTGATCATCTAAGAAATGGGGCTGTGTGGGAAAGTTCGCGTTTGCTCACATGTGCATGAGCCTGAGAACGAGGGTGTTTGTCTGACTCCGGGACCTCTGGGTAAACAGGGCTGTGGCCTTTGCATCGCTGCAGATAAAGTTTCTCAGATAGCTGGGTTGGGACATGCTTGAGGTGTAAATGACCCTAGGATCTGAGGGGTGGGGGTTGGGGGGAGCCACAGCTTTCTTTGTCCGGTGAAATGCCTGAGGGGTAAGTGGGGAAGATGGGAGGGGGCCAAGACTGTCCAGAAGCAACTCTGTTCTCTGGTTTATTTATTTACTTTTTTCAGTTTCACACAGTTCATTCAGAAGTTCCACGGTTGGAATGCAGGCATTTTCCCCTCAAACAAATCATCCCTTCTCTTACCCAACATGCACTCAGCCCTTTGAGTTGGTGACAGGAGATATAACCTGCCCCGTACGGAGGCATTTCAACTCCCAGCACACAATCTCCCCCAGAAACTTTGGGGGGAAAAGCAAACAGACTTGTTAGTGCTTTGGTCTTCCCTGAGCCTTGCGTGGTACCCAGACAGTATGCAGTGCCGTGAATGATGCTTGGATGCTGTTACAGTGGAATCAGCAGAGCAGGTGACTGGTTCTCCAGCACAAGAGATCATCCCAAGGTTCGGATCTGGAAACCTTCAAGAGCATTTGCCAGTTTCATCTCTAATGATTTGGTAGTTCTATAAGAATGCGGGCTTGGAGACTGGAGAGAGAATACAGGAAAGGTCTTGCATGCCTTGCATGCAGTCATCCCGGGTTCGATCCTTGGTCTGACACAGGATACTCCGATCACTATCAGCAGTTGAACCCTGGGCACGGAGCCAGGAGTAATCTCTGAGCACAGTCAGATATGGCCTCCAAACCAACAATAAACAAAAACAGACAAGAAAATTAAGTGGCTGACTTTTCCCCATATGTGTTGCCTTGATAGGCAGATTTTTTTTTTGCTTTTTGGGCCACACCCGGCGATGCACAGGGGTTACTCCTGGTTCATGCACGCAGGTATTACTCCTGGCGGTGCTCAGGGGACCATATGGGATGCTGGGAATCGAACCGGGGTTGGCTGCCTGCAAGGCAAACGCCCTACCCGCTGTGCTATCACACCAGCCCCAGTAGGCAGAAATTTTTAGGTAGATCAAATCCTTCCGAACCTCAGGAGAAACTGTTACCATAACCTTAAAGAACACAGATTGTCTAAATTCAGAGACATTTCCAGAAATATATATATATATATATATTGCTTTTTTGGTCATACCCAGCGTTGCACAGGTGTTACTCCTGGCTCTGCACTCAGGAATTACTCCTGGTGGTGCTCAGGGGACCATATAGGATGCTGGATGCTGGGAAATCGAACCTGGATCAGCCATGTAAAGGCCCTACCCGCTGTGTATTGTACCAGCCCCTCCAGAAATATTTTATTAGATACTTTTATGTTAAGGCAGAGTGAACATCTAGAAGCAAGGTTTTGTCACACAGAGCTGCCTCTCCTGCTTATGTGAGTCTTCACCTCTCTTGATGACAGTTCAAGCTACTATCCAGTTCTGTAGCGCAGGACACAAGCTCCCAGTTGATTGCAAACTCATTTGAATTTACTTGGACATATGTTATAAAATTTACATGTCCACATGTATGTTATTAAATTTTACCCTTTTTTTTTTGCTTAAAAAAAGGAAAGAAAGAAAAGAAAAGTAGGCTGTTTCGGAGATTCTAGAAATGACACACCTTCCTGGTGCCCTGTGCAGTCTAAGCACAGTGGGAGCCCAGGTTAGCAGATCCACTTGTCAGATGCAGACGCCTACACAGCCGGCCCCTGGGCACCTACCTGGCCATGCCAGACCAGGATGGGCGCTGGGAGGAACTGAGCTCCCTTTCTGTTGGTACTAGGCAGGTTGTCAAGTTTCTTGGAGCACGGCCATGCCAATCAGGAGAAGAGGAAGGCTGATGACATAAGTCCTCCTTCCTCGGAGCTTCTTTTCTGATCTTAGAGCTGATTTATGGGCCCAACACCCGTCAGTGTGCAGAGAACAGAGCGGAGCTGGAGGCCCCTCGGCACACTTCACACCTCCTCCACAGGATGGCGGGATCTCCCACACATGGAAATGTTTCTATCATCGCACAGGTAGATGATCACAGGCGCTTCCTTGGGAGGAGACGGCCCCTCGAGCCAGAGGTATTCTGTGTACATATATGTGCTCCGTATTTATTTATAGTGGTGACACTTGTTAATTGCCATTCACTTAGGCCAGAATGAAGCTGGGCCACAAGCGCCTCCAGCTCACAGTCATTACTTTGATCTGGGTCATTATTTTGTGTGAAATAATGGCTCCCGTGCCTCTGACAAGGAGATCCATCTTGCGATGAGACGGTAATTAACTCATTTTGTCATTGTACCCTCCCGCCCCAGAGACACTCATATTCCTCTCTGTGGAGTGGCATTAAACTCAGAGCCATTAGAATCTCTTTTTTTGCCTTAAGAACAATGCCCGGGTATTATTTTTCCCACCAAATGTTTCAAATTAGCCCAACCTTTGGATGGAGAACAGGCGTAGAAGGAGGGAGGGCAAGGAGGAGTTCATGGTTTTTCCACCACAAGGAAAAATAAAAGTCATTTGTGTCCGAGCGGTGTCCCATTGAACTGATGCTGCTGCCCTTTTCAGCTCTCCTCCCTCCTGGTTTGGGGTCAAGAAAGTGATGGAAGCCCACCACCCCGCCGCCCCTCCCAGTGTGCGGGGGTCACAGTCAGTGAACACTCTGGCTGGGTCTCTGGATGTGGATGGCTGCGTTTTGTTTTCTCTCTGCTCTCCCGCTGTGCTCCATCCAACCGACCCTTTATGTAAATGACATATTAGGGACCGTGCAACATTTGAAATGCAGATTTATGGCAGCCTCTCCAAGACACTGTGTTTTTCCAAATCCTGGAATCGGATGCACAGGGGATGAAGCGATTCGGAGCCGGAAGAGAAGTGCCAGTGGCTTCTCTGTTCCTCTGGGCTAAGCAGGGAACCCGCCACGATCTTCTGGAGCTGGTCTCGCCTGGCTGGTGGATTTGTGGACCCCCCTGGAATTGCCTTTCTGCCAAGTTCCCACCGGAGTGTAGTGTAGAGAAGAAAAAGTGATGTGGAATGGAGAGTCTCTATAGATTCATCTTCCAATTCCTTTACATTCTTCAGCGTTTCCTGGGAAATTGCCTCTGTGTTTGGAAAGCACTTTTTTTAAAAGACCTTGGTGATCACACAGTTTCTGGGCTCTGCTCCCCCATAATTCCATTCGGGGGGGTTCGCCCCGGCAGAGTTGTCTATTCTGGACAGGAGGAAACTAAGCTCAGAGGTTAAGCGTGTGGGAGGTGGGCCTCTGTCCAGGGGGAGACCTTAGGGGAGGGACAGTGATGGGCAGCACTGAGACCTGGAAGGATCAGGAAGGTTTTTTAAGCCAGTTGGCCAGGGGAAGGTTTGGAGGATAGCGTTAACTGAAGGCTCTGAAAAGGAAGGCACGAATTCCTGTGGAGATGCAGAAGCCAGGAGGCAAGTGAGATTCCTGTCTGGACCAGATGGAGGCTCGGGGCTGAGAGTCACGTCCTGTTTGGCATGTAGGATGGGGGAGGAAGCATGTCTTGATTGTGTGGAACAGGGTCCCACTCAAGCATGCATGAGGCTGGTGGGGTTGCTCTCAAGAGGCAGAAAGTGGCTGGGGTCTGGAGCAGGGGTTGGGGGTAGGGCGGCGGGGTGGGGGGGGGCGGATACAGGAAAGGGAATGGAAAGGAAGGGAGGCGTGCTGATGCCTCTGGCGATATCAGCTCCTGCCTGCTGACCTTCTTCTACCATCAGTTTATTTGCACAAAAAAATGGCTCGCTGCTCCATAGACGCACTTTCTCAATGAGCCAGCAGGTAAAGAAACCGAGGCACAGAGAAGCCAGGCAGTTTGTACTAAGTGATGACTGTAAAAGGCAGGGGTTGGGGCAAACCTGGCATCTTCTCTGCTCCCGAGAACGGAGCCCCTGAGAGCTGGGCTGGGCGTGAGGAGCAGAGGCCTGGGATTGTGTCTGTGTGTGGGCCCGAACTTGGGAGCACGTCCGAGGCCACCCCTGAGTAGAGGCGAGGACTCGGGCTTTGATGGCTGAGGAGGAGGCCATACTCCCAGTCACTATCAACAGGAGTCTTTGGGGCCTTTGACCCAGGCCCTTGACTCCAAGCTCTGGGGCTAAGATTGGCCTTCAGAGCCCACTTTGAACCAGGCTGCTCTGACATGACTGAGGACCCTTTAGAAAGAAGACAAGGAGACCAGGCCACCCAGCCTTGCCCTGTGTGGGGGTTGGCGGACGAGTCTCAGAAACTCGGCGGAGACAAAACCAGACCCAATTTTAGTCCTTCAGTGAACCTGTGTTTACTGCCGCCTGACCCGCAGAATCTGAACGTCTCAGAGGCTCCCTTTAATAACGACACCGAATCTCCCAGCGCCTGAGGATGATGAAACTGTTCCTGCGGTATATAAATGACTCATCATTTACTTTCTGACTGATTGTGGAGTATTGAGAGCCTCATTGCTACAAGAGTAGTGCAGAGTGCCTAATTTTAATTAGCGCAAGACGCTGATTCAGAGTGAAAGGAAAATTATGTTTAAAAAAAAAAGCCCTTTCCCACCCGCTACCCCCCTCCTGCATTCCTGTTCTCCACAAACCAAGAGGATGGGATAGTTTTCTTTGGGGATTGGGGGTGGGGCTATCTCCCAAGCAGCCCTCTCAGGGGATCTGCAGGCCACTTCCGGTGATGTTCTATTTTCTATGGAAGCCTGACAGCTTGATGCTGGCAGTGTGATGCTGGGGGACAGGAAGGGGCAGGGTGGGGGTAAGTGACGACTGTAAAAGGCAGGGGTTGGGGCAAACCCAGCATTGTCCCCCACATTCTGGGGGTGTGATCCTACAGAATCAGGTTTGGCCTCAGGTTCCAGCATCCACAAGGCTGAACCCATGTCCCCCAGCCCCAACTGCATAATAGAAAGTACGGTCCTCCTGTTGTTCATCAATTTGCTCGAGCGGGCCCAGTAACGTCTCCATCGTGAGACTTGTTGTTATTGTGTTTGGCATATTGAATACATGACAGGTAGCTTGCCAGGCTTTGCCGTGCGGGCGAGATACTCTTGGTGGCTTGCTGGGCTCTCCAAAAGGGGTGGAGGAATCGAACTTGGGTCGGCCATGTTGGCTGCGTGCAATGCAAACGCCCTACCCGCTGTGCTATTGCTCCAGCCCAACTGCATAATAATATTTTCCAAAGGCCAATATAGAGGGGTGAAGACAAAATGGAGTGTAACTTGAGTGATGAGTGTTCGAGCTCTTGGTATGGAAGAAGAGGGAACAGACCAGGCAGAGATGGGCCGAGGTGGGAATTTTGGTGCTGCTGTTCCAATACTGTTGTGTCTCCAGAACTTAATCTGTGTTTGTTGCGTGAATAGGGGGCTTTGAAAGGAAAACAGAAGCTGAGAGAGGAGCTCAAGACTTCACTCAGGTGACTAGCGTGTGGGTTGAGTTCATTTGTGATGACACATAGTCTCACGGTGTGAGAAGCAGCGGGAGGCAGAGAGGATGGACTGTTGGCACCGAGGGGCCTGTGGGATACACAGGGGAACATTCCAGAAGGCATTTGTGGTTGTTGGGCTGGCACTCAACAGGTGGCCCAGAATGAGCTACCGTTGTCCTGAGGTCCAGCCTTTGAGGGCCGCAGAAGCCCCCGATCAGCGACAATGAGGAAGCACATCAGGAGGTCATTTGAGTGGCCCACGTCCATCTCTTGGGAGCAGACACCACCTCACAGATTATTGCACTGGGACCCATTTAACACTTCTGTTTGTTTGATTTGTTTTAGAAAAATTGATCACATGACTGAATTTTTGTAAGTGGTGAGGAGAGTGTAAGGGGTTGGTAGCAATGCTCAGGGGCTACTCATAGCTCGCTGTTTGAGAATTGCTCCCAGCAGTGCTGAGAGGACCACAGGATGCCAGGACAAAATCGGAGCTGACCCCATGCAAGGAAAGCACCTTAACTCTCTGTACTTTATCTCCGGTACAACTCCTTTTTCACTGTCAAATCCTGTGGGTTTTTCCATGTAGGTAGATCAGATCAATTGAAAATGGAAGGGACAGGTTTGTGTATCTCAAACTGTGTTGAGGGACGAAGTTTTGCTTGCTACCCAATTCAGAAGCTACATGTTTTTAAAATGCAGTGAAATGTGGAGCAGCATTGAGGATGACTTTAAAAATGCCTCATGCTCCCTTTCTCTCTTGATCCCTGTCTTGTCCCATGCCTGTAACAGAAAATTCCTGGAGCCACAGTGGGATGAGGACCAGACTTGGGAGTGGCTTCCTAAGTAGCTGCAGAGTCTAGCGACAGGATGCATTTCGATGTGAGATATTTGTACCCGTGGACGGGAGAAAGAGCAGTGTACCCAGAACTCTAGAGAGGATCAGTCCCTGGTTTTTCTTCTGGAATTTTGTGGCCACCGGGGGTTCATCTGGAGTGCGCGGAGAGAGGACACCTGCTCCATCTGAGGTGCCCCTGTGAAATCAGCTTATCACAGGGTCTGAAGAGATCTCCAGAGAGCTGCTGTCTTCTGAGATTCACTAGTCTTTGGAAGGAGGTTTTGTCTTAAACCAGATTAAGCATCTCTGAAAGGGGAGAGTAGGAAATGTTGATAAAGCCGCAAATGGGACAAACTTTCATGAGATGTGATGGGAAGGGTTGGGGAGGATGAGATGTTTTTAGAGGCCTGGTGGAACCAAGACCCCCATAGCTCTGCCCTTGTCAGGTGTCCAGGTGGTGGGCCAGAGGCCTGCTGGTGAGCTGTGGCTAGATGCTATGTCTCCAGGACCTGCTGGAGTCAGCAGGGAACTGACATGCACTTGACTCCCAGCTGTTGCCTGAGAGGGCCAGGAGGGGCTGACCAGCAGGTGCTGGGTCCTGTGACCCCTGTGTCATGCTTCTAGTGAAGACTGATACTTTGCTTGGAAGGGAGTCATAACTGGCATTGCCAAGGGGGCTATTCCTTGCCATGTGCTCAGGGGACCATTTGTGGTGTTGGGAATTGAACATGGGTTGGCTGCATGCAAGGCCTTGTACTAGCTCTGCAGGTATTCTTACCACTACTACTGCTGCTGCTATTACTACTACTATTACTCTTACATAAGGGCTGGCTGCGTATCTGGAGTTTTCTTCCAGTACCTCTTGGCACGTGTCCTCTCAAGATGCCCCTCAGCTAAGAGATTGTGCGGTCACAGTGTCTGGTAGCTGTGCATGTGGGAAGTTCATGGGGACGATCTTGATACTTCTCCGATTCAGGGTTTGGAAAAGATCCGCAGAGGAAACCGACTGCGTTGCTATTCCTTCAGGGTGTTTAATCACCTCCTCTCCTTCCCCAGGACTCTGCTTCCAACTGAAGCAGCACCTTTGAGGAAATTTGCCCCATCCACCAGCACTCCGCTAACCCCGCAACCTCTGGGGGCAGCCCTGGTCTTTCGGGGGCCCAGAGCCACCTCTTGTCCTATTTATGCTGCTTTCTCTGGTCCTGGCTGTCTCTACCTCATTTGGCACAAGCTGGGTCCCGTCTGGTATTTTCTTGGCTTCACTAGAACACTCTCTCTGCCCAGACCCGGGGTGTAGCTGAATTCACCCCCGCCCTCAAGCCACAAATGGAGGGAAGATTTGTAACTGGCTCATTGAAAACTCCCTTCTGTCTTTTGTTGCCCAGGACAACACAAATCATGGCCTCTGTTATTCTTCTCTGTCCTTTAGTAACAGACAACGCGGTCTCTGAACGCTCAGCAAAAAGGGGTCAGCCCTGGGGTTTGCTGCGAGACCAGAGCTGCTCCCAGCTTATTGGACCAAGGTCTCTTAAAGGAAGGACTGAGTCTTCTTGAGGTGGTGGATCCTCCTCACCAGACACTCTGTCTCACCCTGCCCCGGACTGTTTCTGTACCGTCGTTGTTAATCAGATCTTCATATATATTGCTTCCCCCCCCCCCCAGCTTTGATTTCTTATTCTTTTATGCCTTCCCGATAGGTGTGGATTGAAAGTGGCATTTTATTCTCCTTAGCAATAAAATCCAATAGAACTAGAACGGGAGCAATCTATCTCTTCTATCTCAGCATATTCACATATTTTTAACACGTAATGAGATCTTCCGCATGCTCTTTTTGTGAAGGAAAGTAGTTTTATTTAGAGAATGGTGAGGAGAGTCAGAGAGAAAGTTCACTTCGCCGGTCCTGATGAGCGTGGCCGAGAATGGGCCGTCCTTCATCCATTTATTCCTTGATTTTAATTGTAGTTGAAGTAACAAGGTTGCAGTCATGTTTATGCTTCTCTTTGATGCAACCTGTGACTGTTTTGTTGGCTTTGGGGATTTGGGTTACTTGGGGGCAGCGTCTGGCTCCTGGGCGTGCTCAGGGGATCACGTAGTGCTGGGGATCAAACTCGGGCTCCTGCACACAGAGACTGTGCTCAGTCCACTGAGCTGTGTTCCTGGCTCACATGCAAAGTCACTGCACCTTCACTGTCACCAAAATGCCTCAAACCCTCCACCGTTGTCTTTCTCTCACTTCTGTCTCTCCACTTCCTTCCCTACCCCAGTCCCAGCCATCTCCCCTCATTGCTCGTTAGCCTCGGGCCTGTTATCATCATCCAAGGAATTGTTATCATTAGACACTGCCCATTCCCTTCCTCTGCTTCTTTTTGTCGCACACAAGTGACGTCATCCTGTACTGGCCCTTCTCCCGCTCACTTATTTCAGTTAACAGGACCCTCCTCTAGCTCCATCTAAATTGCAGCAAAGGACCTATTTGGACATTTTTTTTCTAGTTGAGTATGGAATATACCACACCTTTATTCAGTCACCAGATGTTGGACATTTGGATTTTTTTTTTTTTCAGATCTTGGCTCTTTTACTTTGTGGTGCAAAGAACATAGGATTCATTATTCCTCGCTAGTTTTTTTTGTAACAACCAGAATTTGGGCACTTTTAAAATTCACATCTGAACTGGAGTGATAGGATGGTAGGTAGGCACTTGCCTTGCACACAGCCAAACTGAGTTTGATCCCCAGCATCACATATGGTCCCCTGAAGCCCACAGGAGTGAGCCCTGAGCACAGAGCCTAGAGTAATCCCGGAGTGCTACCATGTTCTCTGCTTCCCTGGCATCATACCACCTCTGGAAGAATCCACTTTTTATTTGCACCAGGTGCGGTACAAATAAAATGAAACTCACATCTGATGCTCTCACTGGATACTCTATCCTGAATCTTAAGTATCCCAAGTGCGTATTCATTTCATATCACAATAGTTGTTTTTCCAGGCTGGAAAAATTGTATGGAAGGGAAGTCACCTTGCTCGCACACAGCTGACCCTGAATTGATCACTGCCAGCTGCGCCCTGTTCCTCTGTACAGGATACTGGCTCCTTGCTTGCAGCAGCCCCTGAAATGTTTCCAGTGACAGAAATTACGTGGACTTTTTCATTAAATCTGTATGCCTCCTTTTTTAAAACTCAAAGCTCTTCAGCCCGCTTCAAACTATGCCCCGAGCCAGTTTGGATGAATGCGTCTTCTGCAGTGTTCCGTTGTTCAGAATGGAGCAGAAGAGAGACCTGGTATTGAGAGATTTTGTGAAAATCTCTGAGTGTCTCAAGTAATTCCCTCTGTTCTGTGGCATGACAATTTCTGAGGTGAGAGGTGGCAATGTGCAGGTGATGTCTGGGGGTTTAGGTGTGAGAGCAGGAACAGACTCTGCCGTTATGTCGGACAGGGTTGATGTGTGACTTTTGCAAGCAAGACACTGGCCATCACTCCTGGCTTCACTGGCGCCTGGGAGTCCCTTGCATAGCCCTTCCCCCTTCGCATCTCTTCCAGGCTTCCCTCCTTCACTTCCTCCCATCTTTGTTCAGGTTCAGCCCTGTCTCGTTCACTGTGCCCAATCCCGCTGCCCACCCATTCCGAAGGTGCCCCTAACTGCACCCCACTGTAGAGATTCCACATCCTTGCCGCTTCTGGGTCTTTCCCCCTCCCTAGACACTCAAGTGGACTTTGTTCTTACGTGTATTGTTTCTTGCAATTCTGCCACAGCAAGAAGCGTGTGGAGCACTGGTGCAGTGGAGACTGCATGAATATTTATGGAAGGAGAGAGCGTGTGTTTCCAAGACTCGCTGGGGAGCTGAATTGCACTGGAACAGATGCTTCCAGAGGTGGTGTGATGCCAAAGAAGAAGAGTAGGTAGACAGGCGCTGGAGAGATGGTACAGGGGGGTAGGCACACAGCTTTCATGAGGCTTTACACGTGACTGACCCTGTTTCATTCCTTGCACTGGATTTGGTCCCCCAAGGCCCAGCAGGAGTCACCCCTGAGCACAGAGCCAGGAGTAAGTCCCGAGCACAGCTGGGTGTGTCCCAGCCCTCCTCCCCACCTCCTCCCCCAAAAGAAAATCTGGATGGACTACAGAAATTCTCTTTTTTTTTAACTGGTAAAGTCATGGGTGCATTCTTCATTCTTTGGGGTGCCTGACACTTGAATGACCAGCCCCTCCCGGGAAGGGGTGAGTGTCCTGTTCTGCTTTCATCCTTCTCAGCAGACATAGTTACAAACGTGGAATCCTGCTGTTATCACTAGACAGGCTCCCCAAGTGATATGCCTCTGTGTGTGTGTATGTGTGTGTGTGTGTGCGTGCAGAGATATGTATGTGTGTTTATGGAGGGTATAGATTGAGGGGGAGGGTGGAGATGGAACATGTGTAGGGTGCTAATTATGCACTGTCAGGGCACACATGTGGCAGCTGACGGCTTGACAGCACAGGTTGAACTTGCCCATCTGGGATGTGCGGAGGTGCGGTGCGGGCTCGCTCCGTGAGACCTCCTGTCTGCCGGATCTGTCTGGGATCCAGCACAGATAATGAGTGTGGGAATTTGGACTAACCTTGTGGCGTGTGGGGGAAGGGTGTCTCGTGTGAGAAATGGAGTTTATCCTGGCAGGCAATCAAGCTGGGAGATTTCACTCTTACAGCTTCAGAGGAGGTGGAAGCTTGTCGGAGAGTTTTCAGAGCCTGTGGGGACAAGACTGCAGCCCCAAGGAAGATTTTCCTCCTCTTCTGCCGTTGGAAGGAGCATTCCTGTGGAAAGAGCCCCAGGTCCTGCACAGACCCATAGGAAAGGAGGGGGGTGGGGTGCAGAAGAAAGTGGGGGCCACCTTGGTCACAAAGGAGTCTGTGACTGAGACTGGGAGAAATCAGGGCCGATAAAGGCTCAATTCTAGAATAATCTTCTGATTTTAGGCAAGGACACTAGCTTCTTAAAGGGGTGTTTAGACAGGGTATCTGACTCGCTTAAATGTTTGTTTTTCTTAAGACCTTTGTACATGGATAATTTCAACAGTTGCCTTTGATCATACTGTTCTGCGACTGTGTGGCAGGTTTGGCTTTTAAATGATTTCCTCCTTATTATCCCAGGGGCTTTGTTGCATTCTATGAGGACGTTGTTGGACTCTCAGCTCTAAGAGGAGGGCAAGTGAAACGAAAGCACCATCAACTCTGCCTTTGTAGAGTTTTTCTCAGCAGAATTACCAATGCATCATTGTATTCCCTCTTCCCTTCATTCACTCCATCAGTGTTTACTGAGAACTGTCTTTGTGCTATCCCTTAATAACAATAAACTCTTACTTACTGTTCAACATACAGGGGATTAATTTTACGAAGTTCCTTATTTTATAAAACTCAAAGTAAATGTTGGGCTGGAGAAATAGTACAGAAGTCAAGATCATTGCCTTGGTGGCAGCAACTCTAGTTCAAGTCATTGGCTACACATATGGGCACTGCCAGTGGTCACTCCTTAGCACAGAGCCAGGAGTAGCCCTGAGCACCACCAGGTGAGGCCCCCGCAAAATCCAACAACAACACACACACACACACAAAATTCAATGTTGCCCTCTGACACTCCACTGGATAAAACTCTACTCTGAGAAAAATCGAAACTTTTAGTGACTTGTTTCTTCTGTGTGTGTGTATGTGTGTGTGTGTGTATCTGTGTATGTTTCCCAAGTTCCTCACACATGTGTTGTATGCACTTTGATTGAATCACATCCCCTTTCTTCACCTGAAAGATGAGTTTTTAAGTATACAAAAGACTGAAAAATAGGATTATTGGTGGTGCTGGTGGACCTGTAGTCTGTAGAAGTGACCTAAAATATGTGTTTGGACAAATGGCACAGGTATTGTAATAGCTATTTATTATATATACAGCCCAAGCAATAAGGCGAAATAGATTTAGTTGCCACTTCCTGTTGGACATTTCCAGTCTGTTTTCATCACTAAAGATGTCTCTGGGAATAGTTTCTCGCAGGGGGGTTACTGGCAGAAGTGATAGGAATGTCAATTTTGGGGGTGTAGTAGGGATGTTATTTTCGTCCAGCTTCATTAAGATATAATTGACAAATAACACTGTATAAATTCAAGGTGTACGATGTGCTGATTTGACAGATGTATATATTGTAAAGTTCTTACCATAGTAATGTTAATTAACACACTTGTAGTTACTGTGTGTATGATGAGAGCATTTAACATCAACTCTCAATCACACCAATTTCAGTGATACAATACAGTATTATTAACGCTAGTCACCTTGTTGCTACCATATCCCCAGAAATTCATCTTCCATCTAAGGGTTTGAGAGCCTAGAGCGATAGTATAGCTGTTAGGATGCTTGTCTTATACACAGCTTACTCGGGGTTCCATTATGAGCACCCCATATGGCCCCTCTAGCTCCACCAAGACAGAGCACAGAGCCAGTAATAAGCCATGATCACCGCCCCATGAGGCCCCAAAACAAAACATATGAAAAGTTCAAACCATTTCACAGTTGGATTCCCTATTTCTCCCTAAGCTCCTCTCTATTTTCTGCTCTAAGTGTTAGACACATTCTAGATTCCACACAGAAGTGAGCTTATACAATATTTGTCTTTTTGTCACTGATTTATTTCACTTAGCATAATGTTCCACGGTCTAGGTTGCCCCCAAAGGACCAAGGTCTCCTTTTTGTGTGGCTGAGTCATACGCTGGCATATCTGTAGACTCTTGTGTTACTTAACAGTGGGGATGCAGTTTCCTCTTTCTGCAAATCTCACATTGTGCAGTTACCCACACTTAGGAGATTTAGCTGCTCTGGACTTAGGTTGTGTGATAGTCCCTTGGGATTACCGCCATGCGAGTGTGTAAGTCCCTTTAAGTAAGTCCATGTAAGTCCCTTTCTTTTGGTTTATCATTGAAAGCAGCACAAACCATGAAATTAGTGTGTAATTAAGACCTTACTAGGCAGAAGAAATTCAAACTTTTGGAGAGAGAGATTAGTGCCATACTCAGCGGTGCTCAGGGCTTAATCCTGGCTCTGTGCTCAGGGATAACTCCTGGAAGTACTCAGAGGATCATATGTGGTGCAGGGAATCCAACCAGGGCCAGCTGTATGCAAGGGAGACGCCTTCACCCTTTGTTCTATCTCTCTGGCCCCTAAGACATTTCAGCTTTAGAAAGAAATCTGAGAGAAATGGTTGGAATGTGGCAGATTCACAACACAAAAGTCAAAAGAGATGGAAGATGAGGAGATCGAAAACCATGAAAAGAAAATATTCTAATATATTCCTAGTAGAAACAAAGCTAGATTTTGTTGGAATTAGTCACTGTTCAGTTGTTGCTGAAACTTTACTTCAGAGGCTTCCGTGCTGAATGTGAGCGGCAGTTATTACTCTGACGGGCTTCTGAGGCAGTCCCAGAGGACGATAGGAGCTTCTCTTTATGGTGCCTTAAGAATAGTAGAAGGATTTTTTTTTCTCCCCGAAGCCTCAGGTACAGGGGTCGCAGGAACCTTTTCCGACTCCGATGGCGCCTGAGAATATGGGCATCCTTCAGTGTCATTCTTGAATAGTAAAAACCTCATCATTAATTCATGTTCTGCACATTTGTAACTTGTGATAAACAAGACCTGAACCCAAGTTTGCCTACAGGTTTGCTGAGCCTGGGCCATTAATAATGTAAGGACTGCTGCATGGGGCAGTGCTCACCTCAGGGCACCTGCTTGCTCCAACAGTTTGGGCGTCTCTTCGCAAACTGCGAGGCTAATTACAAACTGTTCTTATCTCTTTACCAAAGATGTTCCTCAAGGCTCACTCCTTGAGAGTGTCTGTGTCAGCCTTGTTTACATCTCAGTGTGTTAGAGAGTGCTGCTAGCTGTATTCTTTTCTAAAGGGCTGTGGATTTTACTGAGAGGAATGGCCCCAGCCTCGGCTCTTCCCTTGGGTATGAATTAGCGGGGATTACTGTATATTTTAAGAGGCTTTTTATTGCTGTGTTTCCAACCCTCCAAAAACATCGTTCCTGAGAATGACAACAGTCCTATATTGTATCCCATAGGACTTGCCAGAGACTGCCTGTCTCTACTTCTTGTGGATTCCTCTGGAGTGGCTTGTGGGGAGTTTCGAGTGCCTCTTCAAGATGGTCCCTCCTCCCTGGGTAGTGGTGGTCATTGGCTCCAGTTATGCCCACTGATGCCAGCATGAGGCTTGGCATATGCTTCCCGGTGTGTGTGTGTGTGTGTGTGTGTGTGTGTGTCAGGGGTGGGTGAGTGAGGGGGAGGTGGAGGCCAGTGTGGAAGGTCGTGACTCCAGAGTACCTTTAGCTTTTTCATCTCACTCATAGCCTTCTTGTGATCCTAGCTTGGCTCCCCAATTATTGTGCATGCGGGGTTCACTTCATCATTGAAGTCCATTGGGATATAGCGCAATCTGATTTTATTGGAGGGACCCACAGGACAGAGCACTGCATGCAATTCAGACAGCTCAGCTGGCAGGGAGGGTTGGTCAGTCAACTCCCAGGGGTCCTGGGTGGTCTTCACTGGAGAAAATTAAGAGTGTCCAGTTAGAGGGCATCTCTGTTGGGCATAATTCAATGTCCCAAAGTACACCGTGTTTGCAGAGATGCTTTATCAGACATCTACTGATATCATTGCTAGGGGAGGCGAAGGAAGATGGGAGCAGCGGGTGACCCTCCAATAGTTGGGTTTTAGAAGCGTTTTCCCTCTTTAAAAAAAAATATTTCTTTATTTCTTTTTTCTTTTCTTTTCATTTTGCCCACTTTTTAACAAGTGGCTGCTTCAAATTGGCAAGTCTCTATTGCCACCCACAAGCCACCCCAGAGGAATCCACAGGAAGCAGAGACAGGCAATGGCAAGTTCTATGGGATACAATGAGGGACTGTTGTCATTCTCAGGGTCCAACCTGGGTCAAACCCTGGCATCCAGCTCACTGAATAAAGAAAGAAACTGAAGGCAAGAAATAACCATGAGAAGGTACTATTGGGAATAAAGATTACTGGGGCATGGAGCGATAATGGAGCTGGAGCCATAGCACAGCCAGTAGGGCATTTGCCTTGCACGCAGTCAACCCGGCCAACCCATGTTCGATTCCTCTGCCCCTCTCAGAGATCCTGGCAAGCTACTGAGAGTATCTCACCCGCACGGCAAAGCCTGGCAAGCTACCCATGACATATTCGATATGCCAAACCAGTAACAAGTGTCACAATGGAGAGGTTACTGAGCCCGCTCGAGCAAATCGATGAACAGTGGGAGGACAGTGACAGTGACAGGGGCATAATCTTTAATTGTCATTCTAAATAGTGGTCCCCTGTATGTACATTGGTGAGGCGCGGTTAATCTGGTGCCCCCTGTCAGTGTTCCCCAGTCCATGCCATGATGGTGTTGGTGCTTATAACTCTTGAGTCTGTCGGGCGCACTGCAGTATCACTGTATCACTGTCATCCTGTTGTTCATCAATTTCCTTGATCAGGCACCAATAACGTCTCCTTTGTCCTATCCTTGAGATTTTTGGAAAGTGCCACATTTGAGGCCCTTTCAGGGTCATGAGAATGAGACCCATCATTGTTACTGGTTTGGGGCATATTGAATACGCCATGGGGAGTTTGCCAGACTCTGCCGTGTGGGCAGGATACTTTTGGTAGCCCGCCAAGTTCTCTAGAGTAAGAAATAGATAATAAGATGTCACAGCTGGGTTTTATAGTTTCTGGGTCTTGGCTATTGATGGGATTACACGGTCTGGGGGTGGGGGGCAGTTGGGGGGTGTGACGCCTACATACTGGAAGATGGGGAATCTGAGTGGAGGAAGCCCGGTCCCAATCTGAGCAAGCTTGGATATCTACACCCCGGGTCCTGCACACCTGGGTTTCTCTGCCGGTTCCTTCATGAGTGAGGCTCGTCCGAACGTGTGGAAAGTGGTCTTAAGCATGTCTGTGGCTGGAACCGGAGGTCTTCAGCTGCCGGGGCTTTGCTCGGGGTGGGGAGGGAAGCTCAACCCACCCTCCTTCAAGGGGCCAGGACAGCCAGGCGCGGGGGCAGGAGACTGCAGTATCAGTACATGAAAACACAGAGGCCATTACTGGGCCAGATAAAGCGCCCCCCACCTCCGCCTTTGATGTGGGGTGTGAAGGGCTCCAATTACCTAGGTGGCCTCAGAACTCTTGCTTTGGCCCTCTTAGGAAAATGTAGCCTGTACTGATAGTAGTTCAGATGTGTGCGGTTTATGTTCGTTCGTTCTCCTAGGAAAGAACTGTACAATACATTAAATACCCCAGGCCCAGCAGACTGGTAGCCCCCAGCCCTAATATACCTGAGCAGAAACGACTTGTCAGACCTGCACCCCCGGGCTGAGTACTGACCACAGTATTGAGCCTACTGGGTGCTGATTGGGACAGGACTACGGCTTAGTAAAGAGGCCCTGTCTCTCCTGTGTGGGAACCTGGGTCCAACCCTGGCATCCAGCTCACTGAATAAAGGAAGGAACTGAAGGCAAGAAGTGACCATGAGAAGGTAAAGATTACTGGGTCGAGGGAAATAATTTTTTAATTGTCATTCTAAATAGTGGTAAATGCACAGTCCCTCCAGCAGCCATAAAAACAAACAAACCAACCCCCAAAACTCTGTTTGTTACTCAAAGAGATATCTTCAGGAAATCTGAAACTCTCTCAAATCCTTTCCATCTTCCAGAAAAACCATCCCAGGGTTCTCCGGGGTATTTACAAAGGAACAATAAAACAGTCATTTCTTTAGCAAGTTGTAATGAAAACCATCCCCAAGTTCTTAGTTTAACTGCTCTCTTTACCAGGGGGTTTTCAATGCCATGAGGACTGTGTTATATTTTGTCTAGAGTTAGGACTTGAAAAAAAGGGGGTTGAACCAGGGATTGAACCAGAATAGCACTGGTTCAGCCATACTGTCTCAACCTTGTGTTAAAGTGCTTTTCATTAATGTTTGGGGAGCTTATGTAAATCAGGGGGTGGTGGGAAGAAACAAGTCACGAATTCTGGATGTTAAAGCAGTGTGGTGTGAAGAGAAACATCTGCTCCTTGTTGAAGTTCTTTAAATTTAGGTTCTTTCGCCTTAATCATTTCACTGGGATACAGAGCTCTGAGTTCCATGAGGGCTCTGTAACTGGTTTTCCAGAACATTCCCAGGAATCTAAATAAGCTCTTGAGCTTCTTTGCCCCAAGTTTTATATTTCTAAGGTCAATGTTTTCACCAAAGTATCAAACTGGGGGTTGTCATCCCCAACAGCTTGAGGATTTTGGATACTAGCTGGTGTGGAATATAATTTGGGCATGGAGGTATGTTTTGTAGAAGGCTTTTTAGTTAGCATTAAAAGGGAAAAAAAAATATTTGGGATGGGGACTAGAGAGTGTAGCGAATAGGGCTCTTGCCTGGGTTCAGTCCCTGGCATTTCGGATGGTCCCCCAAGCACTGCTAAGAGTACTTCCTGAGTACAGAGCCTAGAGTAAGCCCTGAGCATTGCCAGGCGTGACTGCCCCCCCAAAAAAAACTTTTTGAGGGTCTAGAGTGATAACACAGTGGGTAAGGTGCTTTCATTGCATGCAACTCACCCAGATTTAATTCCTGTCACCCCATCTAGTTCCCCGTGCCCTGCTAGGAGTGAGTGCAGAGCCAGGAGTGAGCAGTAAGCATCACCAGCTGTGCGCCCCCCCACACCCAAATACAATGATCCAAACAACAAACAAAGCACTTATACTTAAAATCCCACATTTTCTCTACCTCCCAGCTCATGCGCCTGGCCAACCGCTGTTTGCTCCCAGACTTGCCAGTAGTAAACCCTGAGCACTGTTGAGTGTGACTCAGCCCTTCCCCACAAAATAAAATCTCTGAGTGCAAGTGCGTTTTTTCTCTTGTTCAGCCAGAAAGTTGAGAATTACCATATGCCTATCAGGAGTCAGAGAGCAAATGCTTCATCTTTTTATAACGATTACTTGCATGTCAGTTTTTCCTCTATCAAGAATGACCCAGCTGTCAGCATAGCATCTATGCTAGCGTTTGCTGGGATGAGGGGAAGCGGCTCAGAACTCTTCGTGAGCCTCTTCCTGGCGGTCCTAAACTTTAATCTCTGACAGAAAATTCTCTTTACACCATGAAAAGGTTCATTTAATTTTAGTTAACTTAAATTTGGGGGCAGGGCCCTACACCCAGCAATACTCAGGGCTCACTCCTGACCCGCACTCAGGGATCACTTTTAGCAGGCTCAGGAGATCCTGTGGGATACCTGGGATTGAACTGGGGTTGGTCTGTGTGTGTGTGTGTGTGTGTGTGTGTGTGTGTGTGTGTGTGTGTTGGTGGTGATGGTGGTGGTAGTGTGTGTGTGTGGGGGGGGGTGTGGGTGTGGGTGTGTGGGTATGTGTACAAGGTGAGCACCTTAAGCCTCACACTATCTCTCTAGCCCTCCACCTTTGTTTTGAAGAGTAGGGAAAGCCATAACCAAAGGAGAAATTCCCAGTGCTGAGGCCTTTTTCACCTCCACAGGAAGTCCTGATACGAACAGTTTGTGGTTGCATGTTTTCTTGTTTTCCTGAGGGGAAGATTGACCTGCTTTGCTAAGAGATGGGCTGGAACAGAGCAGTTTCTTCAGCCCTTAGACCCGGCACTCCTGAATTTTCTAGGTCTCAATTTTCATTGCTGGTTGAAGGATACAAGCAGCAAACAATGTGAAGATCTGAAAAAAAAAATCTCAAACAAGGGTATCTGCCAAACATCATTAGGCCCAGATGTCTGTTTCCTGACCTCGTGGACTCTAGAAGCTTCCCCCTTAGGCATATCATCAGATTCTACAAATTTACTCCTATTTATTCCCACTCCCTTTTTAACAAGAAGAAAGTTGTATTATTTATTTATGAATAGTTTATATATGTTGCAGAAGCTTTTATTTTTTTAAATGACATAAAATTTTCTGTTTCTTTTCTGGTGCTGCCAAGGAATCGAACCAGGGCTTCACACACAGAAGGCAAATGCTCTACACTGAGCTGTAACCCTGGCTCATTGCTTTAATATGTGTTTATGGCGCATCCATGAGGTGCCAGAAAGGGATGTTTGAGATGCTGCGGACTCAGAGGGAAATGAACAGACACTGTCCCCACCCTTCTGGGTGACTCTTTTGGCTGCAAAGGATGGATCAAGTAGCAGGAAAATGGGGCCAAGGTGATATGAACAACGTGTAAGGTGATTGCCTTGTGTGTGGCCCACCCAGGTTGGATTCTCAGGGCTCCATTTGGTCCCCCAGCACCCCCAGGAGTAATTCCTGAGTGCAGAGTCAGGAGTAAGCCCTGAGCATCACTGGATAGGACCCACAAACGAAACAAACAAAAGTACTGGCAGTAAGAGATATGGGAGTTGCCATGTGAGGGGAACCACCAGACAAGGCAGAGGCACCCGACACTGCAAACTGCTCTGCTCCTGCTCTGCCCACCTTCACCTTGACCTTACCCCTGGGAGGTCAGGGAAGGACTTCCCTGGAGCCCCGTCGAAACCCAGTTCCTGCAGGTGTTGAATCTGTGGTCCAGGTTCTTATGGGGAGGCAGGGGGACAGCGATTCTCGGGTGGAGGCAAGAGGCAGCTCTTCACAGGCCCAGGAAGGCCTGTCCTGACCCTCAACCCGGGTCCCCAGGTCCAACATCTGTTCTCACAGAGAGATTTCAGGAAGAAGCAGAGGGAGACAAATATTATTAGAAAGGAACAGAGGAAAGGAAACATGGTGAAAGGGGAAAGAAACTTCTCCAGAGAGAGGAAGAGCCCAGGCAGGCCTTGGGGCAGGAGTTATAGGCAAGTTCTCTCCAAGTTCTCCAGACATGGAGTTCCCTGCGCCTGTTAGGAATTGTCAGGACCAGAAAGATAGTCTAGTGGTTAGGGCACTTGCTTTGGGTATCCAGTTCTCCAGCACTGCATATGGTCCCTTCAGCACTGCCAAAAGTGACCCCTCAGCACCCCCCAGATGTGGTGCAAATCTCTCACGCTTCCTCCCCCCCAAATAAAGAATTGTCAAGGGGAGGGACTTGGAACTTTTGGTGGGCTTTTATATTCTTCAATCTCTTCTAAAGGGGTCTTGCCCTCTTGTCTGTGATGGATCCTTCAGTCTTATTGGGCCTTAATTCCTATGAAATCTTCTCCAAGGGGAGGTCCAACCTTCACCTTGTTGGGGCTGGCCACAGAGTAGCCCTTTTCAGATGGAGATAGGTTTCATGATTTCCTGAAACTCATTCCGTGCCCCTACCCGTCTAATCTGCCTCCTCGATGAGGGACGGGAAACTCACACAGGTCACTCTTGACCAGGTGAGCGGGTGAGACTGGGGTTTCAAGGAGGGCTGTTGATGGGCACCGATCAGGAGCAGACGGAGAGGAACAGGGTGGCAGACGGAAGCATGTGCTCCTGCCATTCCCAGGCAGACACTGTGAAGGGTACAAGAGTACAGGTGTGTGCTGCAGAGGCTCAGTCACGCTGTAGAGTAGGACAAGGACAAGCTTGTGACCAGGGCAGGAGGAGGAAATCTCATGCCAACATTACAGACAAAGTGTCTGGATGGGAAAATTTCAAGCCTTCCTGGGGTGACTCTGAGCAGATGTGGGACCCTTGCGATTGGCAGAGGGGTTGGGCTGAGCAAGGCAAGGAACAGAGAGCTCGCAGGAAGCCGAGGACAGCCCAGCCAGGGAGCGGGAAGCAAGTGCGACATTGGTGTGTGTGATGCCAGCCTCTCTGGGTTCTCAATGCTGGGCCCGCTAGAGGGGGTGATGTCCGCTTGCTTAGACAGTCCAGCTCCTGCCTGGCATCACAGTGTAATTATCAGTAGTTTGGGTGCCGGAGCACTAGTACAGCGAGTAGGGTGTTTGCCTTGCACTCAGCCAACCTAGGTTCAATCCCTGACATCCCATATGGTCCCCCAAGCATCGCCAGGAGTAATTTCTGAGTGAAGAGCCAGGAGTAACCCCTGAGCATCACTGGGTGTGACCCAAAAGGCAAAAAAAAATAGTAGTAATTTGATTGGGAGGTCCGGAGAAATAGGGCAGCAAGGAGGACCCCTGCCTTGTATAGAGCTGACCTAGGTTTGGTCCCCAGAACCCCAGAAGGATCCCCCAAGCACTGTTAGAAGTGATCCTTGAGCACAGAAATGAGAGTAATCTCTGAAGCAGTGGCAGCGCCAGTCATGCCAAACCGAAATAAAAAATAGTTTGACTTTCCAAAGTTCAGTTCCTGGTTTGGATGACAGATGACTGACCAGTTGTGTAGCATATCCGGGCCCCTAGAATGTGGCCTTTGAGTCCCCAGATGGCTGTCTCCGCTTCTGTCCCACACACACCTCTCGTCCTTTCCCACGGAAAGCGTGGGTTCTCACGGCCCCTTCTCCACTGCTAGGCCCCAGCCACTTGCTTCGCTTCCTGTCTGCTGGGCTCTATTACTGCCCACCCCACGCCAATCACTCCCACGCACATCCTGTAGTCAGTCAGTTTCCTTGGGATAAACCTGATTCTGTCACCGCGGCCAGAAACCGTGATGACATCTCGGTGCCTTCGGAGGAAAAGTCCAGATGCTGACGCTTCCAGCAGTCTTCAGGACAGCCCTCTCATTGCACAGCGGAGCTTAGAAGTTAGGGTGTCGGGGCTGGAGTGATAGCACAGTGGGGAGGACGTTTGCTTTGCACGTGGCCGACTTGGGTTCGATTCCCGACATCCCATATGGTCCCCCGAACACCGCCAGAGTAATTCCTGAGTGCAAAGCTAGGAGAAACCCCTGTGCATTGACGGGTGTGACCCAAAAAGAAAAAAAAAAGAAGCTAGGGTGTGTTCCGGCAAATGCAGAGCTGAGCAGTAGGATACGGGGGAAGTAGGAATATGGATGATGGAACTGAACAGCCTAAATCCCTAAATCTGAGTCCTCCCTGCCGTTTCCTCATATGTGTGTGGGTAAATCTCCCCGCCTCTCTGTGTTGCTGTGCCTCTAAAGAAATGTTTCTAGCTCTCCCCCTCTTTTTTATCTTCCTCCTCTTCTTCACTGTCCCCCTTCCCTTCTTCCTGACATTCTCCTTCATCTTCACTTTCTCCCTCACTTTCCTTCACCCCTCACCCTCTTCCTCTCCCTGGCTTTCATCTTCACCCCCATCTTCTCCTTCTCCCTCCCTTTCTCCTCTCTTCACCATCTCCCTCTCCTTTTCTCTCCCCCATCTCTCCCCTTCTCCCCTCATAAGAAAAATCATGTGTTCACAAAGCCAAGAAGGTGACTGGGTCCAAGCCAGGAAGGGAGCCCCCATCAGAAATCTATAGACGCAGGAGGGGAAAGATTCAGTTCAGTAGCCCTGGGTAGTGGGCTGGAGCGATAGCATAGCGGTAGGGCGTTTGCCTTGCACGCAGCTGACCCAGGTTCGATTCCTCTGCCCCTCTCGGAGAGCCCGAGTATCTTGCCCGCATGGCAAAGCCTGGCAAGCTACCTGTGATGTATTTGATATGCCAAACACAGTAACAAGTCTCACAATGGAGACATTACTGGGTCCGCTGGAGCAAATTGATGAACAGCAGGAGGACAGTGTCGTGGCAGTGATTCTATACATTAGAAACCTCTGGTTCATGCTTGACTGATCATGGAGCACTGGTAACTTAGACTACTGATCCACTGCTCTAAAACAAATGTCCATGAAAGCTAGTAAGGGAGATTTTTTGTTCTTAAGACTCTTAATAGTAAGATCTGGATTAAAGTCTTCAATAAAAAGAGACTGGATTAGACTCCTACATTTCTCAGTATGTAAGAAACTGAGTTAGAGTTCTAGGAAACCTAAATTGAGTTAGAGGTCCAGACTGCTTGGTTTGCAATGTATTTTTTAGGCTGGAAGTCTTCCTTTTGGGTCCTCTGTTTAAAATGAAGATTATTCTTTGAAAAAAACCCTTGGCTGAAGGTCCTTCCAGCACCCTGTGAGGTCTCACTTCTCTTCACCTATTACCCGTGGAACTACTTTATTCACCGAACCCTCCTTCCTGGATCATGCTGGCACCTGATCACTCAGTCCTACCTGTTTGTTTTTTAGTTGCATGATTTGGCTTAGGATGCCTTGGAACTTCTTTAACCTCTATGGGAAGTGAGATCTTACGAACTTGTTTCCTATAAGACTTGTCTCTTCACATTGCTACATGCTTCTACTTTACTTTTGAATATCAGCATCAAAAATCTTCCCTCCAATTTCCTTCAGTTTTTTGATAGCTTTCCCTTCCGACCCCTCCCAACTCCTACCCCAAGTTTCTCCTTGCCAATTGACTGATAGCTTAATTGATTTCTTTTTCAGTCACACCCAGCAATGCTCAGAAGTTATTCCTGGATCTGCACTCAGGAATCACTCCTGGAACTCCTAACCAACTTAAAGCTTTAAATATAGCGTGAATATGAGTTTATTCTACATGTGTTTACTGATCAAATGGTTTTTAAAATCGTGAATAAAGAAGGTACTTGAGATAAGCTAAACTTGTTTGATGTTATATATAGTGTGTCTGCCTAATTAAAATCTAAATCTAAATCAACTACTGAATTTTTTGTTAATGAATATGAATTTAAGTTTATGCATTTTGGGCATCTTGTCTCTACTGAGGATAAATATATTTTGAGCTTTCAGCCAATATGAGAAATTATACTTTCTAAGGAAAACAGTGTAGATCTACTTAAAAATTTGAGATTGTATATCAATAAATTTGCTAGTCTGCTGTAAAATGCTGATGTATAATAGATAAATTATAATTATTCTAAGTTTTCTTTGGAAAAAAAGTTGCTGATGGTTAAGAATTATAGTGAGTTAAGTTAGTGAAATTACCAAGAATCTAAGGAGGAATTAAAGCAGAACTACTTGTATAAAGTTCACTTAGAAAGAAAGATAAGAAAGGTAGGCAGTTTAAAGAAAGTGTTTTGCTAATGAAAAAAGAGAGTAAGATTGTCTAATAAAAAATAATTATTTCAGAATAAGGAAGAAAAATATATAGGACAAAATCTAATTGAACAATTTTTAAATGTAGGTTTGCAGCAAAGAAATTTATTTGGGGTGAAACTGCTAAGGTTAGGATTGATTTACTTGTAAACTTTTTTAAAAAACAAGCCTTAGGGTGGACGAGATATCATGAAGGGATGCAGTGCATGACTTGCAAGTACAAGGCCTGGAGTTTGATCCCAGAGTCACAGATCCCATCCCAGCACACCTGAATGCATGGCTGGATCCTAAGCATTGAATAATCTGGCTCACATACTGACCAACTATCAGCACGAGTGGCCCCCACCCCCACCCCACGTCCCACTCCCTGAGTTGCTTGGGAGCCTCCCTCCTGTCAAAATAAAAAAATAATTTTAATGCAAACAAGACTTAACATCAAAAGTGCACTCTAATAAAAGTAGAATTTTGCTTTCCTCCTGTTAAAATGCTGATGATGGTTTTTTTTTTTTGTTTTTGACTATTCTGCTCTTAATGAGAAAGTGCATAAGGTTTTCCTTTATCTTATAATCTGGAAACCAAGATCCTGTGACTTATCAGAATAATTTCCTCTGCTTCATTGCTCATCTTTTCTATGCTCTTGTTAAGAGAACCAGTTTTAAAAGAACTAAGTATTTTACATTTTTGACCACCTTGTCTTCCCCAAAAAAATTCAAGGTGAAATTTCCTAGTCCTACATCGACTTTAAATTTCCCTGAGAAACCTACAAAGAACTGTGCTTCATCTTATCAAGAAAGGTGTTTAAAGATAATTATGT
This sequence comes from Sorex palustris, assembly GCA_028565675.1. Lineage (NCBI taxonomy): Eukaryota > Metazoa > Chordata > Mammalia > Eulipotyphla > Soricidae > Sorex > Sorex palustris. The sequence goes on from JAOXYA010000024.1 coordinate 11,782,283, forward strand.
TTACCAAAATGCTAAATGCTTGAGATGGGGTTGCAGATTGCCTACCTGTCTTGAGAATCAAGACATGGCCCTGGAATATGTTACCAGTGTGGGGATCACAGAGCAAAAAATAACCAAGTGCAAAGTAAAAATAGACCCACTCTAAAGGAAATTCCCTT
>JAOXYA010000024.1:11786101-11800702 GCA_028565675.1 Sorex palustris
AGAAAGATTGCACTCATCTGTGGAATATAAAGTAACAGAATGGGAGACTAACACCCAAGAATAGTAGAGATAAGGACAAGGAAGTTTGTCCCATGGATTGGAAGCCAGCCTCACATGCTGAGGGAAAAGGCAGCTCAGATAGAGAAGGAAACTCCAACTAAAGGATTTTGGGATGACCCGTCCGGGTTGGGAGATGTGTGCCAAAATTAGACTATAGACTGAACATGATGGCCACTCAATACCTCTGTTGCAAACCACAACACACAAAAGGAGAGAGAGAGAAAAAAAGAGAATGCCCTGCCATAGAGGCGGGGTGGGTGGGAGGGATACTGGGATCATTGGTGGTGGAGAATGGGCACTGATGGAGGGATGGGTACTCGATTGTACAACTGAAATGCAAACACAAAAGTTTTTAAGTATATAACTATACCTCACAGTGGTTCACAATTTAAAAAAATCCTTCATGCTGAGGACCACCAGGGCCACACCAGCAGAGCCAGGGATGGAACTCAGGACCTCACACCACCAGGCATGTGCTATGCTGTACCTGAGCAATGGCCATGGTTCCTGCTATTTCTTGTCCTTGGTGCACACAGTTTGCTAACCTTGAAACCACCTCACTAGCTGTTTTTCTCTTTGTCACATTTATCACAATTTTTTCATATAGAATCTGTTGAGTGGTTTTTAAATTTCCCACTCCTCTTGGCTCACTATGCTTTAACATGTTTTTTTTAAGTCTTCCAGTCATATGTTAATCTAACTTAAATATCTCATGAGGTTAGAGCTTATAAAATCTCAGCAAATCCAGTTCATTAGTTATTGCTGTTATTTATATTAAGCTTACTATTGATTCATTCATATAATAAGTTACTGTTTATTATCATATATATGTTTCTATCACTGTAATTGCCATTTATAATTGATAAAGTCTACTACTGTTTATATGAAGCTTTACTCTTACCAAGTACTCTGACATATGTTCTCTTTATTTCCCTGTTTTGATGTCTCTGAAACAATGTAGTTCTCTCTTGTCTATAATCTAAGGGAAGTTACTGAGTTTTTCCTACATGCCGAAAACTTAGAGCCTTGGAAGCAAAGACACTGCCTACCCAATGGGGCAATGGACACTGAGGACATCCCTGGCACAGGGCTCTTTAGACAGAGCAAGAGTGGGGAGCAAAGGCTTTGTGTCCACTGCTGTCATTGTTACTCTCCTCCTCATCACTGAAATGACAGATTTAAGGGATATCTCAGTCATGCCCTCTGAGGTGCTGAAGGAGGTCCTGTGGATAAGATGCTGGTGGAAAGTGAGAAAACTGAAGCTCAAGAGTGGGCATTTTGCTGACAGACTTGGAAAGGAGGCGCGGGGTGAGATCTTCCAGGCTCTCTGCTGTGTTGTAGTTGATTTCTCTGTGTGAAATATCAAGGAAGGAGTCTGAGGGGCTTTGCAAAGTTTTGCCTGCCGAAGACTCTTCAGAGAGCTCGGGAAAGCTGACCTACCATGGCCCCAGTCTTTCAGATGTTTGCCAGGTCACCCATGGGTGCAGGGGCAGGATCTGCTTTCCTGTTAAGTTCTCAGTGACAGTGCTGCCTGTGGGCCCATAAACCATGAAGGAGCATGGCCTTAATGGGGGTCTCAAACGTTCAGTGGCCTGCCTCTTCAGAACACTGTCAAGGCCATTGGTCTCACCAGTTTTCTGTTGGCCACATAAACAGGAGGCCAACACCGGCCAAGCTGCAGGAACATGATTCCGAGAGCTTTATTGGATGAATAATATTGAAAATTGCTCCTTACTGGTTTCTACAGAGTGCCCAGTCCCACAGAAAGGAGCATTGAACATTTTGTACATGAAAGCCCACACCTCTGTGCAGGCTGTTCCCTGCGTGCCCACCAATATCCTGTTCTAGCCCCTTTCTACTCAGATCTGTTTCGAGGGTGCACCCTGGGCCCCCCTGGCCTTCTGGCTGTGGTTTGGTTTCAGCCAGTAGAAAGCTCAGGAGAGAGAGGGCAGGTGTGGAACTCTCTTCCTGCTCCTCCTCTTTTTCACATGGCGGACAGTGACTGTGACCATTTGACTGCACTAGGCCACACCATCTCAGGCATGTCTGTCCTTCCCAGCCTGGCAAAGCTGTGACTTCCTTTCAGCCCTCCTACCACAAACTGGAAGAGCCCTGTCACTGCCGACTATGAGACTCACCCAACCCCCCCCACACCACTCTGCTGGGCCCTCCCAGGAGGGCAAGCTGGACCAGTGCCAGTGTGTAAGGACGAGCCGTGCTGAGCAGGGCTCCAGATGGTGTGGCCCTGGCCACAGGAGTCTCATAGAGGGCTCGGGCCTTGGCAGTGAAGGCCCTGGCTAGAAGATGGAGAGTGAGGAGTACTGGGAAGGATCATGCCTGCAGGGGTCCTGCACTGCCAAAGGGCCTATGAATTCCCCGGATCTCTGGTTAACGTGCGACACCAGTCCCATGTCATTGATCTCCCTCCACCGTGTGGCTCCAGTTCAGAGTCAGAGAAGCTGTTTCATTATTGTTGTTGCTTTGTTCAGTCTGGGGACTTCTCCCAGAGGTGCTTAGAGGCCATTCCTGCCCCTGTGCTCATCAGTGGCCCTTGGCACTACCAGGGATTTGAGGCACTGCCAGAGATTAAACTTAAACAGTAGTCAGCAGGGTACAAGGCACGTACCTAACTCCTGTACTTTCTCTCTGTCTCTGTTCATCTCTGTCAGTCTCTTTGTGGCCTCAGAGAAATTCATATGAGAAATTTGCGACCTGCCTCTACTATTGCCTGACCATTTCTTTTTTTCTGCCCTACCTTTTTCCTCCCAGATGCCCTTAGCATTGTAGCTCTGTGCTCTATAAAACCCTTATGGGCTGCTTTGATCTGACTTGGTTTGGTCACAGTGTATTGAACTTGTTCTGAAATGCCTGCCAAAACTACATTCACAAAATAACAAATAGTTGAATAAATTAATTACACCTTCAGGTCCCTGCCCATGGGTTGTAGGGACGGGTGTGTCAATAAGATGAAAAACGCTTTTTATTTCCTCCATGGTTTTATTGCTCAGCCAAATTCTGTTTTACAAGAACCTCAGCATGAAGCAGCACCACCACACATATATCCCAATTCTGTGTTTATCTGTTCTTTTATTGTAAAATATTAGATCCAGGTAGAAATGATTATCTGTAGACAATGGAAACCTTGGATTTCATTGATAATTTTGGGGGTGGTAATAGAGGTTGCTGACAACATCTAAGTACCTTGTCTTTATTTTATTTATTTATTTTTTGGTGGAGGGGTCACACCCAGCAATGCTCAGGGGTTATTACTGGCTCTGCACTTAGGAATTACTCCTGGCAGTGCTCAGAGGACCATATGGGATGTCATACCTGCTGTACTATTGCTCCAGCCCTGCACCTTGTAAAATGCAAGAGGAGCCAGAGAAGTGACCCAGCACTTGAGCACTCACCTTGCATGTGTGAGGCCTCAGGTTCCATCCCTGACACCACATAGTTCCCCAGACACTACTGGGAATGACCCCTCAGCCAGGAGTAACTCTCAACCAAGCACTTCTGGGTATGACCTTTCCCCCAAATGTAAAGAACACTCCCCCCCTCAATATAAAATTTTCTATTATAACTTTTTAGGAAGAAGGGAAGTTCTCTGTGAGGGAACAGGGAACAATAACTCTGGAATTTTCTTTTAAAGAATTTCATTAACTCTTTTTTTTTTTTGGCTTTTTGGGTCACACCTAGTGCTGCACAGGGGTTACTTCTGGTTCTGCACTCAGGAATTACTCCTGGTGGTGCTCAGGGGACCACATGGGATGCTGAGAATTGAACCCGGGTCAGCCGCATGCAAGGCTAACATCCTACCCGTTGTGCTGTCGCTCCAGCCACCTCTTTTCTATGCCTTTGAATGTGCATGTGTGGGAGCCTGGCTATGGAGAGAGTCAGGCTGCAGCCTCGTAGTCGGGGCAGATCATAGTGGATCACCTCACATTTCACTCCAGGTGGCACAGATTTAAGGCCCGAGGCCTCCTGGGTCTTTCTCCCTTGTACCTATTTTTTGGTCTCATATTCAGTGAGACTAAGTGGCTGGGCTTCCTACACAGGACAAGTCACTGGAAGCCTGGGGCAGAGGCGCCTTGTCAGTGGGGATGGGCAGGGAAGGGACCTTCCTGAGTGAGGGCTGTGCAGAAGGGGGATGACGTGTGGACTACACATGTCACCTTCCCCCAGACCCCCAATCTTCTTTTCCAGCCTCCAGTAGTGGGGTGAGGCTGGTTCTTGCTGCTCTCACCTTGTTCTCACCTCCCCTCTGGAGTGGAAGTTCCCCCTTACCTCTCTGTGGGGCTGAGGTGTTTCACTCCTGCGAATCTTCTCTGGTTTGTTCATGTGATATCTCCGGTTCTCCTTTCTCCAGGGTATTTGAAGACTCCTTTCTCTTCCTTTGGAATGAAGCGTCCTTCTTATTTAGGGCCTGGTTCCCATTGACTGTCATATTAATCTTGCCGATGGTATGGGTGGGCTGCCTGCCCGGCGCACCTGTCTTCTCTGAATCAGCTCTTTCAATTGTTTGCTCATCTCACTTCCCTGAGCAGCCCCATTTCTTCATTCTTCTTCTGTTTACCTGGAAACTGGGGACCTTCTATCTTTGGAATAGGATGCCCTTTTTGAGGTGTTTGGGTGATTTGGTTCTGCTCTTCTATGTTAATCATTATGTTCAGGGTTTCAAAGAGTCTAAGACCCTAATTCAAGTTTCCTTAATGTTCTTTGACTATTTAAGCTCTTACTGTCTGTCCACCTCCCTCACATACACATGCCCAGGAGAAAAACCTTTGGCAGGGAATTTATTAGCTACTGTCTAACTTACCTGGGGATGGGAATTCACCAATGCTTTGACTGCTGATAACCATGACATTTTCAAACCTACCTCCTTCTAGTTCTTTTTTCCATTTTTTCTTTTTGGGTCACATCTGCAGATACTCAGGGGTTACTCCTGGCTCTGCACTCAGGAATTACTCCTGGTGGTGCTTGGGGGCCCATAAGGGATGCTGGAGATCAAACCTAGGTTGGCTGCATGCAAGGCAAATGCCCTACCTGCTGTACTATCACTCCAGCTCCCCTATCTCCTTTTAAGACTTCCGTCTTAGTCAGATATTGTTTGCACAAAGATTTTCCTCTCATGAGGAGATTATGAAATTAAAAGTCAGTTTCTTTAATGACTGTTGTGTAGGTAGCAGTTTCCGTTAAAGCAATTAGCTCTGGGAGGACAAAGCTAACAGCGAAGTCAAGTCAATACAGGAGTGTGTTCCTTGTTCTTCCCTGCCAGCAGCTTCCTGTAAAATGCACCTATTCCTCTCATCGAAGACTGGCCTCCTTTGCAGTTTCCCCATCATTTGCATTATGGGATAGATGCCTTTTCCTTCTTCCTCCTTTATGTACTTGCTGTTGTCCGTTACGCACCTACTGTTTGTCAGTTGGAATAGTCTAGGTTTGCTGCAATAACAAAAGAACACCTTAGCACAACCAATGCCCCTTTTCTGCTCTCAAAGATGGAGGTAGTGGTGGGGGTTAGGGCAGAGAAGGGCCCTGTGTGGCAATGATAGTTGGAAATGATCACTCTAGACAAGAATTAAGTGCTGAAAGGAGGTAAAGGGATAGGCATCATACCCTTTCAGTAACAGTGTTGGAAACCACAGTGCCTAAAAGGAATGAGAGAGAGAGAGAGAGAGAGAGAGAGACAGAGAGAGAGAGAGAGAGAGAGAGAGAGAGAGAGAATCCATAGTGTCAGGAGGTTGAGGACAGGAGGGAAACTGGGGACACTGGTGGTGGTAAATGCACACTGGTGAAGGGTTGAGTGTTGGAACATTGTACGACTGATGCCAACCGTGAACAACTTTGTAACTGTGTATCTCATGGTGATGCAGTTAAAAAAATTTAAAAGTGAACAAAATAAAAAAAATTTAATAAAATGGTTTTGTATTTGGGTGCTCCCCGGGATAGCTGGACTTCATGGCTAGGTTTCTGTGCTTGCCATTTCCCTGTCAACATCTCCCACATGTATGAGTAAAGAATGTAAAAGTTAATCCGGGTGTGTATGTGCTTCTGCCTGAAGTGACTTCTACTTGCATCTCATTGGCTAAAGCAAGTCACATGACCTGGGAAAGGATTCTATTCCCAGAAGTTCTGAGGGAAAAAATGAGCACAGATATTACTAACATCTCCCTTTAAGGCATCAGAAGCTGAGAACAGAGACGTGGGTAAAGGCATGAGAGTCCTATAATTGGAAATCCAGAGAGGAAGACCAACAGATTAGTAGCCTTACAATATCCATTGACCAACTATACAGTACAATACAGTGACTCCTGTAGTGGGTCAGAAAGTGCTGTGGGAACACCCTGGGGCAGGGAGTTGGAACTCCACTGCCTTGGGCCTGGGGACCAAGGGGAGGACTCGAGACATGGGGTCCATAGGTGGGGCTCATCTGTTTGCCAGGGTTCTATCTATATTACCTTGCTACAGGTGGATCTGATTGTATTTCATGTGTTGTGAAACATCTAAAGTAATCATTTGGGCTGCAGTTCAAAGAAGTCAGCTTATCTGCCTGTTTAAACCTCAAGAAAGAAATGAATTCATCCAGTTTGTCAGCCATAGAACCCATCTGCTAGTTCATTTGAAATGTAATGCGCAAGTATCCCTTTAGTGAAGATAAAAACTACTTGCCAAAAGGACTTTGAGTAATTATGCTACTGACAGCTCTTTGATCTCGGAAAATTAACTTGCTGTTATGGTATGAAAAGAACAAAGAGGAGCATAAGTAACAATCAGGGTTACTTATTAGGCAACAAAGGTTGCAAATGTAGTACTTTGATTTTCCCAGAGATTCTGACATACGTTCCAGTAGAGATAAATGTGAGTTGTGCCTACTGTTTTGCCCGTGTCGTGAACTTTATGAAACACTCTTCCACACTGCCTGACCTGTCTCGGAGCTCTCAGTTCCATCCTCTGAATTGTGGGGTTCACATACTTCATCATCTCAGACTTAGGTTAAGTGCTCGGTCATTTTCCGAACATGATTGCCACTCAATTCCTCTTTTGCAAACCACAGCACCAAAAAGGGGAGAGAGAGCAAAAGGAAATGCCCTGCCACAGAGGCAGGGTGGGATGGGGGTGGGGTGGGAGTGGAAGGGATACTGGGCTTCGTGGTGGTGGAGACTGGGCACCACCATTAGTAGCCTTACAATATCCATTGACCAACTCTACAGTACAATACAGTGACTCCTGTGGTGGGTCAGAAAGTGCTGTGGGAACACCCTGGGACAGGGAGTTGGAGGTAGAGGGATGGGTACTCGATCATTGTATAACTGAAACCCAAGCACAAAAATTTGTAAGTCTACAACTGTACCTCATGGTGCTTCACTAAAAAAAATTGGAAAAAAAAAAGAAGAGTAGTGAGGCCAGCAACCCCAGTATGGACAGCTTAGTCCCATCTAACATTTAAAAGCGGGGGAAAGGGAAAAAGAAAAAGAGGAAGGGCCAGAGCCATAGTACAGAGAGGGCAGTGCTTTTCTATGTGGCTGACCCAGCTTTAATCCCCAGCACCCCATATGGTCACCTAAACCCACCAGAAGTGATCCCTGAGAGAGTCCGGAGCCCTGCTGAGTGTCGCCTCCAAACAGAACAACAGCGATAATCAAGAAAAATGGGACCAGAGGAATTGCATAAGGGATAAATAAGGTGCTTGCTTTGCATGTGCCTACTCCAGTTCAGTCCCTGCTACTGCACCACTGGGTATGATCCCTGAGCACAGAGCCAGGAGTAATCCCTAAGCATAGAGCCAGGATTGAGCCTTGAGCAGAGAGCCAAGAGTGAGTCCTGAACATAGAGCCAGGAGTGAGAGACCTGAACACAAAAACAGGAGTCATCCCTGAGCACAGGCTGGTGTGGCCCACCCCTCCTCCCCCAAATAAAAGTGCATGTACCACCTTGTTTTAGTCCCACAGAGTTAAGTCCCCCGCCCTGAGCCCAGTCCCTTGGGCTCATTGAGGCTGCACGTGGATGTCTAGCCCCTGGGGACAGCGTGGAGCTCCACAGTTCTAAATGTCCTGGAAACCCTCAGGGGAAGAGCACTTGCCTCGCAGAATTTCCCTCTCGGGATGATCGGGTAAATCTCCTTTCCCCACATCCTTCTTGTAAATCATAAGCTTGGGACGGTACGTGGCCTTTTACCCAAAGGCCAGCATCAAATATTTATATACTTACCAGGGCAAATGGCTTTCGGTGCACAGTAGGGAAGCATCTTTCCTTTCATAAAAAATGCAGCGATAATGGAGTGTTTCCCAGCCATGGAGGGCAATGTAACCTTTCTCCATCCGGCGCCTTCGCCCCATGATGGAACTATTTATACCCAAACCAGTGCACATCACCTCCAGGCTGCTCTGTGGAGGGAAATGAGATGGGGAGAGTGAGTGGACGCGGCCGTCAAAACAAGGGGCCGAGGAAAAACCCAGCTGTCTGCTTTCTGTGCTTCATTGACTCTTCCGCTGTTACAGATGACCAGGTTCTGACAGCTGTTCTAAACTTGCTTCCTTGGTTAAGTAGGTAAATCAGCACTTGAGATTCAGAAGAGCAGAACCACAGGCTGAGAGGCAGACGCTGGGAGGAGGGTGGTGCACGGGACCTTCCTCGACAACCCTCGATGTGGCCGGGTCTTCATCCGCTGCCTACAGGAACCCTCCTCCCCAACCCCTGGACAGTTGTCCAGATGGGCCACTGCACCTTCTATCCTTCTGGTGCTCAGCAGTGCAGGACAGCCCTGTCGCTCGAGGCCTACCTCCTTTGTGTAGAATCGGGTGCCCTCAGACTTAAAGCACAGGGTGGGTTTATTTAAAGAGCCTCGCTGTTTTCCATGGGGAAACTTACAGTGTTGGATTTGACCTATTTTGGGGAGTAGCCTGGAGGAATGTGGGCTGCGCTGATAACATGCTGAAGGACTCAGTGAGTATCTTCAGGTCCCTCCCTTGATTCTGAGGGGCTCCCGGGGGCACCCCTACTGGGGCCTGGCCTCCTGATGGACCTGCAGTGTCTACCGACAGATACCCTACAAGTGAGCTGACTGGACCACCCCCTCCAAGTGTTTGCAGTGGGATTTAGCCGAGGAGAAGTTCCGTTTCTCCTCAGTCACCTCTGTCGGGGGAGGCGGGGATGGCGGGGTGACAGACACACACTTGGGGAAACTTTTCTCAGAAGGGCAAGTTCCGCCCTTCCACGGGTGCCAGTTTGATGCCAGCCCCTCAGACAGGAAGTCGGGAAGAAACTGGAGCGGGATATTGATTAAACCCCAGGGGTTGGGTTTGAAATTGGGCATTTCTAGTCAGATTGGATGACACTTAGGCGTAAGGGTCCCGTGTTTCAGAAATTACCCTCACAGCATAAAACAGTGATAATTTACTGTCACGGAAAATCCAAATTATCCTGAGTTCTGCCACTCATCACCACGGGGAGCATGTCGCATATTTTCTTAACATTTGCCATGCTCCTTAAAGAAACTTCCACACACAGTGTAGCCAAGGTGAGTCACAGTGTCGCTATACCCAGCTTTTCTGTAGCTGAATATGAGGGTTTTGGAGCCGGCTGATATTTGTAAGTAACCTGACATTGAGGCTGGCAGAGAAGCACTGCACTGGGGGTTCCTGTCTCAGGGGAGACCATGAGACGCAGGATATCTGGGTCAAAGAGAATGAACTTGGTTTGGGCTCTCGAGACCGCATAGGATTGCCCCCGGCACGGAATAAGTGCAGTTAAGATTTTCTTAGCCCTATTCTCATTTCACCCTTACCGGAGGCGACGACTGTTTCTTTTTCAACATTTGCATGTGAAATTAAAACGGTTATTATTTGAATTTTCCCCCTCATATTTAGTGGTGGTCGTCGGGAGGAAGAGGATGCATGCGTTAATTATTCTCGACGGTTCTTTTCTAATGGTGTTCTAATATTGGGGCGCCTCCGCGGTCACATCTGGTGGTGCCGGGGAGCCCCCTCACCTCTGTGCTCTGGGCTCACTCCCAGGGGTGCTTGGGGGGCCCCTGAAGTGCAAGGGATCAAACCTAGGCCTCCAGCATGCACTCAGCCCTTTGAACTCTCTCTATTTTAGTGTTTTTAACCCTTGCTTTATTGATTTTTTTATGCTGTCAGTCTTTTTTTTTTTTTTTTTTGCATGCTGATGGCCGCGGATCTGGTGTGGGAGGGCTGTCAGCAGACAGAGACTAAAGATGATCTCTCAATTTCCGTGTTCATCCTTGTTCCTGTCTCTTGCACAGTACTGGCAGTTCCTTGGACCCCTTGTGTGGTTTGGGGGACTTTGTGACTTTCTGAATCTGTCTCCTTCCTTTGCTGGGAGGATGGGGGCGGGGGAGGAAGGAAAATACATGATGGAAATTATCCTGCTAAAATCCAAGTGGTTTATCGCTAAATATACATCCTACATGGGTCACTCTAGTGAGGCTATTGTAGCAAAAAATACCCAGACTAAAGGGCTTGGGCAAGACCTTTATTTTCGCATTGTTCAGGCAACTAAAATGCTAGATCAAGGTGCTGGCAAGTTTGTTTTGAGGCAGACCTCTTGCTAACTAGCAGGCACTCGCTGCATCCCCTGATATCTCTTCCTCCTCCATTTTGGGGAGTCTCCCAAAAGATACTCAGAAGGTGGGGTGAGGTAACCAGTGAGTCTCATCCAGCCAGATCAGCGGTCCAGTCAAAGGACCTGAGAGGCTGGAAGGATAGTACAACAGATCAGATGCTTGCTTGCCTTGTACACAGCTGACGTGGGTCTCACCCCTGGAACCCCATCTGGTCCCTAGCCCCCACAGGAGTGACCCCAACTCCAGAGCCAGGAATAAGCCCCAAGCATGGCTAGATGTAATATCCCCCAGCCCAGAGAAAAGACAGAAAAAGGAACGGGCCTAGAGGGTGGGATGCAGCTCAAGCAGGTCCTTGCGGCCTCTGGAACTGCAGGGGACAGTGCTTGGGGACCATGTGATAGAACCGGAGTTGGACGCCTCAGCCCTCACCGCTATAGTGTCTCCCACTTCTCTTTTTCCCTTCAGAAGAACTTTAGTCCCGTGGAATCAGGCCCACTCGTACGACCCTATTTTACCAGTCACCTACCTCTCTTTTTTTTTTTTTTGGCTTTTTGGGTCACACCCGGCGATGCACAGGGATTACTCCTGGCTCTGCACTCAGGAATTATCCCTGGTGGTGCTAGGGGACCATATGGGATGCTGGGAATCGAACCCAGGTCGTCGGCGTGCAAGGCAAACGCCCTACCTGCTGTGCTATTGCTACACCCCTCATCTACCTCCCTTAGTGCCACATTCAGGCTCCACATTCAGTCCTTCGGGAATTTAGAGCCCCGACCTGTGAATGGGGACAGGCAGGGGGCCCAGCTCGGCCAGGACTGTTGCAGCGATTGGTAACAGAAGGACCTAGGCAGGGGGAGGGTTTCTGGACGACCCACTTCACAGATGCGAAGGCTGAGTCTCTGAAAGGGGTCTCACCAGTCTCCGTGACAGATCCAGATCACACACACACACACACACACACACACACACACACACACACTGTGCATTCCCATTCCTCTCTCCCACAGTCTCTGATCTGGGCACTCTGAGGGATTTGGGGACCTTCCACCCCACTGTGCGGGGGAGGGGGCGGACACCCGTCTCTGTCCTTTGGTTCCTTCAGCAGAGCCACGCTGCTCCGCAGTTTCACGTCCTCAGTCCCTCTGCTGAATCATGCAGAACTCAGGGCTGGTGTCCAGAGAGCCATGCCTACCAGAACATTTCCCGGGGTCAATCTGGTGGGGCTCGGCCCCCTCAAGAGCTGTTTCTCCAGCAACCCACATCCTCCCATCTTTAGAAATCACCACCTCAAAAGGTGGCAGCAAGCACAGAGCTGGGGCATCCCGACTCCCCCCCCCAAAAAAAAATTATCCCAAAAAGCAAAAAGTCTCCTTTACCGAAATATAGTTTTCTTCTGAAAACCGTTGCTAAATGGCTGTGTTTTCCTCGGAATCCGTTCTCCCCTGGTGCCTCCTGACGTTGCCGCGTGCAGAGGAAGGTAAACGCGTGAAATCAGATGGTGATTGCTAACAATGAAATTTGGGCTCATAAAATCAAGGATATTATTCAAAACGGCGAGGTAAATTAGTCTCATTCATTCTGAGGGGGCTAGACTCAGGGGTTGTGTGTGCCTTCTTTAATTAACATGCTGAAAAGATGTTCTGATTGGGATTATTAATGAATGCAGTGAAAATTTTTGCTGCTTGTACGGCTTCTGACACAGACGGTTTCCAGAAACCATACCCCTCCTTTTTTTTTCTTTTTTTTTTAATTCCCACAGATTCCTTACATGGCTTGACAGATGGAGTTTTCATCTTTGAAGCTGTTTCCACAGAAGATAGCAAAACCACGCAGGGCTATGATGCTATTGTTGTCGAACAATGGACCATTCTGGAAGTAAGTGCAGATTGGCAGCGGGGCAGCTTCTGTCTGACCATGAGTGTTCTAACCGCCCTCTTGCTCTGACCTGGGGGGCCACTTAGCTCCTCCCCGCCAAAGTCTGTGGAGCTTGGAGGAGAACCCCTTCCCTCTTTCCTCACACTCCTACTCTTCCACCCCTCTCCCCGACTTGGGGAGTGTGCCTCACTTTCCCCTCCCTGTTAGAAAAGCGGTGTGTGCATCACTCCGGGGTAAGATTCTTCTTTCATTCCTGAAAAGTCCAAGGGACATGAGCGGCCTCGGAGATAGAACGGTTTTTAGCGTTAGACCCTCTAACCCCTTCTATCTGGTGTCTGGAAAGGGAAGTGCAGCCCACCACCCACTTCACTTTCCACGAGAAGCCTACCAGGTAAGTCCCTTGGAGCCTTTTATGAATGGGGAAACTGAGGCCTGCCAAGCTTAGGTCGTACGCTGAGGGCTTCACATTCTGTGCTGAGGTTGCCTCGAAGAAGCATGGCACACAGGGCAAAGGGCTTCCTCAGAGGAGACCCAGGGCCCTTGCAAAGGTGTTTCTCTGGCTAAGGGACTTTCTTTTTTTTTTTATTAGTGAAACACCATGAGGTACAGTTATAGACTTACAAATTTTTGTGCGTGGGTTTCAGTTATACAATGATCAAGTGCCCATCCCCCCGCCAGTCTGACCTTCTTGACCCTTCTCATCTACCCTCACCCTGCCTCATACCTATAGCAATCATCAGTTTTGTCTATCTTTGAGCATGAGTCTTGAGTGTTAGATTCTACATATAGGTGAGAGCATATGGCAATTTTCTGTTTTAGTTATGCCAGCACAGTGTTCCTAGGTCGACTTATATAGTGACAACTTGTAAAATTTCACTGTTCATGATAAAATTGTATTCTGCTGTGTATCTACTAAACCTGATTATCTGTCTTTGGGGCACTTAGGTTATTTTCCTTGGCCTGGTATTGTAAGCTGCTCTTCAGTGGTCATGGGGTATCAGTCATACCTCTGTCTTCTTTGGAATAACAGTTGCTTTGATCTTTGGTCCAAGTTTTAATTAGATTGATTGTTACTTTGCTCTTGAGTTGTAGGAGTTGTCTGTTTCAGATTTTACTCCCTTATCAGACAGTATGATTTGTGACTTTTGTCTCTCATTCCATAGGTTGCCTTTACTTTAAAATTTTTTGATGGTGTTCTTTGCTGTGCATAAGTTTTTGTTTTGTTTTGTTTGTTTGTTTGTTTGTTTGTTTTTTGGGGAGTCACACCCAGTGTTGCTCCTGGCTCTGCACTCAGGAATCACTCCTGGTGGTGCGGAGGGGACAATATGGGATGCTGGGAATCGGACCTGGGTCAGCCACGTGGAAGGCAAAACCCGCGTGCAAGGCAAAACCCTACAAAGGCAAGTGTTCTCCTTGCTATACTGTCACTCCATCCCATAAGTTGACTTTTTTCAAGTGGTGTGGTATCATTCTTACACAGGACTGACTGTTCTGTTTTCTCAGTGCTACTTGTAGGAGGAAAAACTTTTTAACTTTCCAGCACTAGTACTCTGTTGGCTAAGGGCTTATATGTGATCTTTGACATGCTGAATTACTTTCTTTCTCTACCCACATTACAACAGATGTGGGATTTTGCAGACATGTTCTTTCTGCATCTATTGAAATGATACAAGAGGATCAGGTACTCTGGAGTTTTGTGCAGCTGCCAGTGGCATTTGAGGCATGCCACTGGCCTTCACTGGGATAACATCCACAGCATGACTTGTGGAAGGCTGCATTGACTTGGCATGTCATAGTCTATCATAGTGATTGATTTGTGGATGTTGAATGATCCCTGCATCCCTGGATTAAATACTTTTTGATCCTGATGCATACTACTTTTAATGCATTATTTGAATTCTGTTTGCTGATGTTTTGTTGAGTGTTCTTCAACACTTATAAAGTAGTCACTAATAAAGCAAGTGTATTTGTGTATGTGTCTGTGTGATTGTGTGTACAGCTGATTTTCAATATGATACATATTCCTAAGGACGCCTTGCCTAACTTTAGGTGTGTATGTGTGTGTGTTTGTGTGTGTGTGT
>JAOXYA010000024.1:11805147-11822738 GCA_028565675.1 Sorex palustris
TCTCTCTCTCTCTCTCTCTCTCTCTCTCTCTCTCTCTCTCTCTCTCTCTCTCTCTCTCTCTCTCCCTCCCTCTCTCTTACCCACTGCCCATTATCACCTCACAGTTCCTGTCATTCACAGATCCCTAGGGCCTGAACTAGGTCCTCTATTTCCATTTCTACTCCTGCAGGCTGGGTCCACACTGTTTCCTGCGTAGGCCCAGTGGCAAGTGTCCCCTCCCGAGCTCATTGGATCGTTGCTCGCTTCCTTGGAGCTGAGGGACAGAGGTTCTCGTTCCTTGCTGGCTGCTCCTCAGGACAGCACATACTCTTCCTAGGGCCTTCCATAAGCCCCTTATAAAAGCGTTGTAGATGCCTAGAGTCTGGGAGCCATAGATGAGGATAGAACGAATGCTTAAGGCAGGAAACCGCTGACTCTGGGGGCTGGGCTGTCTGTGCTCAGGGGACACCTGGGCCCACTCCCTGCCATGTGCTCTGTTTGAAGTGCCCCACACTAAAGACTGCGTCAGCCTAAACAAAATCCAGGGCCTCTGGATTTTGGGGTGGAGAGGCAGTCTCAGAAGGAGAGTTGATTTGGAGAAGGCCTTTGTTTATGGGCCCAGTGCTGCCTGCTCGGGCCTTGTCCTGTGTTACAGCTTTTCTCTTGGTGCTTGTAGAGAATCTGGAAGGAGCCTGGGCCCGTTGGACCCCCAAAGCTGGGAGGCCATGCACCCTGCTGGGTGGACCTCGGGGTCTGCAGAACACAGATGTTCTTACACTCTGCAAAACCAGCAAAAGTGGGCATGGGTGGAGGGTCAAGGAGGGAGAAAGTAGTGAGTGATGGAGCCATTCAAGGATGTCTTTGAGTCTAGGTGAGTTTGTGGGCAAGTTACTGACACCACTGTAAACCAGAGCTGCCTTTTTCAAGTTTGTCCAGGGGGCTGTGAGGTTTCTAAATTAAACTTCAGCTGATGTTTGTAGAAAACATCCTACCACTTAATTTAAAAGAAGGTGTGGGGGGGCAAAATAGGATTCCTTGAAAATAACTTATCTAGATTCTCTTTTGAATAGGTTTCTGACTTCTTAAACCCCTTCGAATCTCATTATGTATTAGTTTATAAATCTTGGATCAAAACCAGTCCAATAAAATGTAATGGGATACATTTAAGTATTAAAAAAAAATCAATTGCACTTAAGTTTAAAAAAATCAATGATGGAGAAAGGAGGATACTTGATTTGACATCAGTTCTAATGAAAGAGCGTTTAATACGGGTCAGTGCTCTATCTTCTGCTCCCTTCCAAATGCTCCAGAGGCCCGGGCTGTGACAAAGTAGGAGTGTCCGGCCGACACCCTTTGTTGATCTGTCTTCTCCTCTGCGGAGATCCTGTCACCCCTCCCGTCCTCTCCTTTGACTTCCTGGAAGGTATTTGGAGGGGAGGGGGGAGTGGGAGGTGCAGGTCTGTGGGTTGGGTTTTCCTGTGGAAGTGGCCAGCACCCCCAGAGCCCAACTGGAAGTGCACTTAGCAGGAATGGCATCCTGAGAGGACACAACTGAGGGACTTATGCCACATCCTTGAATCCTGGGGGAAAGAGTGGCGGGTGGGTGAGAGCAGCAGTTACCATGGTTACAAGGAACCCCAGACTCACCCGCAGTGCCATGTGCAGTCACCCTTTACTTGGTTAGTTTGGGGGCCAAACCTGGCAATGCTTGGGACTTACTCCTGGCTCTGCACTCAAGGATCACTCCTGGTGGGACTTGGGTCTATATGGGGAGCCAAGGAACAACCCTGGGTTGCTTGCGTGCAAGGCAAGCACCTTGACCCCTAGACTAGCTCTTCAACCTCAGAGAGGCTCTTTCTAGACCTTGTTTTTTCCCTAAGGAGTAGATGAGATGGGGGAATCGGGGACTGGGGAGGGGGGTGTGGAATGGTTAAAAACCATTGGCGGGAAATCATCTGAAGAATAAGAACATGGGGAATCCCATCTACTGCCCGGCACATCTAAATTTCCTCTCACTCATCCAGTCTGGTGGCAGATGCCCAACTGGACAAAAGGAATCTTTGCTTAATTGTCAGCCACAAACTGTTTCCAGGTCTATTTGCAAGAACACTCCCCGTTCCCCAGACTCACCTGTAGCCTTCACCCCACCCTGCGTCTCCTGCTTGTGCAAAAAACGCCAGCATCAGAAAACCCCCATGACCAATCCGCCCCCCCCCCCGCCCCCGGTGAGCAGGCAGGATGGGACCATGACTAACAGTCAACATAGCATTAATCACAGTTTCCCTCCTGCACGCACAGCCGCCCTTCCCTTCTGTCCTGGCCAGCACCGGCGAAACTGCAGTGTCCGGTCTCCCCCCTCCACCCCCCACCATGTCCCCCAGCATCATCTAGGCTCCGCTGAGGCCCTCGTTCTTAGCCAGTGTGTGCTCTCTCTGCAGAGAGCCCCAGCCCTGTGCGTCTGTGCCCTGGTGCAGGCACCAGAGCCGCGGCCTGGCCGTGCCACCCCGCCGGCTCCGGCTCCATCCAGAAGCGCGTTATCTTGCACATGCAGCCCTGGGACCCAGCCAGCTTGGCACGCGCCGAGCTTGGGGAATAGCCGGGGCAGCGTCTCAGCCAGGCTGGTCGGGCCCGGAGTGGGCGGTTATCTCGTCCTCCCAGGGCACGTGGGTAGCCGTGCTGGGCCTCAAGGAAGGGCCTCACCCATGAGACTCTAAGGCCCTGGGTGTCACGGGAAGTGTCACAGAGGTCCCGGTGAGTCTGGCATGGAGGAAACGGGGTCAGCTGGAGGTCTGTGTGGGTGTGCCAGCGCAGTGGGTGGTGAAGAAGGGGTGCCACTGAGTGGGTCCGGTAGTGCAGTAACATTTCATCCCTCAGCTCAGAGTAGGGGACCGTCACAGTGATTTTTTTTTCCTCCCTGACTTGCACCCACTGTTTAATTCTTCCTCACGGGTGAATGTGTTTTAGCCTCCCGCCTAGAAAGAAGCCCACCCCCATGCCTCAGCGGGTCAGGGTTAAAGTTCAACGTGGCCAGCCTGGGTATGGTTCATTTGGGTGATTCTGTGGATGGAGCTGGGCCCTTTGGGCTGGGCTCACCCTGTTCCTGGCTCTGTGCTCTGCAGTGACCCCTGGCGGTTCTAGGGATGAATCCCGTGTGCTGGACCCCTTCATTCTTTCTCTGACTCCTCACCTGTGCTTCAGATATACCTGGTGGGGGCTGCTCTTCCAGTGGCACCCGTGACCTGTCGGCTACTTGGTTGGGGCACTGGTCTGTCACCATCCCACAGGTGAGCCTCGGAGCATGCGTTTGAGAGGGCAAGTGAGAACAGTTGGGTGCCGCAGGGCTCCTTGAGGGAACTTCCAGAATGTTCTTCTACAGAGTCACAAGCAGCCAGCAGCAGGCAGGGAGCCTGGAAAGGGACTGGACCTCCAGGGGCGGAGCTGCAGAGTCTGTGTAAAGAGGCCGGGAGGCAGGGAGGTAATAATTGAGGCCACTTTTGCAAATAACGCGTCTCCAATAATAATAGCGGTTACTCTCATTATCGGGCCGGGCTCTCGGAGGGCTGCTGCCTCGCTCGCCTGCAAGAGAAAACCGGGCGAAGATGTGAATTGAGCAGCAGGGGTGAGGAAAGACGCTTCCTTTCCAGCCATCGGCCCCTTTTCTACTACATCTGAGCACTAAGCTTTTTGTGTTGTGTGTGGTGTTTTTTTTTTCCTTTCAACGTATTCTCTCTGAACACTGTGAAAGCCAAAGTTGTCTAAAATGAGACCGAAGGCTTTCTTAGACTCTATTATGTTGGCCTAATTACATATCAGCAAAATGTTTTTCTGGGGCATTGTGTGTAAAACAAAGAGGAAAACAAAATCTCTGCTGCCTTTGCCTGCACTCCCAGAGGCGAGGGTCTCCTATCCTTCAAGAGGCCTGGGGGTGCGGGTGGGGCCTCAGGCAGGCTTCCCTGGGACTCGCAGGAATTCCAGAGACAAGAGGGGAAAGTGGTTCTGGAACCTTCCATGGAGGGGGTGCCCTTCTTGCTCCCCCATCCCCTAGCTCCCCTGCAGCTGGGGCCACACTGCAGCCAACATCTCTGTTCATGTCACCTGACCCTTTAGGACCCTGATGGATTCACTGACTCTCCTGTAATGTGACCGCCAGGGTGGAGCCCAGGGCCTTGGACCGTCCAGGCCACCCACTCAAACCACATCCACCCCACCTGCCCTCGTCGCTCAGTGTCCACCTGGCTTTTGCTAAGCACAGATGGGATGTTCTGTCTTTCCAACATGGGAGAGATCTTTTTTTTTTTCTTTTTGGATCACGAGAGGGTCTGCCCCTTGCTTTTTTCAGTTTTGAGAGTCTAGGCCAAGTCATCGAACCCGTCTCCATCCTTACTACTGTGACAATCAGGCTGCATCTTAAATGGTTGAGCACATGTCTGTGTTATGTGAGAGGTTCCACGTCTGGCACCATATACCAGGAAAAAGGGGGGTGGGGGAGAAGTGTGTCAGCTCTGTCTGCCCCTCCTGCCACTCTCTCCTAAGACCTCCCTGAAGATGGTGAGCCCATCTCAAGCTCCTCCTAATGCCATCCCATCTGCCCAATCCTCTTCACCAAGAAAGGCAGCCCCTGGTCGGGGCTCCCGGAAGTGGATAAAGGCCTACCGTTCGGGCTGTTCTCATCCCAGACCATTTCCTGCCTCCTGCACAGTCTCCCCACCCATGGCGAGTCTTGAATGAATCCTTCTGTCCCTGTCCCGCTTACCTGGCACTCTAGGTCTCCCGGGCCCACCGGGTGGATGAAACATAACCCACTCAACCAGCCCACGATAATGGATCCTTGGGTGGTCTTCAGAGCTGGGCTAGTGCCAGCAGGCCCTCCAGGGAGTAACTTTGTGCATTTGTCATGTTTAACATAGAGGACCAGTTCCCAGCAGTGAGGTTGCTGGGTCAGAGGGTAAACGTATTTGTAATTTTGAGAGATACTGTCAAGTCATTCTCTGGGAGGTTGGAACAGGATGCCCTTCTGCTTTTTCATGTTTGAGAAGGCTTGCAGCCGGTGCCTGGCAACAAACAGCTGTCAGGCTTAGGTTTTTCCCGTATGATCTGTGAAAATAGGGTAGCTCAAGGCACTTTTAATTTGCTTTTTTTTTTTATTGTGCTATTTGGCCTTTCTTTCCATGTGCTTAATGGCCATTGGAATTTCCTTTTCTGTGACTCTCTTCCTTCCCTTATTCATTTTATCATTCGGTCATTGTGCAGTTTTCTCATTAAGTTTTAGGAAGTCCTTTACAAATATTGTCCTCTTGTGTCATTTATCTTTTGTTGATTGAATTTGTGTTTTGTCATGCAGAAGGGTTTTTTTTTGGTCACCAAATTGTTATATGAGAGAGAGAGAGAGAGAGAGAGAGAGAGAGAGAGAGAGTGAGTGTGTGGTTTGGGGGCCACACCGAGAGGTACTTAGCCCTTAGTCCTGACTCTGTACTCAGGAATCACTCCTGGCAGTGCTCAGGGGTAAGATGCCAGGGATTGAACTCATGTCAGCTGCATATACCTTACCCTCTGTACTATCGCTCTCACCCCCAAATTTACAATTTTTACCTGATGGCTTTGAAATTCTGAGTTATTTTGAAAAGACTTCTAGTCCGCCCTGTGAGAATTAAATTAAATTAAAAGTGGAAGGTTAGACCCAGGCATCCGTTTCTTCTCTCTTCTGAAAAACCCCAGTGAAATGATGCTAAAGAAATGATGAATAGGTTACATCAATAGATGGATCAATTGATGGATGATAGAATCAATCCCCATTATTTATGGATTCTACTTGCTAAAATTTTTTGTAATTCCCCAATCAACACTCTTGTGTTTTTCTGTCTCTTAAGGGCAGATGCTGAGCAAATAGAGTGTGAGTCTCCCAGACTCAAACCCTTGCCCAGCCAATGCGGACCCTTCCCCCCTCTCACTACAGCTTCTGTCCTGAACACAAGCATCCTTCTCACAGTCCTCTGAGAGCCAGACATTTCCCCAGTGTTATACCCTCTTCTGGGTGATTTTCCTATTTAAAATCGCTCTAGGTATAGCCTAGAAGTGTTGTCTGAGTCCCTGTACTCAGGAGGGGTAGGATGCTCCCATATTTAGTATGCTTTGGCCAGGTGTGAGTTCAAGAACCCTCAGCCCTGAGTTCCGAGTTCATAAGTTAATGATGGAAATTAAACCAAATGCTAATTGTCTTCAAACACACAGTACACACACACACACACACACACACACACACACACACACACACCGAGGTTTAGTCTTTGGTGACAAAGATGTGTGATCAGAGGCTGGGGGAACCAAATCTTCAATTTCCCCTGAAATTTAGGGCTCTTTATTTAGTCATTTGGGGCAGAAACATTCCAAAACACGTAACTCCTTCTATCCTGTGAGGAGACCCAGAGCTCCCCACTCTGCCTCACCGAGCCCAGTAGCTGGAATCAGAAGAAACCATCAAAAATAAAGAGAGGAGATATATGATTCATGAAGCAAAAATAAGATGCTATAAAAAAGAAACAATCTAGAGATAGGAAATAGCTCTGGGGGCCTTAAAAATAGGGCAGCAGAAACTGTGCATGCATACTAAGAAAACAGGGAAATAAAGAACTCACAGAAAGTGAAATAAAAAGACAGAATGAGAAAATGGGGGTAAGCAAGAAAATCAAAATATCTAGGGCTGGAGCCATAGCACAGCGGGTAGAGCATTTGCCTTGCATGTGACTGAGCCGGGTTCCAGTCCCAGCATCCTATAGGGTCCCCTGAGCACCGCCAGGAGTAATTCCTGAGTGCATGAGCCAGGAGGAACCCCTGTGCATTGCCGGGTGTGACCCAAAAAGCAAAAAAAAAAATAAATAAAAATATCAATTCTACCTTTTGACTAGTAGAAGGTTGAAGGGTTGAAAAAAAAGAAAGAAAATGGGGTGCCCAGGGTCAAACCCAGTTCTGCACCATGCAAGGTGAGCACCCTGCCTGTTGAATTGCCTCTCTGGCCTCAAAGAGTAAGCAGAGACAAAGAAAAATAATCACTGAGCAAAAATATGGAAGAAGAACCCTCATATTTTATGGTCTTCTAATGAGTAGCCCTGAAACAACCCACAACAAGACACATACATTATGAAATTCTGAAATTTGGAGTGAAGAAAAATATTTTCAGATCTTACAAAGCAGCATAAAAGGGTACACTCTGAGTATGTTTAATCAAAATAAACATTACAATAGCAGTGCCGATGTCTAGAAGCTAGGCATCGAGGCTATTCTTTTGAATTTTTTTTTTTGGAGGGAACCTCCCAAGCAGTGCTCAGGAAGGACAGGAGACCCTCTTGGTGATTCTCAGTCAACCTCGGTGCTCAGAGACCATCAGGGTTGTACCTGGTGGTGCTTGGGGTACCATGTGGTGCCAGGAATCAAACTTGGATCAGCTCCATGTAAGGCATCCACCTTCACCCCTGTACTAGCTCTCTGGCTTCAGTACTTCTTAATAAGAAGTGTGCATAAGCCCAGACTACATTAATCAAATGTTAGTTAAGGGTGAAGATGGACACCTTAGACGCACAGGCTTCAAATGACTTTCTAGGGGATGGACACCTTAGACGCACAGGCTTCAAATGACTTTCTAGGGAGTGACTGGAGGATGTGTTTCAGCAAAACAGCGGATACCAAGCCAGGAAAAAATAAAAGCACCAGCCCTGGAGAGCAGGGGAAGGGGAACTCGGGTGGGGAAAATGGATCCAGTGGAGAAAAACATAAACGTGGAAATGTACTTGGATACATGGGATACTTAGTGGTGGGCATAAAGGAGAGGTGTTAGGGACATATGGAATAAATTAGTGGTGGCTGCATGATGTAGAGCCAGGACGATGGAAAAAGAAACAATTGAAATCACCATTATTTCCAGGAAGAGGAAAGGATTGTGTGAAGAAGAAGGCCTTGTTGCAGTGCACCATTTAACCCAGCACAGAGCAAGAAACTAGTCCCTGGGTATCTGGCGAGTGACGGATAACTACATCTGGGATATTCAAGTCTCTTTTATTTTTGGGTTTTGTTCTGGAGTTTGTTTGGGGCTTTTTTTGGGGGGGGGTTGTTGTTTGTTTTTTTGGGTGGTCACGTCTGGCTGTGCTCAGGGCTTACCTCTGGCTCTGCACTCAGAAATCACTCCTAGTAGAGATCGGAGGACCATATGGTTTCTGGAGATTGAACATGGGCTGGTCGCATGGAAAGGAAGTGCCCTACCCACTGCATTGTTTCTTCAGCCCCAACAAGTCGCTTTTATAAAGTGGTGAAGTTTTTGCATGTAACCTGTGCGTATCACCCCATATACTTTAAATCTTGTCTGGGTTACTTCATAACACCTAATGCAACACAAATGCTATGTCAGTAGTTGCTGGTGCTGTTTGTTTTTAAGAAGGACGTGAGTCTTTGCGTATCTGCTGCAGTCTCGGCCACTATAGATCTAACTACTTGTACCGACTTCTGATCAGCGGTTGGACCCAGGGAGCTGTAGAACTGTGGAATCAGAGGGAATATTGCATTTGCTAATTTTTGTGTTTTTCTTTAATAAGTCACATTATTATAAGTCTCAAGTTGGCATTACTGTTATAACAACACTACACCTGACTTTCATTTTCATTAAATGATAACTGAGGAAGAAGTTAGAATGGAAGCATTCAGCCTTTATTTTCCAATGTAGGAAGCCAGAATAGAGTTCGAATTGGTGATAAACGACAGTGCAGGGGCCAGGGAGATAACACAATGGGAAAGCACAGGCCTTGCATGCATGACTCTTGGGAAAGTGGTGACCATTGGCCACTTCACAGCAGTTTTATGAGATCAGAAGTTACTTTTTTATTTCTTTTTTTTTGTTTGTTTTGTTGGGTGGCATAGCCTGGCAAGCTACCCGTGACATATTTGATATGCCAAACACAGTAACAAGTCTCACAGTGGAGACATTTCAGGGCCCACTCGAGCAAATCGATGAACAACAGGAGGACAGTGACAGTGACAGTGTTTGGGTGGGGAGACTCTAGAGCAATGCTTGGGACATTCGGGCCACAGCTAGTGGTACTCAGCCAATTAGGCTGGTGGTTCAGTTTAGGGCCAAGGGCCACCGAGATAGTACAGAAGTTTAAGGTTAGGGTTAAAGATTTAGGCACTTGCCTTCCACACAGCCTGGACAATGGTTTGAATCTTGGCACCACATAGTCTCCCAAGCATTCCAGGTGTGCCCCCTCGGTCACGACCAGTGTGCTGCCCCTCCAAAAATAAATTCTGGGGTCCAAGATGTTGGCTCTTTGCCAGCCTTGTGGTGCTGGGCACCACCGGGGCCATCCCAATGCCCAATGGTGGTTAGTGCCCTCTCAACAGTGCTCGGGAGCCTGTGGTGTGGAGAGCCAGCCCGGTTTGGCCTAGCATGTGCCTTCTTCGTGTCACTGTCTCCTGGCCCAGAAACTGGAAGCTTTTTTAATTTTTTTTTTTAAAAAAAAAGCTCGTTCTGGGGGTTGGAGCGATAGCACAGCGGGTAAAGCATTTGCCTTGCATGCAGCCAACATGGCCTACCCAGGTTCGATTCCCAGCATCCCATATGGCCCCCCAAGTACCGCCAGGAGTAATTCCTGAGTGCATGAGCCAGGAGTAACTCCTGAGCATCGCCGGGTGTGACCCAAAAAGAAAAAAGAAAAAAGAAAAAAAAAAGCTCGTTCTGGGTAAGGGCGCTCATACTCTGAGCAAGGTGACAGTCCAGGCAAAGCAAGAGAGTAGAGACAGACCTGAATCCCTGTTTCAGGGCCAGAGACCTTCCCAAAGCCGAAGACCCCCACCCAACCCCCACACTGAGCAAACGTTAAATTCCCCCCTCTTGACCTAAGGTGTCGAATAAAGAGCAAAGTTCTTTCTTCTAAAGTTGTCCTTCTGCCAGTTGCTCCCGCACCCTGGAGCTAGAGAAGGAAGGAGGGCAAGGTGACATTTGGGGGGGCCTCCTTTCTCCCCGCCTCCTCCTCCTTCCCATCCCACTCCCAGGATCCTTCAGAAGCAATCACTAGACCCATGCATTTCCGAGCGCCGCGTTCTGGAGGGTACAGGAAGGTTGTACGGTATGTCCCGTGGCTCTAGCTGATTTGCAGCCAGTGGAGAAATGAGAAGGGAACAAAGGCAAAAAAAAAAAAAGCCGAAAATACAAATGAGTTCCTTTGACACAAGTTGGGGAGGAGAAAAAAAAAAACACCACAGGACCTACATGCTCCTTTTAAAAAAAAAAAATTCCGACCGCTCCAGGTGTGATGGGAGATTATATGAAGCCACACAGGAGAGTGGAGAGTTAATTAAAAAATTGTTGCTCCTACTCCTCGCCAGCCGCGGCTTTTCTGTTTGATAAGCAGGCTGGCTTTGGAGTGCTGTTTGTGCTTCTCTCCTCGCTGGAGAGGCACAGAAAGGCAGATGAAAGGGGCCTGCCACGCGGACAGACACCCCACCTCCTCCCTCCGCTAATGGACTTGAAAGCCTTCCCCACCTCTGCTGCTGCCGCCCGCGTGGAGCTCATGGCATGTTCCAGAAATGCCTGCTCTAGACTATTGATAATATGCAAACAGGCTTTGATAGATGCTTATGGAAAACCACTTCCAGCAGTAATTAAATCAAGGCCTGCCCGGAGGGTAGGGGCGGAGGACCTGGCAGACCGACCGTGACACCTCGCTCTACCTGCTTTCTCTGTCCCTCTTTCGTTCCCTGAGTGACAGCCCCCCATTAACGCTCGGGAGCTGGCTGGGGGCTCTCCTGCGTTTTGTTGTCGTGTTTTCCCTTTGCCTTGAGTCTGGATGCTTCTGACCCCTCGAGCTGACATCCCCTAGCCGGAGGAGGGTGGAGACTCCATCCCTCCATCCCGGCTGTCATTCTCCCAGAGTGACAAAATGAAATACAGAAGGGGTGGGGGGCTTGTCTGAGCAGCAGGTCAGGCTGCTGCGGGGGTCGGCCATTGTCTTGAGTCTCCGGGTGCCTGCGGAGAACCCCCTGGCACAGTCACCAATAAAAGGACTGCATTCTGCCTCCTCTCAGGGCTTTGTCAGGCACCAAAGCTTGTCCTGGTTGCCATGGCTACTGTCTGATTGTGGCGGGATTGTCCCCGCTCCTGATAAAGTGGGAAGGTTATTCTTGATAGACCCAAGTAATCATAACCTCGCCAAGCTGGGGAGGGGGCTTTCCCTTCCCACCCCACCTCCCTCCCCCTCCCTCCCCTTCCCTCCCCCCCACCAGCAGTCCTCTAACTCTGGTGCAGGCTGAGGCCAATGGCAGCCTCTGCAACCAGCCAGTACAGGGGCCCTGCTGATCTGGAAATAGGACCCCATGTGTCTGGGGGGTCTGCTGGGCCACCAGCTGCCTCCTTTTGCCTGAGATGGGGCTTTGGGATGGGGCAGAAGGAGTCTCTCTCTCTCTCTCTCTCTCTCTCTCTCTCTCTCTCTCTCTCTCTCTCTCTCCTGCATCCTTCCTCCCCTCCCCTGCATTCCCTGGTCCAGCATGGGCAGCTATAATGGCACGTCTGATGGGGCTGGAGCAATAGCACAGCAGGTAGAGCGTTTGCCTTGCATGAGGCCGGCCCGGGTTCGATTCCCAGCATCCCATATGGTCCCCTGAGCCATTAAGAACCAAGCAGGTCACGTAAGTTTATACTCGCGGAGTAAAAAGCAACCTACAAGGCTTAGCTAAGCAGGACAGAGACATATTAACGAAAAAGACTAGGAAGATCTTCTGAGGAAAAAAATGAGTCAAGCTTTGAAAAGAAACTGAAGAAGGGGCAGCTGTGAATCCATGCAGGAAATGTTCCCATTTCTTTGTAAAACGCTCAAGATGTCCAGGTGGAATCTAAATCACAGTATTTCATAATTTAAATATAAGACAAAGCTAACCAGATTACTGGGCTTTTGGCTAGTCCGTGCTGACACTGCAGACTTAACCCAAGTCCTTGCTCAGCTCTTAGAACTGTTTGACCCTTATGTAAATAAGGCACTGGCTTTTATGAAACCTGGCATTTCTAATGAGCTATCTAGTTGGAACTTGCCAACCAAAAGAAAGAAATGTGATTAGGTAAGTGCAAATTACTTGCTATATTAAAACCTAAATTGGACACAATTTTTTTTAGTCCATAATGAATTTTTTTTTGTGTGCGAGGAGTATTTGTGCCACATCTGGTGGTGGTCAGGGAAAACCTATGGGGTGCCGGGGACTGAACCTGGGTCAGCAATGAGCGAGGCAAGCGCCCACTCTATTACTCTCAGTAATCAAGATTTTTCCCTCAAATCTGAGACTTTCAATACACTTACTGAAAACAGAGTGTTTTTTTGTTGGTTTGTTTTGTTTTTAAATCTTGACAGAACATTAACAATTCCTCTTGAATTGATACTAAAGTTGACACTGTACCTTAATTGGACCTGCACTGTGAAGTCACACTTGGTCCCAGAAATATCCCTGGAAAAAAGAGTCAGAGATACAATAGTTAAAAAAATCTATGCCTGTGAACGCCAAATCTATCACTTAAGAAAGGGTCTCAAATGATCAGGATATTGGGAGAAACCCATTCTAATATCGGCAGTACCGATACTCACACTTCGGAAGCACAAACCTTCCAAACACAGACCTGGCCAGGAAAAAGGCAAAGCGCGCACAGGGACTCACATGGAGCTGCTGATCTGCTGCACTTGCTGTGGCGTCAACGCGAACGCAAAACAGGTTTCCCGGAAGCGCTGGCTGCTGTCTGATGCTGAGGAGGAAGAGAATCAGACTTTCAGTCATCTGTGAGCTCATCCGCAGAGAACACAAAGGGCACGAGGAAAAGGCACGCACACGGCCCTGACTGACAGGCACGCAGGGTCACTTCTGAGAGTACAGCAAAGGAGCATTTGAAAAAATAAAACTAGGCCAGTTGTACTCGAACAGGAAGCGGCGCGAAGTTTTATCAGGACTCAAATGAAGAAAATACATAACCAAAGAAATAATACTACAATGATCTAATAAATATTTTCAACTAAAAAAGCACACTTGGGCCTGGAGATACGGCAGCCCAAGCCCTTGCCTTGCATGCAGCTGGCCCAGGTTGAGTCTCCTGCATCCTATATGGTCCCCCAAGCACTGCCAGGACTGATCTTGAGTGCAGAGCCAGGAGTAACCCCTAAACATCACTGGTTGTGCAATCCTCCCCCCAAAATAAAGTACACTGTATAAATACATGTTGGTACTAATTTTATTTAAAATGAAGCACACGTAGAGGCCAGAGTGATAGTACAACAAGTAAAGTGCTTGCCTTGCAGGCAGCCCACCTGGGCTTGGCATCCCATATGGTGCCCAGAGGTCTCCAGAAATAATTTCTGAGCACAGCGACAGGAGTACCTGACCACAGCTATGGTGGCCCCCAAACTAAAATAAACGTTAAAATAAAGCACATGCTTTAAGTTCAACACTGGCACCACAAAATAAAATAGAGTACCATGAGCCCATTTAAGGATCTCTGGTTTGTGAACTATGTAACCAGCTAGATACACCTTGGGATGGAAACAGGTCAGATGTGAAAAAGGCCAATTAAAACTATGTTCTTCAATTTAGACAATACAAAGCAAGTTTTATACTATTATTGTGCAGTTTCTTCTATAGAGCATGACTTTAAATTTTGCCTGCTAAGATCTCAAAGGAGTTACACGAAGGTAAAGAAGGGATGAAAGGATGGGGGAGCAGGTAGTGGAGGGGTGGAAAGGGCAGACAAGTCTGAGAACAGGCAGAGAAGCCAAGGTTAAAGAGAATCAAGGGTTCGGCTAGTTTATAATGTATATCATGAACATTTTAAAAATTAGTGGTCAACATCCACTTGTTCACTAATGCTTCCTTAGTACTTGGCACAAAGATACACAGAAAGAATATAGCACTGTAGCACTGTCTCCTGTTGTTCATTTATTTGCTCCAGTGGGCACCAGTAAGACTTGTTGTTACTGTTTTTTTGGCGTAACAAAAACACCACGGAGAGCTTGCCAGGCTCTGCTGTGCAGGTGGGACACTCTTGGTAGCTTGCCGGGCTCTCCGAGAGAGATGGAGGAATTTAACCCGGGTCGGTCTCATGCAAGGCAAATGCCCTACCCGCTGTGCTAGACTATATAATTTAAACCATTTAACTCTACTTTCCCAGGATAATTTTATAGAACAAGAGGATCACTCAAGTTATTACCAAGAAGCTCTCGGCTTGTAAACCTCTGTTGTCAAAGCTGCTTAAGAAGTTGGCTGTCTTCTGTTTCAAATGGATTTGATCCTACACAAAAGCAACACTTCTGCTACAACTAGCCCCAAACTGCAGTATGTCAACTTGAGAAAAACCTGTACAAATGTATCACAAGGGGTCAGAAAGGGCTGTGCACTACCAATCTGCTACCTTATTTCAATCCTGCAACATCTTTAAAGATCAGTGTTTCTAAACTTTGGAATACTATGCAGCTATTAGAAAAGATGAAGTCATGAAATTTACATACAAGTGGTTCTACATGGAGAGTATTATGCTAAGTGAAATGAGCCGGAAAGAAAGAGATAGAAATAGAAAGACTGCACTCATCGGGGGAATATAAAGTAACAAGAATGGGAGTCGACCACCCAAGAATAGTTGAGACAAGTATCAGGAGGTCTGCTCCTGGGCTTGGAAGCCGGCAGTACATGCTGGGGGTAAAAGGCAGCTCAGATAGAGAAGGGAACACCAAGTAAAGGATGTCTGAAGGACTCGCTCAGAATGCGAGATGAGTGCTGAAAGTAGACTATAGACCGAACACATTGGCCACTCAATACCTCTATTGCAAAATACAAGACCCCGAAGCCAAGAGTGAGCAAAAGGGAATGCACTGCCTCAGAGGCGGGATGGGGGGATGGGGTGTGGGGGTAGAAGGGCTACTAGGATCATTGGTGGTGGAGAATGGGCATTGGTGGAGGGATACATACTTGATCATTGTATAACTGAAACCCAAGCACAAAAGTTTGTAAGTCTACAATGGTGTTTCACTAATTAAAAAAAAAATAAAGATCAGTGTTTCTGCTTTCTGTAATCTGTGATATTTCCCCCTTTTTACAGAAACCTATTTTCAGCACTGGAGAGAGAATACAGGGTGTTAGGATGTTTGCCTTGCATCCCGCTGACCGGCTTCATCCCCAGTTTGCTCCCAGACTCCAGGGGTCACTCCAAAGCAAAGAAAGGGCCAAGAAGAGGCTCTGAGCACCTGTCTTAATTATAAGGTATCAACTTGTCAGGTAGCTGGTAACTCAGGACAAGAATAGAGGAAAACAGAAGTTTTCTCTGTCAGGTCATGAGAGTAACTAACTCCTTTGCTTCTTTCCTCGAGAATATATTTCTATAAAGATTTTAGTCCAATTAATTGTGTCTAAATTAAGACAAGCCTAATTTAGAATTCTGGCTCTGTTCTCAAACACTGCTAAAATAATTTCCCAAGCACAAAAATTGATTTAACTCTCTGGGCAAAATTTCAGATTTATTCTAGAATGAGTACAGTATGTTTTGGACACATTCATATAGATTTATATAGAAAAGATAAGCATGAAAGTGAGGTGATTTTTTGTCAAACATTAAAAAACTAGACTTCTTAAAAATAACCCCAATTTACATCCTGTTTTATAAAGAGAACATAATGCTTATGGGTATTACTCCCCCCAAATCATCCTTTTTCACATTATGAGGTTTTCAGAAATCTGAAATTTCTAATAAATAATGGCAATGAATAATTTATCACTTTGATTATAAATCAAAGCCTATCCAAAAATTTTCTGAATTAATTCACATTCACTATCATCATCTGTAGCACTGTCTTCCCATTGTTCATCAATTTGCTCGAGCGGGCCCAGTGATGTCTCCATTGTGAGGCTTGTTGTTACTGTGTTTGGCATATCAAATACGTCATGGGGAGCTTGCCAGGCTTTGCCGTGTGGGCGAGATACTTTCGGTAGCTTGCCAGGCTCTCTGAGAGGGGCAGAGGAACTGAACTCGGGTTGGCCCGGTTAGCCTTGTGCAAGGCAAATGCCCTACCCGCTGTGCTATCACTCCAGCATCATCATCTCTTTCAGAAAAATTCAGGCCAAATAGAATAATAAGACTGTCCTCAAAACAGTCTTACAAATGATCCAAAGCCATCAACTTCAATGCTGGGAGGTGGGACCTGGTGCGCAAGAATACAGGAAAAAACACCCACCCACTTATAAAATACACTTCTGAAAGTTGTAAAACCTAAAACCAACTTGATAAGAATTGCCATTTTAAGCAAAATCTTAAGAATTTGGGTTTTGTTTGTTTTTTGTTTTGGAGACCCACTTGACATTGCTTAGGACTTACTCTGGCGGTGCTCAAGGGACCATATGGGATGCTGGGGATTGAACCTGGGTGAGCTGCGTGCAAGGAAAGTACCCTACCTGTTGTACGATTGCTCAGGCCCCAAGAATTTTTGTTTTATGTTAGCAAATTTATGTTAGCAAACTGATATTACATAACAGATATATATATATATTTGCAATATAAACAAGTTTGGTGCATATAACCAAATAAATGTGCAGAACACTGATCTGGAGTCCAACCTTCCCTTCATGTCTTCTCCCTCTGGCTTCTTTTAGAAATCAGGAAGAGTGGCTGCTCGTTGTCAGGCAGAAGCTGGTGAGTGATGTCCAGTTGAAATATAAGAGCATACAGCTTCACAGAGAGCAGCGAGGCTTACTGAGAATATTGATCAGACCTGAATTTGGAACTGGTTCTACCCTTTATTATCATGTGACTTGGCATACTTACTCAAGAGTGTGTTTCCTCTAAGAGTTAAGTCTTCGGAGAATGATTTGAAGAACAGAAATGAGGTGAGATGTTACAAGCAACCAAAAAATTCCTTCACTGTCCCCTGTCTTCAGACTGTTTTTTATGCTGCATCAAAATAATAATGCTGTCATCCTCCCTAATGACATCATGCAGCCACGGCATTCTGGAAATACTCTCAACAGAAGTAACGTCCACTGTCTCTCCTTCAACGCCCCCAACTATCTCTCAGGTGAGATTTTAGAACTTTATTCTCCCTCCACAGTGGTGCTTTCACTTCCCAAGGCTTGGCAGTTACCCCTTAACCACAATTCAAAACTATGATGGAATGAGGGATTCTGAGAGATAAGACATTCACACTGTTTTGATTAGGGTACTGACAGAATAGTGTCATTTCAGTGTTATTGTTGGGGAACCACTTAAGGGTCTAATTCATAAACTAACATAAGCATGCATATGTATGTGAAAATTTAAGAGTGTGTTGGGAGTCAGGACTGACCCCAACTGCATCACGCCCGGGGCTCTGGGAATGTGACCCCTGCACATAAGGGAGCTGCTATCCCACCACTCTGTTCTCCAAGCTGTCACACCCAAGTGACAGAAACTGTATATTATCTACCATGGCACAGATTATCTATTCAAAATATTTACTTCCTGTATTACTGGCTCGTCCAGGCCTGGGTGTGTGTGTGTGTGGGGGGGGGTATTTATTCCAGCTCAGTTGAATAGCACTTCAGTAACCTTTTTGAGTTGCCACAATAGATTCATTTTGCTTCCT
>JAOXYA010000024.1:11822838-11835487 GCA_028565675.1 Sorex palustris
TATATATATATAATGGTATGTCTGAGCTGACCTCGTTGTGCTTTGCAGCCCGGACCGGGGGCTCCTGAAATCAGCTTCCCAGCCCCATCCCCCAGGGCTTCTGTTGGGGGCTCTCGGGCAACCGTGCCTATGTGACCCATGTCTTAGTACCTCTGAGAACCGCTGAGGGCGGGAAGGATTGATTTGTGCTCATAGCGGGAACCAAGCAAGTCACCTACTGGGGCTACAATGACACAGTCACCATGCCCGGGCCAGGCCCCCAAGATGGTGCTTGTCCAGCACTCTGGAAGGGCCAGGCTGGGGCCCTCTGCTCTCCCAGGCACCGCTGATCCCCGCCGTCTAAGTCCCCCTCCTCAGGCACTCGGCTCCTGATCTGTGCATGTGGGAGGCCCGAGCCTCTCCTGGAGTGCCACACTCCCAGATGGGCCACCCCATAGGCCCAGCAGCCTACCTTGATCATGTGACTTCTGTGGCCTCTACTCCGTAGCCAGCAGGCCCTGTTCAGCAGGTGTCCATGTGTGCTGCAGGAGCAGACCCCTGGGCTGGACCCTTCTGCATTTTCAGGGACACCCGCTGATGAGGCTACACCCCGGGGAGTCAGTGACAGGCCTTGGGACAGAAGGGAACTGCGTGTGCAGGGCTACAGGGGGGCTGGCCTGGAGAATACTGAGAAGGGCCTGGAAACTGCCTCGCTGGGGTCCTCTCGGTGAGAGCAGGATTGATTTTAGATAAAGGCCAGTTCCACCCCCACCAAGAAGGAAGTACAGGTGGGTCAGTGAGCCGCCGTGGCAGGCTACAGCCACAGGCAGATGGGGTGCGTGTGTGTCTGGGAGGGACAGGTGGGATAAATAAGTGGGGAGGGGAGATGTAGTGGTATGTATGTGATGTCTGTGTGCAGTATGTGTCCGTGTGGCATGTACACTTGTGTGGTGTGTTTATGGTATGCCTATGTATGGTATGTATGGAATGTATATATGTGGCATGTGTGTTTTGTGTGTGTGGTGTCTGTATGCAGTGTGTGTATGTGTGTTATATGTGATGTTTCTATGGCTTATATGTAATGTGTGGTATGTATAATTGTATGGTAGCACTGTCTGTAGCACTGTCCTCCTGTTGTTCATTCATTTGCTTGAGTGGGCACCACTAACATCTCCATTGTGAGACTTGTTGTTACTGTTTTTGGCATATCGAATATGCCACGGGGGGCTTTTACTAGGCTCTGCCGTGCAGGTAGGATACTCTCAGTAGCTTGCCAGGCTCTCCGAGAGGGACGGAGGAATCAAATCCAGGTCGGCCGCGTGCAAGGCAAACGTCCTACCCACTGTGCTGTCGCTCCAGCCCAGTATGCGTGTGGAATTTTTGTGTTGCATATGTGGTGTGTGTAGTATGTGTAGGGGTTATGTGTTGTCTGTGGTATGTCTGTGTTGTGTAGGTGGTATGTGTATGTGTGTGATGTATGCGAATATTGGTGAAGGAGGTGTGTATATGGGGGTTTATGGTATATAGATGTATGTGTATGTGTCTGGTGTATGAGGTTATATGTGTAAGTTTGTATGGTGTGTAGGTGGTGTGTATGTCTGTGATGTTTGTGGGCATTGGGGTGTGTGGGGTGTGGATATTAGCAGGGTCTGTATTGCAGGTACTTGAGGGTGTGGTGTATGCAGGAATGGGGATAGTGTGGGTATGGGGGATATGGTGTATATGAGTATTGGGTGTATATGAGGGTATTGGGGGTGTGGTGTATGCAGGTATGGGGGTGTATGTGGGTATTGGGGTATGTGTGGTATATGCAGGTTTTGGGTGTGTATGCAGGTAATGGAGTGGTGGTGTATTCAGGTTTTGGGTGTGTGTGGTGTATGCGGGTATTGGGTGGATGGTGTATAAGAGTATTGGGGATGTGTGGTATATGTGGGTATTGGGGTGAGTGTGCGATATATGTGTGATTATGTGAGTATTGGGGTTTGTAGTATATGTGGGTATTGGGTGGTGTATTTGGGTATTGGCATGCGTATGGTGTATGTGGGTATTGGGGTGTGTGTGATGTCTGCAGGTATTGGGGTGTGGTATGTGGGTATTGGGGTGTGTGGTGTATGCGGGTATTGGGGGGTGGTATATAAGGGTATTGGAGTGTGTGGTACATGCAGGTGTTGGGGGGTATACTACTGCTGCTTTCTGAGAGGGGCAGAGGACTTGCTCATTTGTCATATGTCCTATAAGTCCCTAGGACAGTGAGGTTGTCCAATGCCCCAAGTGCGTCTCTGACCCAGGGCAGTTTTGCCTTGCTGGTGGAGCTCAAATATCAACAAATTGGTGCCTTGCCTGGGATTCCCAGCTGGGACTCAGCCTGCGTCAGACCCAGGAAGGGCTGGGCGGGAGCTGGCCTGCAGACTGCGGCCGACGCCCCCACTGCACAGCGGAGCTGGAGAGTCGTGGGATGAGGCCGACGCCCTCACAGCATCCTTTGTCCCCAGGGTGTGGAGGTGCAGACTGACTACGTGCCCCTGCTGAACTCGCTGGCGGCGTACGGCTGGCAGCTCACCTGCGTGCTCCCCACACCGGTGCTCAGGACCACCAGGTAACCAACCAGCAGGGCGCAGCGGTGGCTTCATCATAGCTGATGGTTCCAATAAGAGACAGCCGAGCACTGTCTCTGCACAGGACCCTCTTCTCTTATCGGTAGCCCCTGGGACAAGCCTGGGAGCAGGGGGTGACCCCGACGGCTCTCCAAGCGGCCAGGCTTAGGTTTCAGATTCTTGATTTTTGTTGGCGAGCCCTCCCCCCACCCCCCGCAGGGTCCTGGACCCTCCGGCTTCTCCCAGATGTCTCTATGCTGGGGGCAGGTGATGCAGCACTGCGCTCTCCCACCCCCTACACTGATAATGCCGGGGCTGCCAAGACCACATGGTACCAAGGATCCAACTCGGGCTCTGGGTTCCAGGCTCAGGCCCCAGCCCTTTGAGGCATCGCACTGGGCCCTTGATATCAGGTTCTTAACCGCCCTGCACCCCTGCTAGAGAGTTGCCCTGGTGCTCCCCTCCCCACACAAGGCACCCAGTTATACCCGTTTATACCCAGCCGGTCATCCAGGAGCTCTTGGCACCACACACACACACAAAAATAGGCAATTCCTCCTCCCGGTGTCCAGTTCAGTAGACATTTCACATGCAAAATGAATATCCCATTCACTTCTTACTCCCCACCCAACCCCCAGTCCTCTCCTTAACTCAGGGTCACAGAGTCGGGGGAGGGTTCCAGGGGCTACCACAGCCTCAGCAGCGGGGGACAGGGCCCACCAGGCTGACGGACATGGGCCCTGCTGATCTGAAAATAAGAATGTTGTCATTCAGCCTGTTTCACAGCTAACACAGGTTGTAGGGCTTGCCCGGGGTCATGAACCGGGCTCATGAACTGGCCCAAGAAAGGATGGAGGGGCTGGAGTGATAGCACAGCAGGTAGGGCGTTTGCCTTGCACGTGGCCAACCTGAGTTCGATTCCCAGGATCCCATATGGTCCCCTGAGCACCACCAGGAGTAACTCTTGAGTGCAGAGCCAGGAGTAACCCCTGTGCATCGCCGGGTGTGACCCAAAAAGCAAAAAAAAAGATGGAGTTCGGCTCTGCTTGTGGTGCTTGAGTTTCAGGCTCACAGTTATTGATCTACCCTCGACCCGGCCCTTTTTCCATTCCCACAGCTGTTCCCTGCCACCTATGCCCAGTGGGCTTTGCTGTCCAAATGGGGCCTCTAACCCCCCATGCAGGGCTGTGGCATAGAGAGGAGCCCTTTACTCCTGAGGACACTGAGGCACAGAGACTCTTCCTCACGCCTGAGGCCGCATAGCCAGGAAGCAGCAGGACACAGGAGCATGAGTCATGCCTCCTCCACCAGGCAGCCTCCTGGCTGACCCCCTAGGGATGCTGCCTCCCAGGGCCCTCAGTTCCCCTCACCCATGCAGCAGGGTAGAACTGCCCCGAGCACAGACTGAGTGAGGGTGGAGGATGAAGGTAACAGTAGGTGCCTTTCCTGGGCCCCTCCTCCTCACACCCCACTGGGCCCCCACCTTAAGCCCCTGCTAACACCAGACGCGGGGTCTGAGAGCTCGCAGGAGTCAGTCGGCTGCCATTGTGCTTCCGGCAGCAGCAGTGGGCACAGGACAATGCAGGTGTGTGGTCTGAAGGCCGCCCCACATCCTGACCTGCCCTGGGCTAACTGTCCACTCAGCCCAGTCATATAGGGCTTCTATGAGTCCGTTTCTGAGGGACCCAGGGGACCATGTCACCCCCCTCCCCAAGGATGAGAACCATGAGGATGGATTTGAGGGGGCACCTCCGCTGGCTCAGACAGGTGTGTTTGGGGTGTCCACAATGGAGAAATTATCCTTTGAGCACCCCTAAAGCATTCTACGCACCCCCATTCAGGAGTGGAAAGCCCTAGAGTGTGTCATGTGTCCCCATGCAGAAGCGCTGGTTCCTGCCTGCCAGCCTGGGGGATGGGAGGGTGGGGAGGTAGATTCTTTGAAGCCAGGCAGGAAGCAGCAAGAGCTGTTACGTATGAGAACAGCTCTTCCGGCCACCCCCAGAGCCAGCTCAGAAAGTTTGGGGTCCCCCCTCTCTCTGCTTCGGGGCCCTGTGGATAGTCCTGTAGCCTCAGCAAAGGACGATGGGAGGAGGTGGTGGCCATCTCCCAGGCAGCATCTCCAGAGGGGTCCTACCTTCCTTCGGGGAGGAAAGCATAGTCACCACCCTCGGGTGCTCCTCTGACACTGTCAGACCTGGCCCTATGACCTGCTGCTCCGTGGGGGGCTCGGCCTGGGACTGAGGACACTGGGCTGGGCTCACCCCCAGGTCCCCTCTGCCCACCCTGGGACCTCGATCCCAGAGGCTGAGTGCAAGGCAGCCTCCCACCACCACCCTGGGACCAAGGGTCCCCGTCATTTGGCCATGGTGCTGGCTGGTTTGTCCTGTCTGGGGAGCTGAGTGGGTGGCCAGGAAGCAGCTTTCCAGGGGCCCTGGCAACAAGGGGTGGATGGCCTGGAGGCGGGGGAGCCTTCCGCCCGGAGGGGAGGTGTGGGGTGCCTGCGGAAGAACGAGGCTCACTCTCCACCGTGTGCCCGCAGGGAGGGCAGCGTCTCCACCAAGCAGATCGTCTTCCTCCAGAGACCGTGTCTACCTCAGAAGCTGAAGAAGAAGGAGTCAAAGGTGAGTGGGCCCTGCCTGCCCCCTCCGTCCCAGGCCCTGGCCCAGGGGCTCCCCAGCCCAGCACCCCCGAGCCCCACCTGAGGCTACCAGCAGGGTTTGGGGAGGCACTGCACGCCAGAGCAGTGGAAGGGGCTTGGTGGGGACATCTCCTGGATGTCCTGTTGAACTCAAGCCCAGCTCTGTCACACCATCGTTGGGGGGTGGGGGTGGGGGACCAGGCAGAAAGATGCTGCCAGAATCTTCCAGGTGTTTGAAGTTGATGGGGACAGGACAGGCTATTCAGGGCTGATTCGCTGGACCCCAGGGGAAGTGGCTGCACAGTGACCTTAAGAGACCATGACCCTGGGACTGGAGCAGTAGCACAGCAGGGAGGGCAATTACCTTGCACGTGGCCAACCTGGGTTCAATTCCCAGCATCCCATATGGTCCCCTGAGCACCATCAGGAGTAATTCCTGAGTGCAGAGCCAGGAGTAACTCCTGAGCATCACAAGGAGTGACCCCTGAGCATCGCCAGGCATAACCCCCCCACCACCACCACCACCAAAAGAGAGAGAGAGAGAGAGAGAGAGAGAGAGAGAGAGAGAGAGAGAGAGACCATTCTCAGGATGTCTCCACCCCCGCAGGGCAGCGCAGAAGCTTCACCCCAACTCTCAGCCATCTGTGGTGCCTTTCCTGTGGGGGGTTCACCAGCCTCTCAGTAACCCTGCCATAGCCGCCCCTGGGGCCCCCTTGGTGGCTAAGGCCAGGCTCCCCACCCACCAGCACCATCCCCAGGTGGGTCCTGAAGGGTCCCTGGATCTGCAGGCCACACCAGAGGGGATTCAACTGGAATGGCCCCTCACCAGGCAGCAGAGCTGGACAAAGCTGGCGGAGGGGACACCAAGGACAAGGTGTCCTGGAGCCAGAGGGATCGGGGTGCAGAAGGCCCGTTTCCGAACTCCACGGTGCTGATGAGACAGGTGACAGCACCAAGGCCATCATCAGCCACTGGGAGCTGGCGGCCACTGGCCAGGAGGATGGACTGGCCACTGTCATTTAGAGTGGAGTGAATCCCGGGGACACAGACGCCCTGCTTGGAGAAAGTTCCCTCCCTCCCTCCTACCTACCCACTACTCTGGGCCGCCTCACAGGATACACAGTTCCTCTGATACTGCTTCAGAGTGGAAGTCATCCCACAGCGTTCACTGTGGGGGTGACGTGGAGCTCGGAGCACCCTGACTTGGGGGTGGTACTCTCCAGGGCACAGCCTCCCTGCCCCGTCTCAACTCGCTCAGACACCTTCCTTTTTTGTTGTTTTTTATTTGGGGCTACACCAAGCTCTGGTCAAGTTTCACTCCTGGCTCTGTGCTCCCGGGAATGGGGGGCGGGAGGAGGGTCACTCCTGATGGGGTGTTGGGGAACCAGATGGGGTACTGGGAATTGAACCCGACTCAGCCGCTTGCAAGGCCAGCACCCACCCACAGTATTCTCTCTCTCTCTCTCCAGCCCCACACCTCCTTTTCATAAGCCTTGAGATTAGAAATGCAGTTTACCCTTGAGCAACACAGGCCTTTTTTTGTGGGTTTTTTTTTGGGGGGGTGAGGGGGGCTGTTTTTTTAAATTTCATAGGACTTGAATTTGATTTTAATGATTTGATTTTTCCCCCCGTATATCCTGTAGAATATATAAGAGCCCAGATCTGTAAACAACACAGGCTTGCTTTGTTTTTTTTTTTTGTTTTTTTTTTTTTTTTTTGCTTTTTGGGTCACACCCAACGATACTCGGGGGTTACTTACTCCTGGCTCTGCACTCAGGAATTACTCCTGGCAGTGCTCGGGATGCTATGGGATGCCAGGGATTGAACCCAGGTTGGCCACATGCAAGGCAAACACCCTACCTGCTGTGCTATCACTCCGGCCCCCCAGCACAGGCTTTTGGGGTGCTGATGCAGGTTCTGACTGCAGTGTCCTGCTGCTGTCAGCAAATGCAGTCCAGTGACACCTCTTGTATGGACACGTTGCTGTGTGGCCTGATAGTCAGATGAACTAGAGGAAGGAGAGGGGCTACTGAGGCAGCCCTGGGAAGACATGCACAGTCAGGAACTGGACATAGCTGCCCGCTAAGTCTTTCACTGGTTTGCAGGGAAACCTGCATCCCAGGGGCCCCAGCTGTTGCTGGGCTGTTAGTTATAATTTCCAGCCTCCAGGCAGCAGAGAAGGTGATGAAGGCTGAAGGTGGGAAGAGAAGATGGAGGACACCCAGGGACGAGCTGAGCTGGGCATGGGGGTTTTCTCTGCTGATGGTCAAGCCCCCGGCCCTGCCCAGTGCTTTCCAGGCTCAGACTGTGATCCCTGAGCTAGTACCGTCCTCCTCAGAATAGACAGGCCCACAGCACAGCACGCTAAGTCCAGCCACCTTGGCTGTGCTTTGCTGCCCGATGACCAAGAACCTGCACTGAAGTCTCAACGCCAGGGATGTGTGGCCCAAGGGGTCCCTGTAGTGTGTAAGAAGCCTCGTGTTTAATCCCCAGCACCCCCTAATCCCCACACCTGTGAAGGGCCCCCCTCAAACAATAAAAAAATGCAGAGTCGGAGCTGGAATGATAGTACAGTGGGTAGGGCATTTGCCTTGCACTCGGCCGACCCGGGTTCGATTCCCAGCATCCCATATGGTCCCCTGAGCACTGCCAGGAGTAACCCCTGTGCATTGCCAGCTGTGACCCTCCCCCCAAAAAAATACAGGGTTCTCGCCTTCCAGGAGGCCAGCAAAGTAAAGCGGGGGGCAGAAGGGAGTCTGTCACACAGATATCTCTAGGAACCTCTCACCAGGCCTGAGCTGGTGAGTTTGGGACCCAGTCCAGGCCTGCCTGCAGACCCCACTCACATTTCATTTACCACTATTGATATTTTAAAAATAGGCCTGTTCAAGCTAAGATATGATTATACCATCATGAGACCCAATTAGAAAATGAAATTTTATAATGCAATATACTTTTTAAATATATATATATAGTGAATAGAAAAAATATTCAGATCTTCAGAGTTCTCACCGCAAGAAAATGTTTTCTTCGTTGTTTTCTTTTTGTTGTGTCTGGAGGAGAAGATGGGTATTAGCTGAACCTATTATAGTAATCACTTCCCAATAAGTGATGCTAGAGCAGGAAGCAGCCTGGACCGGTCCCTGGATGCTAGAGTGTGATGCAGTCCAGAATGGTCCCTGGATGCTAGAGCAGGAAACAGCCTGGAGCTGTCCCTGGATGCTGGAGCAGGAAGCAGGCTAGAGTGGTCCCTGGATGCTGAGTGGGATGTAGCCTGAATGGTCCCCGGATGCTAGAGCAGGATGCAAACTTATTGGCCCCTGGATGCTAGAGCACATTATTTGTGAGCACTGGCACATTAGAGAGACTGCAGGTATAGTCTCTGTTAGCGATCTGAATCCTCCTGCTTTTATGCACAGTTCTGGTAGCATCTTGACCAGACTTATCAAAGGCAGGCTGAGTCTTCAAGATCACTCTGAGTGCCAGTGGGCTCTCCTGGCAGGTGGGGAAGCACTCGGTTCTGGCTTCAGCCTGGGCAGGGCATTTATGTGGAACATGTGTCAGGGGAAGCACTTGGGGTAAAGAGAGGGCAAAAGGGCCGGGAGGCAGACCCGGCTGTAGCCGCCAAAGCTGCCTTGAGTATCTCTGGGCTGGGACAGCCTGTGAAGTTGTCCCGAGCTGGGACAAGGAGGCCGCCATGGAGCCCACCTGGTCTTCAGGGCCTGGAGGGAGGGAGTGTGACCTTGCTGAGATGGAGGGACATTCAGAGGGCTCTGTGGGGCCATTAGCCCCCACGGTACAGCCCCCCACCCCCATATCTGGGCCCTGTGACTCAACCATGAGAGGGTATCAGACCACACCTGGTGGTCTACACCCGCCAGGGGGAGGGAAGTGAACAGCTGAACCTTGGCACTTGGGAAGGGCGAAGCCAGGTTCCATTCTCATCCTGCTGCTCCAAAGTCTAAGACTTCAGACTTCAATAGAAAGAAATTGCTTCCCCTACCCCTGCAGAGCTCTGATATTCACCTGTGCCACTCAACTGCATGGCTGGAGGCTTGCTTGCCCCCTTGGGTCTCTGTTTGGGATGACGGGGGTTTGCTGCCAGCAAACATTCAGGGCTTACGGGTGGGCTGTGTGTATTAATCACCACCCGCTCTGATTCCTAGTTTCAGTGGCGATTCTCCCGGGATGAAATGCACAGCCGGCAGATGCGGAAGTCCAAAGGCAAGAGCCGCACCAGGGACAAGCGACAATCCGAAGAGAACGAGAAGAATCTCGAGGAGCCGTTTTCCAAAGCCGAAGGCGTTGGAAACTGCGTGGCAGGCCAGCCGCGGGAGGAAGGCGCCTCGGAGGAGCTGAGGGGCCACGTGGGGGAGGGCCCAGGAGAAAAGGGGGGCCCGGGAGACAGGGCCGTGCAGAACGGTCCAGCGGGCCACTCAGGCCCTGAGCCCGGAGAGGAAGCCCTGGAGGGTGGCCTGGAGGAGGCGGCTGTGGAGCCCAGTCCTGAAATTGACAACTGAGCCTTTGGAATAGGCAGCTCCCCCCTCACCCCCAGGCCCTGGCCCGGCGCAGCCGGTTGGGGTGCAGGTTGCCCTGAATGTCGTGTGTTCCCCTTTGGCTTGGCTTCGACTCTCTTTGTGCGCTGACCGGGTCCCTCGCTGTGTTGGTCTGCCACATCCATCCACATGTGTCGCGGTGCCCCGGTGTCAGAATGCAAGAGGTGGGGTGATACCCTCGGGACCTCACGCCTGGAGGCCGGCCTGGCCCCACCCAGGGAAGGGTTTGGACCAACCAGTGCCTGTTTCCACCCCTCGGGGAGAGCATTCGGGGGCCAATCCATGGGTCCTCCAGGCTACAAACCAAGGTGATTGGTTGTTGGCTTCCACTCGGGTAGGTTTCCACCCCCGAAGCCCCCTCCAAACTGCCCTTCTCCACAGAAATCCCTCAGACCCTGCTGCTTTGGCAAAGAAAGTGACGTGGGGGGTGGGGGGAAAGGGAGAAGAGCGCCCACCTTTGGCTTTTCTCAGAGTGTTCCCCCCTAGATACTTACTGATAATCGGGAAGAGGTTAATTCTGTCTGTGCACCTGCTTTATCTGCAGAATGTCTGAGAAAGTATTGTGTTAGTCTTAATGCCAAAAAAAGTTTTTAAACGTTTTGTATTCAGCACCTACGAACACATCCTATGAACACATGTTTTTCTGTCGTTTTGGGGGGTGACCCAGCTGTCGGGGAGACCCCACTGTGTGCTATTTTAGTCCGTGTGCCATTGGCCAAGTTGTCGCCTATGTAATGCTCTCACGTGTTTTCGATTGTCCAGAAAGTATTGTTAAGGCTTTAAGTAGATGCACCTGGAAACCCCAGCGAGAGAATCGATTGTCTTCTAGACCAAAACAACAGCCTGTCTCTCCTCTTGTTTAGTTACTTAAAGCAATAAATCATCTATGAGTTCAGTGCATCCCGAGTATTTATTGTATCACAAGGCAGTTCTCACCTAAAGAACTTGAGCCCATTTCTTCATCCACTTTTTTTTTTTGTAAGTTTCTCGATCCTGGCAGCCTAAGCTGGGAGAATGAAAGTTCATCATGTTTTAGTAGCTGGAGCAGGAGGTTGGGGGTCTTCTGAAGGGATGCCACACCCAAATACGCTCAGGGCCTACTCCTGGCTCTGAGCTCATGGATCATTCCTGGCGTTGCTCAGGGAACCATAGGGAGAGCCAGATGGAGACTGAGCCCAGGACAGCTGCGTGAGAGGCAAGTGCCTGACCCACTGGACTATCTCTCCGCCCCATTTGTTTGTTTCTGTTGGGGGGGCCACACTCAGCAGTACTCAGAGCTTATTCCTGGCTGTGCACTCAGGGATCAGTCTTTGAGGTGCTCAGGAGACCATATGATGTGCTGGGGGATGGAACCCAGAAGAGTTGCGCACAAGGTGAGTGCCTTGTTTGTTGGCCCATAGTTGGCCACATTTTGGGAAATGAAGTCTAAGCCTTTTCTGTGCTTACAGAGAGGAGACAGGAAGTAGGATTGAGATGCCACCCAGAGTTATGAGAGGCCACATCGACTTGCCTGGGTAGGTGGGGACAACCTAAGCAAGGGGTGAGAGATAGCTAGAGTGCACGCCAGGCAAGCGCCAGGTCTGAGTCTGATGTCAGCCCCTCCCTCCCCTCTTGGCAGCATCACCACCCCCTCTCCCATGTGCCCCTCTAGGCCCCTGGTCACTGAACTAGCAACCACCAGGCTGAGCATTGCTAGAAGAGTCCCAGGTCTGGGTACTGTGGGGTATGGCCTCTATTTTAAAAAAAGTAAAGCGATAACCCTTCCCTCCATCTCTAAGCTTTAGATTCAGTTATTCAAGATAAGTCTTTTCCCTGTTTGCAAGTTTGCTGAAATAAAATGCATCGTGTGTGTGTGTGTGTGTGTGTGTGTGTGTGTGTGTGTGTGTGTGTGTGTAGCACAGCCGCATCACGCAGGTTCTTTCCTCCTGGTTGTTTGGGTTTGGGGTCATACTCAACAGTGCTCAGGGCTTACTCCTGACTGCACTCAGGGCTCACTCCTGGTGGGATGCAGGGACCACACCGTACTCACTTTACTATCTCCAGTTTTACCCCCTGCCTTTTGAGCAAAATTCCTCGACCCCACTCTAGAGGTTGCCTGGAAAGGTGGAAGCTCTGTGTACAGAGAAACTGACTCTCACAGTGACACCTTCCCTGCCACCCAGCAGTAGCTCTCATACTGAATTTGGATTCAATGAAAATCGTAGCTCTTAGCCCAGATCTTATAAGATCCCAACTATGCAAATGGGAACATTAGCAGCAACCTGTGACGATGCCAGTGTTCAGCTTTCCCAGCCGGAATAAAGGGGGCAGCTCAGAGCATCTGGGCAGGCGGAAGCGGGTGCTGATCGCCGTTGGTCTTCCCCGGGAACAAAGCTATCAGGACTAAGGGACCTTCTGATCACACCACACAGCCCAAAGGGGTGTTTCTGGGAGCCCAGGGCCCAGATGTGTGGAGAGGTCCAGAGCAGCCTCTGAGAGCACAAGAGACCGCTGTGCGGGGTGTTCTTGAGGGTTCTTTGGCCATCTGCAGGTGTTTAGAGAGAGGGAAATTTCCTCCCGGGAACAAGGCTGTCCCTCTGCAGGGAGGCCCAAATCCCCATCCTTC
Organism: Sorex palustris; assembly: GCA_028565675.1. Classification (NCBI taxonomy): domain Eukaryota; kingdom Metazoa; phylum Chordata; class Mammalia; order Eulipotyphla; family Soricidae; genus Sorex; species Sorex palustris. The sequence continues at coordinate 11,835,211 of JAOXYA010000024.1, forward strand.
AGCTGGGAAACATTTCCAGGACTTGCTCTTGCCCTCCAAAGGCTTGGGAGAGCTGGGGCAGAGCTGGGATCCCTGGACAAAGGGAGCAGCTGAGGGTTTTTTGTTTGTTTGTTTGTTTGTTATTGAATCACCGTGAGATAGAGCATTCTGTCCATGAACAAAACTGTTCGTGATTGCATTTCAGTCCAACAGTGCTCCAACACCCATCCCTCCACCAGTGAAATTTCCCAGCACCAGTGTCCCCAGTTTCCCTCCCACCCCTTCAAGCTACCCCCCA
>JAOXYA010000024.1:11875367-11887014 GCA_028565675.1 Sorex palustris
TACTCCTGGCTTTGCACCCAGGAGTTACTCCAGGCAGTGCTCAGGGGGACCATGTGGGATGCTGAGAATCGTACCCGAGTTGGTTGCATGCAAGGCAAACGCCCTCCCTGACCGCAGCAAAATCCCTTCTCTTCTCAAGGATACACAGAACGGGCTCCAAGATAAACCCTTTGTGAGGCCATGAAACACATCACAATAAATTTCAGAAGACTGAAATCATACAAGTGTGTTCTCTCGTCATAATGGCATGGGATTAGGAATCAATAACAGAAGGGAGTTTGCAATAGTCATAAATTTATGGAAATGAATACATCCCTCCTTAAACCATGGGTAAACAAAGCATTAACAAGGAAAGTTAGAAACTGCTTTGAATGAAAATGAAAACACAGGTAGTGTTGAGGAGGGCCCCGCCTGGTGGTACTCAGAGGTTCCTCCTGGCTCTGCACTCAAGAATGACTCCTGGCGGTGCTCTGGGAACCTTATGGAATGCCTGAGATAGAACCTAGGCCTATCTATCCAGTCCCAAGACAATCTCTTATAAATTTCGACTCATCGGATTCCTTTTAAAAGTAAGTACCTTAGGGATTGGAGCAATATCACAGCGGGGAGGGCATTTGTTTTGCAGGGAACCAACCTGGGTTCAATCCTAGATGTTCCATCTGGTCTCCCGAGCCCGCCAGCAGTGATCTCTGAGTGTAGTCAGGAGTAAGCCCTAAGCAACACTGGGTGTGGCCCCCAAAACCAAAACATAATAAATTATTAATAAACGAGAGACTTTGTTGGTCAGCACCCTGCCGGATGTACTATCTATCCAGTCCCAAGACAATCTCTTTATAAATTTTAATTCATGAGATTCCTTTTAAAAATAAGTACCTCTCGGGCCGAAGCGATAGTACCGTAGGGAGGGAGCTTGCCTTGCAGGCAGAGGACCTGGGTTCAATCCCCAGCATTCCATAGTCTCCTGAGCCAGTCAGGAACGACCCCTGAGCACAGAGCTAGGAGTAAGCTGTAAGAAACACTGGGTATGGCCCCAAAACAAAAAAATAACAAAAACAAAAAAAAACAAACGAAAAAGTAATGAATAAATATGTTTAAGCTTTTTTTTTTTTTAACTAATCTTTGTTTTAACTAGTAGAATACTGGTTTTTTTTTTCAGTTAGGGTTTTGGTACTGCAGAGATAGTACAGTAGGTCATTGTTTGCCTTATACAAGGCTGCTCTGGGTTTGATCCCTGGCACCCCATATGGTCCAGAGCCCACCAGGAATGATCCCTGAGTTCAGAGCCAGGAGTAGGTAGGCTCTGAATACCACTGAGTGTGGTCCAAAAACAAAAACAAAAATGGGGTTTAACAATTCAGTCAGCTTAGTCAATGGCTGAATAAATAGCAGTACAGAAAGAAAGAAAGAAAGAAAGAAAGAAAGAAAGAAGGAAGATAGGGTTTTAAACACGATTGAATGTCCAACAACAGATGACTGGATAAAGAAGTGATGGTGCATTCCGAATGGAATACTACTCAAGACTACGAAAAGATGCAGTTATACAATTTGGACATGGAGAGTGTCATGAGAGGAGTTGGAGGGGAGGGAATGATCGCACTCCTATGCGCATGGAAGGAAATGTAGGAGGCGGTAACTAATACTCAAAGGCAACTAATACACAGAGCAGAACTGGCCCTGAGCAGTAGTCGAGCCAACATGGGGTGGAGAAGGACCAGCCAGGGAAGGGACCGCTGGGAAGCTGTCACTCCAGAGGGGGACTGGGTGCTGAATGCAGGTGGAGTGAGATGCACGATGCCCTCTCTGTAGCCCTCTTCTAACCCCCCCAGTGCATAAAAGGAAAGTATCCACCAGAGAGGCGGGCTGGGGTGGGGTGTGTGTGGGGCGGGTGGTGAAACTGGGGTCCTTGGTGCAAGAAGTGGACAGTGGTGAAGGGTTTGGTGCTGGAACATCGGAAACCCAATAACTTTGTAAATTACGGTGATTAAGTTTAAAAAATAAAATATCACAGAATGTCCTGACCCCGGGGCTGGAGAGATAGCACAGTGGGTAGGGCGTTTGCCTTGCACGCGGCTGACCCGGGTTTGATTCCCAGCATCCCATATGGTTCCCTGAGGACCGCCAGGAGTAACTCCTGAGTACAGAGCCAGGAGTAATCCCTGTGCATCGCTGGATGTGACCCAAAAAGCAAAAATAAAATGTAATTAATTTTTTTCACAGATTGCTTTAGAGTCTTTGATAAGAAAGCATCAAAGCAGAAATATTTAGTATAATATATCACTATCTAAGTGGTATTATGGGGTCATATGGAAGCTCAATTTCTAGTTTTTGAAGAACTGTCTATAATATTTTCAAGAAAGGCTGGACTAGTGGGCATTCCCACCAGTAGTGAAAGAGTGTCTCTTTTTTCTGACATCCATGTCAGCACTGGTTGCACTTGTTCTTTTTTTTTTAATTTATTTATAACCATGGTGAGAATAGTTAGAAAGTTTTCAAAGTTTAAGTCTTGGTCATACAATGATCAAACACCCTTCCCTTCATGAGTAATTATTTTTCACTACCAAGAACCCAAATACACATCCCTCCCACTCCTCCCAGTGCCTGTGAAGCAGATGATTTCTACTTAAGATTTTCTCTAATTACATCCATTATTTCGACAAAAGATGCACCATTAATGTTTGGAATTTCCCCCCAACAATCCGAACTGCTTAAAAGGCATTGTGAAATAATTTGGTTTTTATTGCTCTTTATGAAAACCATATGATATGATGTTTGGATTTCTGATATTTTACAAATTAAATCTGCAGAAATTTCTGCCAAGAGCCAGATAATTATGAGATTGATTTCTGTGCATCTGATGCCATGGCCATGCTGGAGAGCTGCTCATGGGGGGAAGCTCGTGGCCTTGGTCGGGTGTGAAGGATGAGCTGTTTTCTTCCCCCTTCCCATAAGGCTGCATTTGCCCCATCAGCTCTGGCTCACGCTTGGCTTTCCAATATACTCTGAGGCGGCAGCCGCCATGCTTCCTGGGGTGGTGGGGGTGGGAAGGCAGAAGAGACAGACACCCTTTCCTCGGGGGGAGGCAAGTTGCCATCACATTTCTGCCTCAAGCTGCTGGGCTCTGGATTAGGTCTGTGTGCCTCCGGTGCCATGACTGTGCCGGAGAGCCACTCGTGGTGGGCAACTCGTGACCTCGGTCAAGCGTAAAACACTTTTGTTCTTTTGAATGTATGCCAGTATCTCTGGTGAGAGATGATATCTCATTGTGGTTTTGATTTGCATCTCCCTGATGGCTAGCAATGTGGAGCACTTTTTCTTGTGCTTTTTGGCCATTTGTATTTCTTTTTTGAGGAAACTTCTGTTCATTTCTTCTCCCCAGTTTTTGATGGGGCTGGACGTTTTTTTTCTTGTACAATTCTACTAGTGTGTTGTATACCCCAGATGTTAATCCCTTATGAGATGAGTATTGGATAAATATTCTTTCCCATTCTGTGGGCTCTTTCTGTATTTTGGTCACAAAGTGCAGAAGCTTCTTAGTTTGATGTAGTCCTATTTATTTCTGTTTGCTTCCACTTGCATGGTCAGTGTTGTTTCATCCTTAAAGATGTTTTTAGCTTCAATAACGTGGATAGTTCTGCCTATATTTTCATCTATGTACCTTATGGATTCATGTCTGATATTGATGGTCTTTAATCCAGAAAATCTACCTATTTTTAAAAAAAGAACTGAAGTGAAAGTATTGTCAGTATACCCTAATGTATAATATAGTTTTATTTACTTGAGCTTAATTCCCTAGACTATTATAACAAGTAGTACTGATATACGGTTTAAGTAGAAGATTCTCAAATTTAGAAAGTTACATCTTTTAAATAAATGAGAAATTCACCTAAGAAAAACCTAGTCCAACTTATTAATCTTAAAAAATTAAGAATCAAACGTGGATTTTATCCTACATGGTTTATAATAGAACTGCTTTAAAAATATACATTTTAGCTTCATGCCCGACCAAGACCACGAGTTGCCCCCACGAGCGGCTCTCTGGAATGGTCATGGCTCCAGAGGCACAAGGATTTAATTCAGAGCCTGGCAGCTTGGGGCAGAAATGTGAATAGACTATGTGTTAAACTATGGCACCATGCCTCCCTGGGAGGGAAAGGGTGTTTGTCTCTTCCACCTTTTTCCCTCTTGGCAGGATGGTGGCCGCCGCCTTAGAGCTTATTGAAAAGCCAGGTATGAGCTGGTGGTGATGGGGCAACTGCAGCCTTATGGGAAGTGGGGCGAAACCTGATTGTCCTTCATACCCAATCAAGGCCACCCCCCATGAACAGCTCTCATATATTACTGCATGATATATTTTAATCATCATTTCTTTCCTTTGTTTAATTCAATAGTTCCCAGCCTAAGTTTGAAAAGCCTGTAGGAACTAGAGCAGTGGAGGATCTACTGTCCTGGAACAGTCAGGCTGGAAGGAAGTAGGCCAGATAGACACACAATTCCCCATCCTCTACCCTCTCCTCTCTGGCTGGGTTCCCAGCTTGGCCACTTAGAGACAGATCAGGAAGGGTGAACAACTGGGAGGTAACAGCAACAGCAAATAGATGAGAAGAGAATTGCCGAATAGACTAGCTCAATAATGACAGTCTTAGCGTCGGAGTTGTCTGTATACTCTTAGATTTTTACTTTACTCCCCACATTCTGACAAAAACAAAGGGAAAAAGATATTTTAAGATCTTCTTTACTAGTGACAGATTTTCATATGGAAATTTTTGATCTTTACCTCATATTGCTTGTTTTCCTTGTGTGATTAAAGAAGAAATGTTTTCTGTTATAAGAGGTCTAGAAGTTTTTCTCCTCAGTAACTCAACCTGACAAACTTTTGAGAGATTGAATGAAGCTACTCTCCTGGAGTTCAGAGAGCTTAGTGATCCTGAGGAATAAAATTGAATTCATTTCCTCTTGTAGCTCTAAGGAGTTTCCAAATCCCATCTCGAAACTAATCATTCCCAGTCTGGACCATTGAAATCCCACCTACTTGATTAGCTCACTTACAGCTCTTTCTTTCCTTATTATAATCTACTTAAAACTCCAAGAGGAAAAAAATGTAATTCAAATGTAAAATATGTTGTCATATTCGTAAAATATTGCTCTTGTGTGTTCTTACCCCTATCCCTCCCCACCTCCCCTTCCTGATTTCACTGAAAGGATGAAAGAAAAGAAAATCTCAATGATTTCATTCTAATAAAACCTTCATTAAGTGTCCAATAATTTTGTCATACACATACACACACACACACACACACCATACCTACACCACTGCCCCCCCCCCCCACACACACACTCTTCAAGGCATTTTTGTCCCTAACACTGCCACATTCCATGAATTCAGCTCAGCCAGAGACTTCTTTCTTCATAGGAACTTTCTCCCTTGGAGCCTTTTTGTCTTTCTCAAAGTAACCAACAAGTGAATATTCCCAACATTCCAGCCTTCTCAGTTATTCTTCAGCTCAAAGACCTTCAAGGGCTCAACACTTCCCACTTCCCTGCCTCCCCAGCCCTGCCCAGGTCACTCAGTGGGGGCAGCTCCCCTGCCCTCCTTCGCTCTCCTGCCCTCCTGCCGCCTACCCATTTCCTTCCCAGCCCTGGCCTTAGCTCGGCTCTCTTCCCTCCATCTGTTCAATTCTTCCTTTTGTCACTGTACTTAAGGCCTCTTGATGCAAATTGTCTTTACTACCACCACAAGCCTCCAGAGACTAGGAAGTGAGTAGAAGGGAGCTCCCTCTCAAGCTTCTGGACCAAGCCTGAGGCAGAACACATCGTAAGGGTCAGTAAATGTTTGTGAAATGAAATGAAAACTCTGATTCAGTCTCTAGAAATTGGTTTCCAGAACAAAGGGGAGAAGTAGTCCAGGAGCCTCTTGTTTATAAAACACACCATGGAAGGGGGAAATAGAGAAATGTCAAATGTGTTTCCAAACGCTGGGAGAAGTTAGATTTTCCTTCAGAGAGAGACGCATCTTCATTCCTATCTAAGTCTCCTGCTGCAAGGACAGTCAGAATCATCAGCGGACTCATTTAATCAGTAATCTCCCCCACTGTAGCTTTACCAATCATTTTCTCTGACTAATCTATAAAAACCAGGAGCCAGATGATCTAATTCCTAAGAGGGTAACTGGATCTGACAGCCTCAAGACAGATAACAGCTTTAACCACATACCAAAGTCTTACCACATGGCCAGGAAACCAAAAGTTATACTCTCTGAGGTGGGAAAAACAACATTGGCTGAAACATGTGAGAATGTTTCACAAACAAATGCTAGACTCGGTGAAATGAAATCACCAATCGTTTGCCATAAAAATTCAGTAAGGTGGAGAAAGAAAAAGGTTCATTAGAATGAAAGATTTCTATTTCACTTGCATAACCGCTATGACCAGTGATGTACACAGCTATTTTATGCCAAATGCTACTGATACGACCACCGTGACATTAAATAACATATATGAACATGATAGTAATAAATGCAACCTGTTGCTATGAGTCCAGTGTAGTCCTCTAATAACCTGAGCAACAATGCTAGTACTGGTAACGCAAAATACCTTGCACAACTGGTGATATTTGAAAGACATGTCTCACTCTCACCACTTTATTTTGATTAACATAGAGTGTGCGTATTATAAAAAAAAATCCCTTGCAATGTAGATTAAAAACATGGAAAAATCATTTCAAAGGCTACATATTTATTTTATTCTGAAGCTAGTTTCACATCGTTACAATCTGTAATCATGGCCCTTATTATATGTCTTTCTTTCTTTACTTTTATTGAATAAGCAGAACATGATGCAGAAACTATGTTTTACATTTGTACTTGCTCTCATACTTAATGGATCAAAAGATTTCCCAACTGAAACCTCAACTAGCCATGCCCTAAGTTAAAACACATGGCAGGAAATGAAGTTTTCCATAAAATAACATTTAGACTCTTCTACTGTTCAATAAAATAACAATACCTTTGCCAACTCTAGTCAACACACGTTTTAAATGCTTTGACGAAGTCAGCATCTAAAAGGGAAATGCCATCACACTGATTTAAGAAGCTGGTTTTATGGAAGGTATTTTGATGTAACTGCTGCTGTACAGGAAATGGGTCTTTCTTTGGGAATCCTGGTCGGCTTCCTCTCTTCACTCCCTCCCATCTATTCATTTGCTGACTACACTTCAGACAAAGCCAGGATTACAGATGACCTGAACCAAACTACACGCAGGGCACAGAAAACTTCAGAGTTAGAGGAAACTTCAGCCCTTATCAAGAACAGAAGGTCACTTTACACATAAGGACACCAGGGTCTGGAGATATGATTTAAGCTGTGGCAGAATACCAATCTGATGAGCAGGAGCGTGATTAGTGGAAACTGGGCTTACTGCAGCAATTTGCTGACAAGGAAAACCACCAAATTCTGTCAACGGCACAAGTCTCTGCCTTTGGAGGATTCCTCCCTCCAGCACGCTAGTCGGGTATGACAAACGAACTCTCTTGGCTCCTTCAGAGCACACCTGTCCACCTGCCCTGAGCCTCCTCTTGGCCTTCCCAAGCCTCCCTTGTGCATCTCCCCAGGAGAATCACAGTAAACTTATCCCAGAGTTAACAACAGCCACAGACAACACCTACAGAGCACCTGCCGTACAGGACTCTATATGCATCAATTCGTACGATCTTCAGGAACAATCTAGAAGGCAAGTTCATGGGGGGAAAGAGGTGCTGGGGCTTGAGAGGGCACAGCAGAGACTGGAACCAGGTGCCTGGCCACCGTGCTCCGGTGCTCCTCAAACCAAACACCACACATGGGCCTCTCGCCCTAGCTCAGCCGTCACCCCTCTTCCTGCTTCCACTCACATAAAACTTTTACAAGTGTTAGGGGTCTGGTCTTCTGAAAGTCGTCTGTATGACCCCGGCTTCATTTTCTTGTCCCCATTATCTCTCTGACACAGTTCCGTCTGGCCCTGGGGCTCAGCACTGCCCTTTGAGCTGCTCCCCCACTCTCCCTGCTGTCCCACACAGTAAAGACCCAACAGCTGAATCCTGCGTGTTTGCTTCCTTCCTCTTGCTGGAAACACTTCCTCTAGGCTCAGGGATACCGCTGATTTCCCTCCTGTCACTCCTCCTTTCTCTCTTCTACTGGCCTTTCTCATCGATTTCACCCCTAAATGATGACCACGCCCCAGGCCTGAGTCTGAAACCCCCTTCCCTCGCCCCACCTGGGACCCCTGAGACCCCTGCCATTTCCTCAGTGAGGAGAGGCAAGGGAGGGCTCTTCCCAGGATTTACACATCTGATTTCCTGCTGTGAACTCCAAAGTCACGTCCAACTATCTTGAATTTCCACTCCAAAAGGCACACATCCAACACAGAATTTTTTTATCCTCCCAAAGTTCCTACCTTTTCATTTTTGTGAACAACTTGACATTTTTTTTAAAAAGATGTAACAATGAATATAATAATAGTTCCACATGCCCATGACCCTGAGTGCACAGCCTACAAAAGTTATTGATATCCCTAGTTGATGCTGTTTCATCTATAACTCCATCTGGCGTCCTACCCTGACACCTTCAGAGTATTCCAGAATCGGGCTCTTTATTTCTCCTCCTCCAGACCTGTTCTCCTCCATCTCAGGAAGCAAATGGCACCATCACTAGATTCTCAGATTACTCAAATACCATACTAAGATCGTTTGGTTTCCTTTCCTTTTCCCATCCGTGGAACCACCAACTCCCAGCAATCTGTGACTCCCCTTAGCCATTCCTCTGTCCTAGATCCACCCTCTGCTCCATCTCCCCCCAGTTACCCCACCACATGGCACCTTTTATGAATCTATGTCCCCACCCTCCAATCTCATGTCAAAGCACTACAAAAGCCCACTGCTCTACCACGCACATCACAAATGACCCAATGGCCAATACAATGCAGACCACTTACATTTGAGGTCACACACCATTTCCCAGCACAAAGCCTCCATCAGCTTCAGACTCAAACCTCAACCGCAAACCCAAGCCCACCGCAGTTTATCCACCTGGACCCCCCCATCTCTCCTCCTTTTCCCTCCTCCTCTGAAGAAACCAAGCTCATCCTGCTCACTGTCTTAGCTCTATGGGTCCCTCTGTCGGTGACACAGTGCCTGGGGCTGACTCATTTCCTCAACCTCATTTTCTCAGCTTCCAATGTTACACCCCAATATAACGCAGCACCCCTGGTCCTGGACGTTCTTGCCTCCATGACCCCCTTTCCTTATTTGATTCCCTCCAGAGCCCAAATCACATCTGTATTCTATACTTTATCTACCCTGAAAGCTGTATCACATATAGGGGTTCCACCTGTCTCAAACATGGCCATAGTCCCTGCAGCTAGGACAAACTTGAGCACAGGGCCAGCATTCAACACTGATCTGTTGAATGTAAGCTAAAATCTATTTCCTCTGATGGGGCATTGGGGCAGAAGAGGGGCCAGAAATGGTAAAGAGTCTTACCTCTTAATCTGCTTTTGAACCCAAACTGTGTGACACTGACACAAAACATGTGAGACTCTAACAAGTTCAGTCCTCGACACTGGAAGCAACAGTGCAGGGAACAGGATGTTTTTCCAGAGTTCACAACAGAACTGCACAAGAGAGTTTGGGCAAGTTCACTTGCCGGCCCATCACCGTCGCTATGTTACAAAGTGACTCAGCCCGCAGAACAGGAAGAAGCACCGGTTTACTCTGATCAGTGTGACATGCGATGAGTGTCAATGGTGTGCCCAGATGTGGCTGGACATGGGCTACAGAGTCGGCTCCTAGCCAGTCCTCTCTCTCAGCTCAACTCACTACAGGTAGATGATGTCAGAATGGGCAGAAGGGAGGGATTCCGTGCTGACATCAGAGAACAGGTTGGCTGGTGTGGAATGCCCTCCCTGACCCACCCACACATACACAATGCAATGGAATTGGGGACAACGGCCCTTTAGGTAACGAGACTTACAAGGCATCTGGAGCGCTAAGACAGAGGCTTCTAACAAGAAGCAAACTAGCACAACTGAAAAACAATTTGTGGCATTTTCCAAAATCAACTAGGTGCATGTGATCAGTCTATTCTGATCAAGAGTCTAGAATCTGAGGATATCATTTCACAGGCCTCACCCCAGCCCTTGCCTAACGTCTGGAATATTTCCAAATGAGTCCGTTCCCCAGCATTGGTTATTAAAGAGAAATACTCTTCCACTACCAAACTTTCCCATCAAATTGGTGAAGAGAGTCCACTTGGCTCAGTGGCTAAGCCTCGGTGAGACCAAGCCGGATGGGTGACCAGTACAGCAGAATCTCGCACACACCTGCTTGATCACCAAGGCCACCCAGGCTGCCTCTTCTTTCATCCTGCTGAAGAGCCTGTGAACCTGAACACAAATGTCCTTCCATTCCAAGCTCAGCTTCAAGCATGAGCAGGGCCCAGGCTGCTTACAGGAGAGCCCGCCAAAGAAGCACTGCCATCACAATGTAGCCCCTCAGGAACTTCTCCAGTGGGAGCCTGTGGATTGCATGGAAAGTACTTTCTGGGGGTGGGAAAATGCTCCATTCCATACCCATACCCACATCACGGGGGGCACCTGGAAGAAGCCAGCAAGAGTTCCTGACCCTGCTCATCTGTTGTCAAATGCAGATGCCACCCTACCTACAGGCTAGGCTACCTGCCAGGCTTGGACAGTGAAGGGAGCCATGGGGAGTTGTGTCCAGTTAACAGGCTGTTCAGACTAAAGGCAGGAGCTGCAGGGGAGAGATGTGGCCTCTCTCCTAGGGCCCAGTCTCTGGGGTGCTATTCTTTTCACTAGGTCCTTCCTAAGTTGAGTTCTAACTCTAGAGCAAGGAGCCATCCTCCCTGAGGGATGTGGGGGGAGTCCCTGGGTGACTTCATGCCACTGTGCTAGTGGCCCCTGACAGCATCTGGCTTCGTCTCGCTAGAGAGGAGTAGGCATTAGCAACAGAAGGAGGGGAAGTGAGAAGCAATTCTTCTGCCCAGGTCAGCCCATTACTGGAACTACCTCCACAATTTTCTGAACTTGTAAATACTGACATTCTCGACTTTGACCTGTGAGAGTTCACAGTCCCTTTCTGCATAGTACACATGAACTTGGGCTAACAATCACCCTCCCACACCCACACAAAGTCCCAATAATTTGATCTTGTACATTTCGGAAGTGACCATTCTAATTCTGGAATTGGCAAAATTCAATCAACAAATTAAATCGGAGGGCTCTGAGTGCACAGAACAACCACACTTACTGACATCTTTTCTATGGCTGTTCATTCTACAAAAGGAGGGAGTTTATCTTGCTGTTCTGTTGGCCGGTTGGCAGGTTGGTTTGGGGTCCATACCTGGCAGTGCTCAGGGGCTACTCCTGGCTGGGTGCTCAGGACCCAACAGTTCCCAGGGGATCACAAGGTACCAGGGATCCAGCGTGATCTCCCAGCTGCAAAGCATGTGCTCCAGCCCTCTGAGCTATCTCCCCAGTCCAAACAAAGTTTTGTAGTTGGAACGAAGCACTGTAGCACTGTCCGCCCGTTATTTATCGATTTGCTCGAGTGGGCACCAGTAACGTCTCCATTGTGAGACTTGTTGTTACTGTTTCTGGA
>JAOXYA010000024.1:11910592-11921818 GCA_028565675.1 Sorex palustris
CCCCCACCCACCAATCACAGCTGACTCTCAGGCCACGCCCACAAATCAGATCCCGCCCCTAATCATCAGGCCCCGCCCCTGTGCCACCCCCACTCACCAGCCCCGTGTGCCGCCCAGACAGAGGCAGGACTGGGCCTGGGAAGCCAGAGGCCAGCGGCGCGTGCCCAGGCAGCAGCCCGTGCAGGTCACCGGCTGAGCCCACGGCGTGGCTGCGAAGCACATGGATGGCCTCATCCAGGTGGTCCTCCAGCTTGCTCTGTGGGAGGACAATGCGGGGCATTTGTTCTGCTCTGTCTGGTTGGGCCTGGCTCTGAGTGGGGTTTTTTTGGTTTACTTTTTTTTGGGGGGGTTACACCCGGCTGCACTCAGGGCCAACTTCTAGCTCTGCGCTAAGGGGTCATAGCTGGTGGGCTCAGGGGTCCATATGGAGTGCCGGGGGACAGGAAAACACCCTCCCCGCTGTACTATCTCTTTAGCCCTGAGTCCTGTTTTTAAAATTTTGTTTAAAGGGGCCACACTAGCGGTGCCAGGGCTCACGCCTGGCTGTGTGCTCAGAGATCATGCCTGGAGGGGCTCAGGGAACCCCATCTGGTGCCAGGGATCGAGGCGGTGTCAGGAACCCCCAGTCAAGTCCCTGACCCTAGCCCTATCCCCAACCTGTCTTTTCCTTTCAGGCCCTGGGTCCTGGCCTTTTATTTACGTTTTCGGCCATACTTGGTTGTTTGTTTGTTTTGGTTTTTTGGGTCATACCTGGCGATGCACAAGGGTTACTCCTGGCTCATGCACTCTGGAGGTGCTCAGGGGAATAGAACCCAGGTCAACCATGTACAAGGCAAATGCCCTACCCGCTGTGCGATCGCTCCAACCCCTTGGCCATACTTGGTTGTGCTCAGGAATCAAATCCAGGATAGCCGTGTGCAAGGCAAGAGCCCACCCCACCGCACCATCTCTCCAGCAACCTGATCACGGTCATAATTATTTTTATTTTTTTTTGTTTTGGGGCCATACGCGGCAGTGCTCAGGAGTTCCTCCAGGTTCTGCACTCAGGAATTAATCCTGGTGGAGACTGGGGGACCTCTTGGGATGTCTAGGATTAAACCCGGGTCAGCCGTGTGCCAGGCCAGTGGCCTCCCCGCTGTTTTTTTCTTTTCTTTTCTTTTTTTTTTTTTTTTGCTTTTTGGGTCACACCCGGTGATGCACAGGGGTTCCTCCTGGCTCATGCACTCAGGATTACTCCTGGTGCTGCTTGGGGGACCCTATGGGATGCTGGGAATCGAACCTGGGTCGGCCGTGTGCAAGGCAAACGCCCTACCCGCTGTGCTATCGCTCCAGGCCCCAGTCATGTCAACCACTGCCAGGACTGACATGTCAGTGCTGGTCTGGCCTGGCTGCTAACAGTACCCCCCGCCTTCCACAAACGCTGAGCCACACTTACCAGGCCGTGCAGACCCCCGTCATAGTTGGGCGATAAGGCACCGGTGGCTCCCGCGCGGGGCCACTGTGATGTCCCTGGAAAGGAGATGGGGTGTATGAAAGTCAGAAGAAGCCAAGCCAGTGAAATTGGGGGCACCAGGCAGTTAAGTCTTCACCGCGCCTGCAGGGCACAGAATGGCCACACGGGGGCGCCCGAGAACGCAAGGCTGGAACCCCACAGAAAGGAGCCCTGGCCTCTAGACCCCTTTGCTCTCAGGGCCCCTGCACCCCCCTCTGTCTATCCCACGGGCTGGAATGGACTCAGAGCAGACAGTTGGTGCCTGGCACATGCTGTTCAGAGCCCATCAGCCCCCCTTGTCACACACACATAACTGGCTCAAGCAGGGCATGAGCCTGGCCTTCTGGCTATGAGCCACAAAGCTCGAGGCCACCTCCTCCAAGCAGCCTTCCTGGATGCCAAGAGTAGCAGGAACCCGCAATGTGGTGAGATTCAGCTTTTTTTTTTCTTCTGTTTTTTTGGGTCACACCCAGCAATGCACAGGGGTTAATCCTGGCTCTGCACTCAGGAATTACTCCTAGCGGTGCTCAGGGGGACCATATATGGGATGCTGGGAATCGAACCGGGGCCGGACATATATGCAAGGCAACCACCCTACCTGCTGTGCTATCGCCCCAGCCCCGAGATTCAGCTTTCTGACCTTAGAACAACAGCCTGACCGTTCCCTGCCCACCAACCCACCCACGTATTGAAATCTGCAGGTACCCGGGGCACCCTCCGCCCCCCCCCTCGGACCCGGGCACAGACCTGCCAAGCCCTGTGGTGGGGAACCCACAGGCGTGGAGGGGCTGGAGGAGAAGTTATTGCTTGAGTGATCCGGAGAGTAGATCTGGGAGCCGCAGCGGGGAGAGAAACAGGCCTGGGAGTCAGGAGGCTGATCCCACCCCCCACCCCCCACCCCCCCCACCCCCGCCACTCCCTTGTGCCCACGCCTCAGCCTCACCGAGGCCAGCGCCTTCCCCAGGGCGTCTCCGGAGCTGCCGGCCGTGGTCCCTCGGGAGCCTGTGGGAGGAGGGAGGTGAGGCCCACCCGGCTGGGACCTGCCCGGCATCCCCCACTGGCCAGGGGCCCGTGCATGCGCGTACCCAGGAGGCCGTCGGCCCCGCTGACGCTCACGGGGGGCGTGTGGCCCGAGACGCTGCCGTAGGCGGGGGGCCCGGAGGAGAAGGACGACACGGCTGGGAGTGTCCCGTTCACCTCAGCGCCGTGCAATGGGTAGCCCTGCAGGGGGTTGGGGGGGGGGGAGAGAGGGGTGCGGTCAGTGGGGTCTGGGGTGCGCCCCCCACCCAGCTCCCCAGCTGCCTTCGGTGCCCACCATGCGCTCGTGCTGGTGCAGACCCCCGAAGCTGCCGCCGCCACCGCTGCCGCCTCCGGCCACGGAGCTGCTGCCGCCACCCGCGGACAGGGGCAGGGGGGAGGACCCCCCGCCCAGCATGGGCCCGAAGCCCGCCTGGCCTGGGGGGTTCCAGAGTTCTGCTGAGGGGTGCAGGCTGCCATCTGTGAGAGGGGAGGAGGTGAGGTGAGGTGGGCGGGCCCAGGGACCCCCGCCTGCACCCCTCCCCCCCACACACACACCCCCCACCACGCACCTGGCATGTAGAAGGGGGCGGGGTAGGCGCTGCTGGGGGTCTTGGCCGAGGGGTAGGCGGGGTCCCTGCCGAAGTCATCACCTGAGCCGGGCGGGTACACCTGGAGGGGGGAACACACTGGTCAGGCAGGAGGGCCCTCTTGAGCGGGTCCACCGGGGATCATGCCCCAACCCAGGAGAGCTAGTGCCCGGAAAACTCCTACACAGATGTCAAAGCCCAGCCGGAAAGGCCCAGCCCCCTCCTCCCGCCCCTCTTCAAGTTCAGGGCAATGTTGGCCAGGCCTGGGAGGTGAACGCAGGGATGAAGGCACAGGGGTCCCTGTGGGGGGCTGCCCAGGCATGGAGGCATGGGGGGGGTTCCCTGCCGGGGGGCTGCCCCAACTTACCGAGGATGGCAGGCCGGGAGGCACCTTCCGGACCTTCTTGGGCTGAGCATCTGGGGACAAGGTGGGGAGAGGTGGCCTTGAGGTCAGTCCCCACATCTGGGACTGCCCTGCCCACAGGCCCCTGGAGATCCGCCTGCCCCCGGGGCCGGCCCCAAGCCAGGGCACCCCCAACTTGCACTGGGGCACCCAGCAGAGAATGGCCTGGGAAGAGGCGATCGGGTGCAATGACAGCACACCACTGGGGCACCCTCCCGCTCCCCGCGGGCGCCCACTCACCCAGACCGCCGTCCGCGGCTCTCCGCCGGGGGTAGGACGGGTAATACGAGGAGCCTCCCTTGGTGGCCGACGGGGATAGGGGGCTGGGGCTGCTGAGGGCCAGCTCGCCGGGCAGGAATCCGGCCTGCAGCAGGAACGGGGGGGGGGGGCGTCAGCAGGGGTCTGCGCCCCACCCCCCCACAACCCCACCGGCATCCGGGATCCCACCATCCCGCAGACTCGGGGGTCACCGCCAGGAACAGGAAGCGACAGAGCTCTGCCAGGACCCCCTGGGGGACCCCCTTGGACCAAGGCCAAAGGGGAGATAGAGGAGCCCCCAAGGAGCCAAGTGAGGGTCCTCCCCACCCGCTGCCCACAGGCAGCCGACCCCAGAGTCTCAGCCTCACCTGGGTCAGACCGCCGACGCCCGCGTCTCTCCCGAAGGCGGGGTACGCCACGCCCCGCTCGCCACCCTTGCCTGTGGGTGAGACAAGGTTACGGGATGCTGGCGAGGGTGTCCCCGGGGCCGCGGGCGGACGCAGACGCTCCATCCTGCCCGCCTGCCCACTGCCAGGCCCACGCCGCCGCCGGCACAGCCCGGACCCGGAGAGCTCTGGACCCTTCCGCGAGGGTCAGCTCAGAACCAAGTGACCCAGTGTGACCGCAGCGGGAGCCTGGCTGTAGGCGCCTGGATGCAGCCTCGCCTGTGAAGCAAGCCTGTCGGGTCAGCTCTGGAAGCAGGGAAGTGAGCGGCCTCCTGCACCCGCTCCCCACACCGACCCACGGCCAGGGTCAGACACCACCCACTTCTCTTGCTGAATCATCTTTTTTTGGGGGGGGGCGGGGGGAGAGGACCACACCCGGCAGAGCTCAGGGGACCCGATAGGGAGCTCCCTGGGGATGGGACCCTGGCCGGCCACCCTCTCGGCTGTCCTACCGCCCCGGCCCTGAGGGACTGACTCTAACTGAACTTGACCCGACGCTGCAGCCACCAGTGGGCTGGGGGCACACAGGACCCCCAGGGCGGGCAGTGTGGATTCTAGGGAGGGATGACCCTGCCCGGCGCCGTGCCAGGGCTGGGGGTCGCCCCAACCCCACCCCTCGTGTCCTTCTGGGCGGCAGGACTTAGGAAGCCACACAGAGCAGCCCGAGTACCCCACCGCAAGTACCCCGTGGGTTGGGCCCGGCTACAGGAACCAAGTACGGGCCGGAAGGGGAAGCTGGGGTTCTGGGGAAGGGTGCAGGGGACAGCCGGCAGGTGGACCGGGCACTGGGGCCCCGTTGAAACTGACCGTGGGAAGAGGCAAAAGGAAGAGACCAGGGGAACCGCGGGCAGAGGGTACCCCAGGGCAGGGCTGGGTCCCCCCTCCCCCCCAGACAGCACAGTGGCAAGGGCAAGGGCCTTGTACACGGCTAACCCGGCTCAATCCCTGGTACCCCATACGATGCCCCAAGGACTGCCAGGAGTGATCCCTGAGCACAGAGCCAGGAGTCAGCCCTGAGCACTGCCAGGTGTGGCCTCAAAATTACACACAAAACGAGACTTGCGAGGCCAGAGCGGGTAGGGCATTTGTCTTGCGTGCGGCTGACCCAATCTCGATTCCTGGCATCTCATAGGGTCCCCAAGCACCCCAGGAGTGATCCCCGAGTGCCGAGCCAGGAGTAAGCCCTGAGCATCGCTGGGTGTTGCCTTCCCCTCCCCCACCGCCAAAAAAAACGCCAGAGACTTGAGGGACAGAGTGACAGGACAGTGGGGAGAATGTGGGTCCGCACGGGGCTCACCCGGCCCAATGACCAACATCGCGTCTAGTCCCCCAGAGCCCTGCCGGGCGTGACCCCGTAGCGCAGAGCCAGGAATGAATACCAGCAGGTGTGGCCCCCAAACAAAACCAAACGTCAGACTAGGGGCCAGAGCCATAGGGGAGCGGGGAGGGCGTTTGCCTTGTACGTGGCCAGCCCAGGTTCGCTCCCCGACACCCCCAAGAGTCCCCCAGCACTGCCAGGAGTGATCCCTGAGCACAGAGCCGGGCGTAAGCTCTGAGCATGGCTGGGTGTGACCCTCCCCACCACCAAAAAAAAAAAAAAAAAAAAAAGCCCTGAGTTTGCCTTGCACGCAGCCGACCCAGGTTCGATTCCCAGCATCCCATAGGGTCCCCTGAGCACCGCCAGGAGTGATTTCTGAGTGCAGAGCCAAGAGTAAGGCCTGTGCATCGCCGGGTGTGACCCAACAAGAAAAAAAAAGTCCCTGTCTCCATCCCATGCTCAGGGGTTCCACCAGCATACCTGGTGAATTCTGGGAAATTGCATCACCCCTGCAAAGCCAAGGGAGATTCAATGGGAAGGGCCAGAGGGAAACCCACCTGGTTGATGCTCTGAGCTGGAAGGGATAGCCCAGGCCATGCCTCCGCATTCTCTTGACCTTTCGGGGTCCGAGGCTTCCAGCATGCACCAGAGCTGGTTCCTTGATCCTTAACTATGCCTCGTCAGCCCGTGTCCTTCAGCCACGGAGGCAGCTGCCCTGATCTGCTTGCACCATTTACAGCTCTGTTGCTCTAGGTGGATGGAACATTTAATTTGGCATTAAATTCTATTCTGGGGCATCGTCCCCTGTGGCAAAAGGTGATGTGGATGGTTTGCATTTATGATTTTGCTCAGTTCGACTCATTTTTATGCCCAGGGAAAGAGTGGAGGCTTTTCTTGCTTCCCGTGCAGTTTTATTTCTGATTTCGTGCAGACGTTGGCCGAGAGGGAAGCCGGGGTCGGCTCTGCCTTTGTATTCAGGACCCTCACTCCCCACCCGGAAAGCGCTGGCAGACACCTTGTTTCTGCGGACACGTGCGTTGGCGCCCGCCGGAGCCTCTGAATTCTGCACGCGGTGCTGCTCCGAGCCCGGGAGACAGAACCGGCCCCCGCGCGCGCGTGCCCGGCTGGGGGTCGGCCCCTCGCTTCCTGCGCGCCCCCCGCCCCGCATCTCCGAGCGACTCGGCGACTCCTGCTTCCCCCTCGGTCTCCTTGGGTCACCTTCAGCCGCCGACAACCAGCTCGCTCGCGTCTCAGAGGGTCGCAGGAGGGATCGGGGGCAATGGGGCACCGGCGAGGGGTCCCCGAGCCTGAGCTGGGGCGCTGACGACCCCAGGCCCTCTGGCAGGTCCCTGCACTGCTCCGGACTGTGCCTTCTCGCCCTTTTCCTCTGTCCTTGACACGTTCCAGTGACTTTCTCCTCCAGCAGGGAAGTCTGCTCCCGCCCTGCCCACCGAGCCCCGCGCTGGAGGACCCCGATCCCCCCTGATTTTCTGGCCACTGTTTGTCTCTATAAATTCATCGAGGAGCCCCCAGATGCCCGCTGCAGGGGGTGGCGGGCCAACCTTGTGAATTTAAGGCAGGGCTGGGGGAAACTGAGGCAACTAACCCTTCCCAAGAGAACACACCTCCTGTCCTTCCTTCCTTCCTTCCTTCCTTCCTTCCTTCCTTCCTTCCTTCCTTCCTTCTTCCCTTCCTTCCTTCCTTCCTTCCTTCCTTCCTTCCTTCCCTCTCTCCCTCACCCTTCTTTCTTTCTTTCTTTCTTTCTTTCTTTCTTTCTTTCTTTCTTTCTTTCTTTCTTTCTTTCTTTCTCTCTCTTCCTTTCCTTCCTCTCTCCCTCCCTCTCCCCCTCCACCTGCCCTTCCTCCCTTCCTCCTTCCCTTCCTCCCTCCCTTCTTCCCTTATTACCTTCCTTTCTTCCTTCCTTCCTTCATTTCTTCCTTCCTTTCTTCCTCCCTCCCTCCCTTCCTCCCTTCTTCACTCCCCTCCCTCCCCTCCCTCCCTTTCCTCCCTTTCTGCCTGAGCTTTGCATTGTGCCAGGAGTAGAGAAAGAGGCCATGGTCAATGGACCTGAGTGGGAATTCTACTTTCATTTGTTAGCTTCTGTGTGACTTTGAGGAAGCCAATGCCTCAGTTTCCTTGTGTGTGATGTGAAGTTTGTGAAATGTCCATGACCTGGATTGTCCTATGGCATGTGGCTTTTGTGGACAGCACAGTGGCAGACATCTTTGATCACTTTTGATATCAACATCTTAAAGAAGAAAAAAATCATAATATTTTATGTGATTATATAAAATAAAGACCTGCCCAGCAGTGGGGGCCACCAGAAAGCTCAGAGCGCAGTCCTGGGCTTCCATGGGGAACAGTAACTTCCACTTGTCTCCAGACAACTCAGCTGACACTCCTTGTTTTCATGCTTGAAGAGGGGAAAATATTTGCCTGGCGGTTGGAAGCAGTTTTCCATTAACCTTCCCTTTGCATGTTGTTTTACTACTATCCAAAGTGACACAAAGCAAACCCGAGAATTTCACACCACGGAGGATAGGAACATGTGGTCCTGACCTGGGCCATCTCTAGGCAACAGAAATGGGGTCATTTCATCAGCCAGTGTCAGGAACACACCCCGCCCACAACAGCTGCACCCAAACAACTCATCCAGAAGCAGCTTCCCACAGGACTCCCAAAAATACTTGAATACATACTGAAAGAGAGCTATAAAAAAGCTCCTGGACAGGGCTAGGGGTATGTCTCAGCAGGCTGGAGCGCCTGCATGCAGGAGCTCTGGGTAGATTTCCAGGTACCACATAGTCACCCAAGTACCACAGGGTGTGACCAAAAAACAACAACAAAATTCCTGAGCAACTTAAAAGGTCATGCTTAAGAAATATGAAGGCTGCCCTGAAATGGCCAGGCCATCACGTGAACCCTGATGTCTGCTCCCACCCCAAACCAAACAGGGGCTAAACCTCAATTTTATATTCAGGGACTCATCAGTTTCTTTCCCACCATGCTAGATGCATTTTTAAATGGATCCGTCATTGGACCCAATGTGATAACCCATCGAGTTGTGGGCACTTAAAAATGGACTGGAGGGCCAGAGAGATGGTTCAATGGACTGGGGCATAAGCTTTGTATATAGGAGGCCCAGGTTTCACCTCAGGACCTTATGGCTTCCCAAGTACCACCAGGGAATGGCCCCTGGAGATGCTTAGGAAATGAAACACCCAACCAGGAGTATCCCCTGAATACTGTTGGGTGTGTCCTAAAATTATTTTTAAATGAGTTTCCTCTACACTTACATGAATGAAATAAACAGGGAGAGGACAGCTGAGCCAGACCTGTTGGCCCCAAATCTGGGCAGGATTGACTAGAATGTGCTTTGCAGCATTCCCAGTGTTTGGCAGAAGCTTAGCCTCCCCGATCAATGGGATGGTTGTTTTGCTGTTGAATAGCTGGCCATTGATTGTGCCAAATGGCCTTTTCTTTCACCTCAGGGTGGGGCTTGGGGTTGGATTATCGTGAGACTTGGCTCTCTGCACTGTTCCTGCTGCTTCAGGATGCTTCACCCAAGGGACTGCCCTCTGAATGCTCATGGAGTGGGTCCAGTGCCTCCCCTTAATGGGCTGGGTCCTGTCCAGGTTCTACAATTCACAGCTGTGCAGGGCAGACAGCACCCAGCATCTCTCTGGCCCATCTCCAAGCCAGCCCATTTCAAAGAAACTCAGTTCCCACTGTCCTCTCTCAAATCGACTCACCTGAGAAGTGAGAAGTCGCCTGAGAAGTTACCACCTGCCAGTTTCACCAATAGCTAGGCCCCAAGCCCAGTTTGGTCTCCATGAGACACACTGTCATTTTCATTGTCCCCACAGCATCCCTCACCCCTGCCTAGCATAACAGAAAGAGTAGCAAAGGCTTGAAGACCACCCATACCTTTATCTTATCTTCCTTCCCATGACACCCCAACCCTCAGTGGAGGGAGAAGAAATAGCTGAAGGGGGTTGAGTAATGCTCCCCAGATCATCCCGCTGATAAGCAGGGAGCAAGGATTGAAACCACCAGGCTCAGCTGCCTCCCATTGGGTGGATAAGCCAGTAGTCCTCTGAGGGGGAATTTTCTTGTCTGTAAAATGAGCTGTTTTCATGTTTGTATGAGTTTGTGTTTACAAACTATGCTAGGTAAATGGGCCTTTACCTCCAGTCAAGAACATCTGGAGGGAAAGTGGCAAGAAATGAATGTTGAAAAGGAGTTCTGCTTTAGGATGCTAAGGTGCATGAAATGTAACTCCTCTGCCCTTACAGAGCCTATCCCTTCTTTTTCTTTTGGTTTTAGGTGATGCTCAGGCGTTACTCCTGGCTCTGCACAGAGTAACTACTCTTGACAGTGCGTGGGGGGACTATATGGGTTGCCGGGGATCGAACCCAGGTCATCCATGTGCAAAGCAAATGGCCTACCTGCTGAACTACTGCTCCAGCCTGAGCCTACCCTTTCAAATATGTTTTGTGGATTCCTTTCATGGCTCATTGCCATCTCCTACCCAGAGGTCCCCTTCTCCTGCGTCAGACCCTATACACAGAGGGGGACACCTAAAATGTCAGTCCTACTGGAGGGTTGATGGCAGTTTGGAGCACATGCCTTTTCCCAAAGGCCATAGGAGAGGGAAGATTGCGTGTGGTAGAGTTGGAGGCCCTGCAGCCTCAGGGTTCTGCCATTTAGACAAATAGTCAAACCTTTGTCAGCCACAACACTAGAGGCATCATCAAAGCAAAAACCCATTAGAGAGAAGTTCAAGTCCAGAGAGAAATAAGGGTAGAAGAAAGGGTGACTTCATAGTACCAAATCCCCCTCTACCTAAGGCAATGAGACTCCAGTAAAGGTATAAGGGAGGTGGGATCCAGCCTGGGCTATGAAGCAGGAGACTGAGGTCATGTTCTCTGTGCCTGATCTGGCACTAGCCCAGCACTAGCTCATTCTGCCAGGCTCTAAAAACAAAGGCACACTAACTCTGAAACACCCACCCAGCTCACCCAAGCCCCCGTCTTCTCTGGACATGGGGTAGGGTAAGCTCAGTTGTGTAGCTCACACCTAATCACTGGTTTATCATGAAAGGATCTTACCCAAGAACAACACAAGACAAGGAGTGAGGAAGGATGCAGACCTTTCAGGCCCTCTCTGGCTCCACTTCTCTCCTGGCAACTTCACGTACTCACCAAAATAGGATCTTCCTGAATCCCATCCATTATGCTTTATATGAAGACTTCATTATGGACTCATACTTGATTAAATCACTGGTCATTGCCAACTGACTTAACCTCCAGTCCCCCTCCTCTCCCTGGAGGTCAGTGGATAGAACTGAAAGTTCTAACCCTTCGGTCATTGGGGTGGTTCCCCAGGCAACCAGCTTCCACCCTTAACTTAGATTCTAAAGTGACCTTTTTGACATAACAAAAGAAAAAAACATTCAACTCAGTAAATCCCTAGGGTTTTCAGAGTTTTATGCCACACATGATTTGAAGACTAAATGGCTAGTTCTTATTATGAATCACAATATTACGTTCACATTCTAAGGCTCCAAAATGTACATAAATTTGAGGGTCACTCTCTTCAACTCAGTACAATTACTAAACAGCAGTAAAACAGAATTACATACAACTGCACACCAACACTGTGGATGAAACTCTCAAACATCTTGGTCCAGATATTGAAAG